>OZ018387.1:65272077-65549990 GCA_963969525.1 Ontholestes murinus
TGTTAACATTATTTATGGTATATCAACAAAATAACAAAGTAGCCTAAATTTAAACAACTCAAAATAAAAACCATTTTATACTGTACTTTTAACAATATGTATGTACAAACAGGATAATATTGAATTGAATTAATTGTGCACAATTACTTGTAATATACATATGGAGAAAAGGCATAAAACAAAAAGAAGCAAAAGCTAGCATTTAGTTAATTTACGTTGAATGTAAAATATGAATTCTAGAAGATCGCAAACTATGAATATTTACAATACATATTTGTCAGATTCATAATGCGCGTTGCGGAGTTGTTCATTTCAGAAGTAGTTTTATGTGAATCCAAGTAAAACAGCTGCGCCGAACGAGTTATTCTAGCGGGGACATGGAATGAAAGCTGCTGCAGCAGATTCGGAAAAATGAGGGAATAATTAAGAAGCCCATAAACAACGTATAAATCCAACTTTATTCTTCAGTCCAATAATTTTGATAAGCTATCCAAAATTCTAAAATATTCACCCGGTACCTGTTGTATTGCGTTCTTGAACTCTATGCATCTTAGAAATGTTTTCTGAACTTGTTTCAAGCAGTCAATATTAAAAGTAGTAAATGGCGTCCAAACCGTTGATGTATATTCTAGGTGGCATCGAATAAGTGCACAATATAATGTTCTCAGACAGTTTTTTTTGTCTAGTTTTTTTCCTCTATGCCACACATAGCCCCAGATCTGTAAAGCCTTTCTGCTTTAATTAGAAATGTGTGCATTAAAGGAGAGTTTTGTGTCGAAAATTACACCCAAATCTATAATTGTTCCAACTCTATTGAGGATTGATTGGATATATGTTGTATAAAAAGTTTGTTGGAATTCTATTTTTGGTGGAAAACATAACAAAACATTTATAAACATTAAGTGAAAGACTTTTTCAAATTCAATCATGCACGTTCTGGTTCTGGTTGGTTCTAATTTAAATCGATGGGAGGGCAGAGAGTTCCGCCGCACGTAGACCCCAATGGGCCCTTTGTGCGTCCTCCCATCTGAGTCCTCATTTCTTACCACGGTCAAGCCAACCCAACGCATTGGCAAATGGCAGAACTGCAGCAAGAGGGACTCCTAGGATTATGATGGATTTAGACATCCCTCTCCCATTGTGGATTTACGTAGGTTGAATAACACGGAGCAGTCTAGAAGTACATGCTCCGCGGTTTCCTCTTCTGCTTCACACCGTCTGCAAATAGGACTAGATTGTAGTCCCAGTAAACCACCTGCCGTAGGTTTTCTCTGGACAGCTGCATACAGTATCTGGCCGTTTTGGTGTTTATTGCGATGAAATTTTTTGAGACTCTACAGCCAGGTATGTTGTACCATCGCTCCTTATGGCATCTGATTGATGCAGATTTCAGTAGGGTACTCAGATCTAGCAGGGAGGGGTTCGGTCCGCTTACCATTTGTCCGGATGCCTTCCTCGCCAAACCATCTGCTATTCTGTTCCCTCTGCTATTGTTGTGTCCTTTTACTCAGCATAGAGCATTCCAACGTTAATGCTAAGGTTATTTTGCAGTTGGCAATGGACAAGAATGCCGCTCTGCTATCCGTTATAATGTGTATATTTTTACCCTTAATCTTCTTGTCAGAGATTGCTTTTGCTGCATATAGTATACCAAGAGTTTCACCATTGTTGATGTGCTCATTATCTTACCTATAGCAGTACTGTTTTTTAGGGATAGGTTTTTGCAGAAAATTTCTATACCAGCCCCTGTTTTCGTTGACGACCCATCATATGTGAATGTCTTTGTGCTTGCTTCCTATTCCTGAATTTTCGAATCTCAGGTTTATTTGAAGCTTCCTGAAAATTATGTGCTGTTCACCTCCTCCATTGCTTACAAGCCATGTCTTTGTTGCTCGAAGCCTTATTGCCGCCGCTCCTGCCTGTTCTCTAATAAATATGTCCAAGGGTGACAGGTGCAGCAGGGCTTCTAAAGTCGCTGTTGGTGTTGTTCTTATGGCTCCTGTCGCGATCAAAAGGGCTCTACGTTGAACGTGGTCTAGGAACCTTGCGGCTGATTTTGTGGTCGTTTTTGGCCACCATATTAATGATGCATATGCCAACATTGGCCGCATCGTGGCAACGGGTTACCTTTGGAGATAGTCCCCATGTTTTCCCTACAGCTCGTCTGCATTGCCAGAGGGCAATGCAGTTTAGGTTTTTGTCTAGAAGTATGCCCAAGTATTTGACTTCATCTTTAAGGGTGAGTTCTTCGCCCAGAAAGCTTAGTGGTTGGAAATCTTTAATCTTCCTTCTCCTTGTGAACAGTACCATTTCGTTTTTATTCGGATTTACGGATAAACCCTGGTATATTCACCATTTGTTTACTCAATAGCCTCTGACATACGTTTCGCTAGCATACTTTCCCAGTTGCCGGAAAGTAGGATCGTTATATCGTCGGCGAATCCTACGTGTAGAAGCCCTGTTTATTCAGTGCTTCCAGTAGCTCGTCTTCGACTAGGTTTTATAGTAGGGGAGACAGCACTCCTCCCGGTGGGCAACCTTTTGCGACCCGGCATACAAGTTTCGTTTCGCCTATTGAAATCTTGGCTGTCCTCCATTGCAACATGTTGGAGATCCACTGGCTTAGAGCCACTCCCCTGCGTCGAAGTGCCGCTGTTATCTTTGGGAAGGAGGTCTTATCAAAGGCTCCTTCAATGTCCATAAAAGTCGCCAAAGTAAAGGTTTTTTGCTCGAAGGATTGACCAATTCTGCTCACCACGGTGTGCAGGGCTGTCCGTCGACTTGCCTTCACAGTATGCGTGTTTATTGGGATGTAAAGGGTGTTTCACTAAGACTATTTCCCTAATGTATCGATCGCAGAGCCTTTCAAGTATCTTTAATAGAAAAGATGTGAGGCTTAGTAAGGATTACTTTAGTTTCCCTCCATGCATAGGGTGTGTAGCTGAAGGCAATACACCACCTGTACACGCCTACGAGGGTGTCTAAGATAACATCCTTACCCCACTGTATTAGAGCTGGATATATCCCGTCCAACCCTGGGGATTTGTATGGTGGGAAACTCCTCATTGCACAGTCTACCTTTTCCCTGGTAATGATGGAGCCCGCCAGTTCCCAATTAGGTTTGGTTCGGGACTCTGTGGAGGTATCCGTGGGGCTCCACTCCTGGTTAAAGGTACAGACCGAGAAATGGATCGTCAATAAGAGTTTGCCTGTGTTTCAGGTGAGTCCGTATAAGAGCCGTCCTCCCTTTTAAGGCTAGTGAGTTTTGGTAAGGAGTTTCTGGAGAGGGCCTGTTTTAGACGTGATGTTTCCGAGGCATTTTTTATAGTCACGTTGTACTATTTTATATTTGTTCCATTCGGACTCGTTTTGCATATTCATGGCTCTGTTGTGTGTCCTTCTTGCTTGTTTTTTCAGCGCCTCAAGTTCTGCGCACCACCACGCAATTGTGGGTCCCTCATCTGTTCTAGTTTTTAGAGGGCACGCTTTCTTGTACGCTGATATGATTCCCTTCTGAAGAGCGTTAGTTATATTCTCCAGTTCGGGTATATCTTTTATTGGTTCTTTACCTAGATCCCTAGTTTTGGAGATCTTAGTGAGGGTCGTTTTGAAAATTTCCCTCTTGGTCAGTCTTGGATCCCTGTACTGGGTAGTGTTTAAGCCTTTTAATGTAATTTGGAATTTTATTCATCTATGGTCTGACATTGTGACTTTTTGAGATACGTGCCAGTTCTCTACATACCTTGTAATGTGAGTACTATCAAGCGTGAGGTCAATAAAACTTTGGTAACGGGAGCTTACAAAGGTCGGTTCGTTACCTCTATTTACTGTATCTAAGTTCCTACTTAGTATAAATTCATGCATCAACTTACCCCTGCTGTTCTTTTCTTGGCATCCCCATACCTGGTGATGTGAGTTGGAGTCACACCCCACTAAGAGGGGTATGCCTTCCTTCTCACAGTGCACCACCAGTGCTTCCAGCTCCGGAGTTGGGGGTGGGTTGGAAGCTTCTTGTGGAAGGTATGCTGATGCTAGTGTCAGATAGTTTACCTCGTCTTTCAAGAAAAACCTTACCCGAACAATCACAAGGTCCTCGGTAGATAGGTGCTGCGTGGCTACTTGCCGCCTGCTTGTATGATTTCATTGTTTTTTTAGTGGAGATTTTCGTCGATTTCTCTGGGTTCGTCTTTGCTCTCTTCCTGTTCCCAGGGGGAGTTCCAGACGATCCCTCGGATCTCGGCCTTTTGTTTTTCTCTGGCACATGTTGCTTCTCTTTCGAGTGGCTCGTACTGGCCTTCACTGCCTCTTCTGCCAGACGAGCCTTCCTGCGTCTACGTATTTCCGCACCATTGCGGTTTTCTTCTTTTTTCGGTACATCTGCCACCAGCGTCACTGGTGGCTCCTGAGGCAGTATCCATGGAGGAGTTTTTATTGGGTACATGCGAGGATGCCCTAGGAAGATGACTTGGGCCTGCCTGCGAAGAGCCCTCCTGTTGTGTCCCTGCCGAAGCTGGGTACGCCAACATGGTGAGCCCAGGTCATGAGGATTGGGTTTTTTATTATTGTTTGATTTATTTTCCATAATAGTTGGAGCCCTCAAAATGGGGGCGTCGCGCCGCGAATACCAGGGCTACCAAAGGGATATAGCTCCCTGGAGTGAGTTGCACACGAGACGCATCCAGACAGAAGAACCTGTTCGGTGCGCCTGAGCGCCCCATCCCACCAAAGGAGCTCACCCTGCCAGCCCTCTGACGGGAAGACTCAGCCGTTGTTCCTAGGAACCTTGATAGAGGTGGGTTAGTCTCTACCCCCCGTCTAAGAGAAATCCGGACACGCATGGCACAAATACGTGTGAACACTGATTCGGAAACTACCTTGTGCCCGGCCACATTCACTAGGTAGGATTTTTGGTTCAACCTTCTTTGGTCTAAATCCGCCGTGTTTAGTTATTGACAATCTTAAATAATTTTAAATTATTTGTATATAGCAGAAATTTACAATTGTGAATTGTATCTTGGAGGTGCGAACAGTATAGGTCCACCGTGCGAACCCTGTGGTATCCCAGACATAAAATTTATGGCATCAGATATAAAATCCTTAATTCGAACATATTGGACACGGTATTTTCAAGAAAGGATGATATCCATAAAACTGCGATTTTTCAAAATCGGTGTAGATGGTGTTCACCAGACAATGTGTCTCCAAGGCATTTTATATAAAATGTTTATATTCCAGCAAATTTGACATAGTTGAACGACCTTGCACAAAGCCGTGCTGATTATTACATATAATCTGTCGCGAATACCATTCTAGCTTAATAGCCACTAGTTTATCAAGTAATTTTGGGGTCACTGTTGAATACTTCTCTATAGTTTTTAACTAACTGCCGATGTTTTGACTTTTTTTACTATGCCAGATCCGTTATCCGCACTTTTATTGTATTAGGGTATACATCTTTTCTTAAGTCTTTAGCATATCGCAAGAAAAATTTTGTGTCAGATTGAACAGTACCATATACAATACTCCATATGCCAATACCAATACCACTTTATTGATATTTTTATGGACTGCTTTTTTCAAATGAATTAAATTTATTAATTCTCTAGTCATCTCTTTGAGATAAGATTTACTATTATTATAGACATAATGGTACATACATTTAAATGGTACATATTTATCAATAGCCTTATAGACAACAATACAAAATATTTTCTATATCGGAATTTAACTTTATAAAATTCGAATTGATAGTTGATAATAGTGACAGAAGTACGCTCAGATAGTGAACTATCGTAACTATTGCATTTAAAATTTACTTGAGGCAAATTATAGTTACCACAAATTATTAAGTTGTCGCATTTATAGTGCTCTACAATTTCCTCAATAGTATTACAATGCATCTGATATTTTTCCAAAGGAAAATTAGGCTTTATGCAAATCTCTCCAATAATATATGAATATTTCTTGATTTGCAATAAAACAAAGAGTTGCTAAATCGTGTTATTACAAGAAATTAATGATGATTAATACTTTTCTTAATTGCCATAAATATTCATCCCCCTCTAATTCGACCACATACAGTACTATCCGATCTAAAGACGGTATAGTTTGATATTTGTAACTGACTGGTAGATATATTTTCTTATAACCAAGCTTCGTAAATAATAATTATGTCAAAATTATTTCTATTCGCAGTAATTAAAAAATCGGTAGTTTTAGTCCGAAGACCACCACAATTTTGATAATATACAGGGTGTTAATACTAAGTCGTTACACCCGAAAATGGTAGTTAGAACTCGTTAAAACAACTAAGAAAAGTTTCTTAGTTCTAATTTGTGATTTCGTGCTCCGGTTCGGAGTTATTCGAGTTCTGTTTTGTTTAGAGGAAATTGATGTCCGGTTTCATGACTGTGGAAAGCAATAGCGGATTTTTCTATATTTCTATTTTTAATATGATAGTCGTGTTCTTTAAATCTTTTTAACAAATTCCGTTGAGTTTGACCGATGTAAACTTTATCGCAGTTGTTGCAATTAATGCGATAAATACCTGATTTATGTAGAAAATTTTGATTTGGATCTTTTACTGGGTATATATCGCATTAATTGCAACAACTGTGATAAAGTTTATATCGGTCAAACTCAACGGAATTTGTTAAAAAGATTTAAAGAACACGACTATCATATTTAAAATAGAAATATAGAAAAATCCGCTATTGCTTTCCACAGTCATGAAACCGGACATCAATTTCCCCTAAACAATATAGAATTATTAAAATCAGCCAAAAATAAATTAAACATGTTGGAAGCAATTGAAATGCATAAAACCAAAACAAATTATTAAATTTTGACCTGAGTCCTCTAGATAATCCTCTCCTATCCCTAATTCCGAAAATCAATAGACACGCCGATCCCATCCCTTCCGCGGATAATTAACGTTTTTCCCCATAATCCCTGTCGGTATATATTTAAGTGTAAACATAGTTTTAAGCATTAGTCATTGATAATGAGTACATGGCACTCGAAGTGTATATCTGACATATAAAAATAAATGTGAAGGAAGGAAATTACAAAGTGTTTTAATTTAATAGTGATAACTTCACACAACTCAAATCAAACCGTGAATATTTGTATTTACACTTACTTTTTATATTTTCAAATAACAAAATGGCAACCGATCAAAAATTTAAAATCAAAATATTTTGATAACCACTATATCGATTTTTGAAAGTGAAACATTAAGGATTTTATAAATTGTTTTAAACTTTTTGATTGGTAACATTTTGTTATTTGAAATAATAAAAAATACTTGTCAATACAAACGTTTTAGAAAGCCGAAAGCTACTTGTGAAACTTTTTGTTTTTTTTTAAATAGTCCTTCAAATAAGGGAGTTATAGCGATTTTTAGAAAAATAAAAGAACTGCAATAACTCCGAACCGGAGCACCAAATCAAAAATTGGAACTTTGAAAAGTTGTTTGTTTTAACGAGTTCTAACTGCGTTTTCGGGTGTAACGACTTAGTATTAACACCCTATTTGCCACATTTTCCTCCGCATTTCAAATTAGGGGTACTAGATGTAACTCCACCGTCGCATATTCCACAGGAATTGACCATTTTAACAACAATTAAACAAACAAAAATGATGGACACGCTATTCATACCGACGCAGCCTTTCTGGAAGTGCGGTCATTGTGTGAGGTATTTATGCGGTTTCTTGTCTTGCTCGACTTCTTGTGATTGGCCAAATTCGATTTGAGCCATCATTCCAGTAGATTGGAGGTGATATGTTGTAGTGATACTCTGAGGATCAGTGCCATTAGAAGGCGTGCTGGGCGGCTGTGCCGGGTTAATCCTTTTTGTTTGCTTACAGGTTCTACTTCTATATCAATGGATTTCCTGATGATCCTTTCTCTGTAATTGCTAATTGGGGCAATTATCTTTGTATTGTCGAAATTCATTCTGTGATCGGTGGCGGCCATATGTTGAAATATTGAATAATTCGGGTCGTGTTTTTTTTATTACTAGTTCTTCTCTGCTTGTGCTAATTTTTCAATTTGTTTGCTTACATTGCCATTGTTCGTGAGAATAATTGACTTTGTAATCAATTTTTTGGTACGCAGTGAATTTGTGCTGAGTGGTGATGTGATTGTGCATTCTGGTATCGATTTATGTGAGTCACATTTCTGTAGATGGTGTGTCCTACCTGGTCGATCTTCTTTCTGATTAGATGTATGTCTAGAAAAGGTAGATTTTCCTATTTCTCAATATCCATTGTGAATTAAATTTTGGGTGTATGCTGTTGACGTGGTTATGGAAATCGTCTACTGCTTCTCTCCTACGAGGCCGTATCATGAAGGTGTTATCCACATATCCCAGCTACACTTTCGGTTTTAGATTGTGAGTTGTTAGCGCCTTCACTTCTTCTATCTTCAATCTTCCATAAAAAGTTTGGCTACGATTGGAGATAATGGTAAATCCACTGGAACGCCTTCATTTGTTTGTACTTTTGGCCTTTATATGTAAAATATGTTGTTGATAGTCAGTGTTTTGCTGGTTCCATTATGTCAGCTGATGGATTGTGTTTGTTCATGATGATTCCAACTGCCTTTTTAATTGCGATGTTTTTTATGGTGTCAATAAAATGCTGCGCGGTTTTTACAAATGAATCCATCTTCGCCGCTAGAAGTTGCTATTCTTTTGCTATTTCATGTGTTGGTGGTCCTATTGCGCTGACAATCTGCATTAGAGGGTTTTCATCATTAAGGATTTTAGGCAAATCGTATAATTTGGGGCAATTAAATGATTTTTCCATTGGTATTCTGGCTTGACGTCGTCTGGAAGATTTGATTAAGTTTTTCTAAATAGGTAGTGGGATTAAAGTTGGTGTTAATTATAGGCCGGTTCTTGTAATAACTTTGTTATATTTTCGCAATCAGTGCTGTTTCTTTTTTACTGTGATATTCCTTCGTGACATTAGATTTTGGTGGTTTCGCTTTCTTAGCAAAAGATGCAACGTCTTTTCGAATGATCTCTGCGTTGTTGTGAACTAGGTGTCGGAATGGCAGATACAGATGTTTTTCTCTGTTGGAATGTGAGATCGTGTTTCTTTTTTGTGTACGTAGACGAACCTGTCGAATTTTGCAATTTGTTTCTTCGTCTTTTGTTTGTCATCGGACTTTGCTCTCTGATGAGTTAGTTTTTCTTCGAAATAAGGATTTCATGTATTTCGTTTCCTAGTTGTAGTTGTAATTTCATGAGAGAAATTCCAACAGTGTAGAGGTCTCTTCTGACCCTATGGATGGCTTCGTTTAATTCGCTCGTTCTCTTTAGGATTCGATCTATTGCCTTTATAGGCTAGCAGTACGCTACAATAATTGTTTAGGCCATATCTACATCTAGTTTACAGAGATTGATTTTTGCAGTAAAAGCGAAGTTTATTAGAATAGGTTAAGAAAACTCCTTCTTGATGCATACTTTGTTAAAGGACGTAGGTTGTATGATTCTTTATCTCTTCATTATTGCGTACAATAAAATACAATATTTTACTAAAAATCTTTAGAAATTCTTTACATAATTATCTAATTTAATGGCATAAATTTATATTTTATAAATTATCAGTTAACCTGATTAGATCACATTAAAATGTTCTTATTAATTAAATTTCTCATAGTTGCATAATACGGGAAATCTATGTATTAAGTGAGCAAAATGCTACCTAAAACTATATTAGGTGAAGGGTAACGCTTATTTTGTTTCATAATGTTTTTTTTTCCGTTGCCTGACACGCGGGACAATCTTCGCGACTGAAAATAAAAACATTATGGAACAAAATAACTGTTACTCTTCATCTAACATTAATATCTGTTTCCATCAAGAGTGTAGCGCAACAAGCATTAACATTACTTAAAATATAATTTATATGAATTTGAGTTTCGTATTCCTTACTCTTATTTTAATAAAAGACATGAATGCAATGTACGTACATATAAGAATAACTGACCATTTATTACGCCTTATTTATAAGTTAAGCAATTGATAATATTAATTTTATAACTAATTAAATAACTTATAGTTTTTTGTTTTGGTTGCGTTGTACTTGAATAACTGGGTATTTTATTTATGTAAATAAATCAGCGGCAAGCTTAACTACGCAATAAATTATTAGACCAGGTAAGCAATACATGATCGCAATGCTTAGTTTATTCCAGCAGATCAGCAATAAACTACCTCTTTCTATAATATATTAGGTCAGTAATTAATTACTTAATTTAGTAAGTTGATGCGCAACGTAATTTATTGATCTATGTCAGCAGAACGCTGGATAAATGCATGTGTTATTGGGATTAGGGTGGCTATAATTTATGGATACTTTGTTTGGATAGATCAGTAGTCTGCTATGTCAAGGCTTTAATCGAATAGAGTTATTTTGAATATTGACTACAGCCCAAATAAATGAGAGGTAATATAACAAGAATTAATTTTAATAATTGTGCAAAGCTACACTATTGCCATAACATGATATATCTTGTGACTCAATTAAAATACCAAAACAGAGAAACAGGTTGACTTATATAATATAATGGCTATCGATGTACGACGAGGACTTGTTTTATTAGAAGCTCTAAGTTCTTGCATAAATGTGAGACAACACTTAAAGTGATATTTTTTCTCAATGATATATTGTTAACTTATATTTATAACGATTTACTATCTTAGTAGGTAAGTTAATTATAAATTATTCAAGTTAGTCAGCAATATATAAACATATTTATAATAATATATAAAATCTTCTCAAAATGGAAATTTGTACTTAATAAATAATATTTCGATAGCCATGGAACAGAAGACCAACTATATCAGAATTTATTTTATTTTATACATTATATGTATTATATTTTATTTTCTTTCTGTGGATAAAGATGTTTAGTAGTAGTAAATAATATTTAAAAGGCAAATTTTCAAGAAGTAGCACGCCATTTTAAATAAGACAAAAAATAAACAAAAAATATAGTAAGGTAAATATCAGGTAACTGAAACGTTCTAATTATTGAGATATGTCTCTGACAAATGTCTCTTAAGTATCCCTATCTCAAGAAAGGACTTCGCCGTATTATTATTACTTATTAGTTTTTAGTTGAAACCCTTTTAATAATGGGGAATAAAAAACAGCATATCCGTCATATTTTACTTTCTTATTCCAAAAAAATAAAAGTTCTGTTCGAGCGAGAAAAACATATTTGATGTGTATTCAGATATAATAATAAAAATAATGAATTGTAATTTTCCCTATATAAAGTATTGTTTTCGTGATTAATTTGAATTTTTTTGCGGAAATGTCCGTTTTGAGGTCCTGTTTTGAGTGCCTGTGTGTGTGTGTGTGTGTCTGTCTGTGTGTCTGTCGGTGGGCGCTGTATCTCTAACGAATGATCCTATTGAGATGAAACTTTAAACTTAAGGTTATATCGTTAAAAACTGGAACTGAAAAGCTTTTCGTAAACATTTATAAACAAGAAGTGGGTGTTTACTCGAGGCGTTTTTCCGATAATTTTTTTATTATGAAAAATATTAGAAAATTTTCCGAACAAAAGTTAAAGAGAATAAAAATCTGAACAAGTTTTATTAAAACATATTTTTCATAAAATTCTTAACTTAATTACTAATAAGCTATTGGAGATACATAAAATTAATATAAGAAATCATTGCAAAGTAAACAAATTATAAAGAATAGCTTTTTTGCGTAAACTTCATAATTTTCGAGTTAAATCTAGGGAAAGTACTATGATGGCCACATTACCATTTCTTACTTTTGTGTTGATTAGCGCCTACTCAATAATATGACTAAAAAGGACGGTTTTCCCGACTCGGCGACATTTTGATCATATTGGCTGAATTTCATTAGAAACAGGGGTATAGTAGTAATTCAAAGTATATTTCGATGTTATACTCAGGATGCAAAAAACCTCTGGGGACTAAATAAAGAATTTAGAATAGGTGTTCCGTAGATTAAGAAATTCCGGTTTAAAATTCAGCTAAAGAAAATGTCATTATTTCAAGAAAGAAGTACATATCTTGGGATACTTTGTGTGAAACGATTTCAGATGGCGCTTAACCGTTAACATATCTTACTGAAGGAAAATATTTTATTGGAGCGGAAACTATCAGGAGGAGTTTCGAACGGTAAAGAATGTACTCATAGCTGAATATCTTTTGTTCGTTGCTTACAGGATGTATGGTTACCCAAACTTTGTCTCCAGAGACATAGACATATAGAAGTGGTTATCCTGCCTGGATCGACTTCATGCTTTCGTATATCTTATTGATGATTCTGCACCTCAACGGCTTGACATAAATACTCGATGACTCTCTTCCTATTCACCGAGTATTTACGTAGAGGGTAGTTTTTGCAACATAGTTTTTGGAAGTGACAAGGTCAAGAAGCAGCGCTGAACCCGGTCACTTTATACGTAAACGTGTACACGGCGAATATCTGTGCATAATATATTCCCAAAATGGATATGACATGCTGCATCACTGCGCTTACGAATTGTGTTCCGTTGTCGCTAATCACTCGACATAGAAGCCGAAAAGTAGAAATCACTTTGCTGTGGTCATTTCGAATGCGAATATTTATTATTTGAAAGGCGAGATCCTCTAAGATTAAGAGGCGAGGGTAGTGGGTAGCGTTTTAAATAATTCGAAGGCAATTACTTCAAATTTTGATTAGTACACTTCTGCAATAATCCAGCATTGTATTGCTTTGTTTTGCATTAAATTCCAATAAAATTTTAGTTTAGTTTAAGGGTCCTACCGGTACAAGATGCTATTACCCATAACGTTTCCATTTCCCATCCAATAAATAGGACTTTCGGTGGATTGGATAATGTGTCGGCTACTCCGTTTGCTCGTCCCGAAATGTAGTCAAACTGAAGTTTGTAAACTTGCAACTGCAGGCCTCATCGCATCAATATTCCAGTTGGCAACTATAGGCCCGTTAGCTAACGAAGTAACAAAAGTGATTTGCAAGCAGTCTAGATGTCTTCAGTGGCGACGTGTTGCCAACAAGAGGGAAAAAGAATATAATAATAATAATAATAAATTGTCTTTATTAATTAAATAAGGTAATTACAAACAAAGATAACATCTATAAAAGTAGGCGAAGTTCAGATAGATTATCTGCTCTTCCACCTAACCTACTACATTAATAAATTAAATTTACGGTATATTTTTTCCTCATCAACCTACAACGGATTTCATTTTTAAAATTATTGAATGTTAGATTTTTTAGATGCATTGGTATTTTGTTATACATTTTATATATACAGGGTGAGTTTTTTTAGATGTTCTCTATGGGGATCTCGGAAACTATAAGAGATAGAGAAACGGTTAAATGGGGAAAGAAGTGTAGATTTACGAGACGAATAAAATTCCACTTTCAAAGTTTTTAAAAAAGTCAAGGGTAACTAGATATTTTGAAAAAAGTAAAAAGTGTCATTTTTTTCAAATCGATATATCTCGGTTATTATAACAGATAGAAAAAAACTGTAAAGAACAAAGTTTTAGGTAATTTGATGTAGATTAATAAAAAAATAATCAGAAAATTTTTATCGCCATTATTTTCCGAGATATGACGCAAACTTACATTTTTTTAAATGAAAACCATAGTCGGCTGTCGCCTCACTCAAAAGGTATTTTTTTTCTCTTTAATCCAATATAACATACGACATAGCTATTACTAAAAATAAGTGAGTTATAGCCATTTTAAATTTTATTATAAATAAAAAATGGGTAGCCATGAAAAAGATGAAAATAAAACAATTGCAGTTGTTTATAATAATAGCAATATTGTAATTATTAGTTTTACAAAGTTAAACAAATAGAAAAACCAGCATAAGAATAATAATTTTGTAATTATCAAATGGCCTTCTGTATGTGGTATAAATACATTTGTCAAGAGGAAAATACGTTTCTTACAAAACTATTATTAACAGATGAATCGCTATTCACTAATTGTGATATTTTTAATCGCCACAATGAACATAGATAAACTCAAGAGAATCCACGAGAAGTTTCACAGAGAAAACTACAAATTAAATTTGGGTTTAATCCATGGTTTGTTTGGATTAATAATTCTCGGTCCATATATTTTTGAAAGCTCACTAAGTGACAATTATTACTTTCATTTTCTTCAGAAAACATTTGAAGATACGCTCAATTGTTTAAATTTATCATTACAAGCAAGATTGTAATGGTTCCAATATGACGGTGCTCCACCTCATAACAGTTGGCTTTACAAATTATTTAAATGATCCTTTTCCTAACTCATAAGTGGGAATAAATAAACCAATCCCAGGGCCACCTAGATCTCCCGATTTGCGCGTTTTAGAATTTTTTCTGTGGGGTTATGAAAAAAACAGTATATGAAAAATCATATAAATCCGTGGAGGATCATAAACTAGCTGTTATTGAAACATTTAATTCAGTTTACATGAGAATAGTCAAAGAAGCCGTAAATTCAATTTTAAAAAGATATAATTTATGTCATAATAATATTAATAGTGGACTCTTTGACCATATTTTTTTAATATTAAAATTTCTTTCCCAATGATATATTAATAATTACAAAATTACTTTATGCTGTTGTTTCATTTTGGTTTATTGGTTTATCTCTGTAAAACTAATAATTACAATATTGCTATTATTATAAACAACTGCAATTGTTTTACTTTCACCTTTTTCATGGCTACACATTTTTTATTTACAATAAAATTTAAAATTACTATAACTCACTTATTTTTAGAAATAACAATGTCGTATGTCATTTAAAAAAATGTAAGTTTGCGTCATATCTCGGAAAACAATGGCGATAAAAATTTTCTGATTATTTTTTATAGATCTGCATAAAATTATCTAAGACTTTGTCCTTTACAGTTTTTTTCTATCTGTTATAATAACCGAGATATATTGATTTGAAAAAATTGACACTTTTTACTTTTTTCAAAATATCTAGTTACCCTTGACTTTTTTGAAAACTTTGAAAGTGGAATTTTATTCGTCTCGTAAATTTACACTTCTTTCCCCATTTAACCGTTTCTCTATCTCTTATAGTTTCCGAGATCCCCGAACATCGAAAAAAACTCACCCTGTATATTGTACGAAAATTAATGCTCAAAAATAGCAGATTTGTGATATGGTGGTGAGATAATGCCTATAAATCTCACGTTGATATTGTGCACATCAAATCGGAACACTATTCTGTTATAGAGATGGGGGCGTACGAGATTGTATTATTTTATAATAGAGAGTGCAATAATATTAAATGCGGCGATTATACATATTTAACCAATTTAAGTCAGTTAGTTTGCTGGAAATGTGCTCAAATTTACGAATACCAAATATTAGATGCATACAAGAATTTTGTACTCTCTGAATACGATTTATTGGGATTTGATCTAAACAAGCATTATAAACAACGTCTGCAAAATTAAAGTAACTCAGCACTAGTGTGTCGCATAGCATCCGTTTTGTTTTAATCGATAAATAGTGTCTATTAGAGTAAATCATTTTTTAACTTTGAAAAGATCGAGCAATACACTTATTAATGTGAGACTTGAAAAGTAAATTTGTGATTATTAGACATAAATTCCGAACCTTGTTCACAAAGAACAAAATAGTGTCATCAATTTTAATTTAGAGTACTCTTTTCGAAAGTTCTAGTTGGCTATGAAAACCAAACAACATTATTGAAGTCTTTTTGACATTGATAGATAGAGAGTGCTCACGGGAGAGATTCACCAATTTTGATAAAACTGAAGAGCAGCTAACACAGTGTCATCAGGTTTAAAAGAATATAATAATTGTGTGTCGTCCGCAAATAAATTTGCAGTGCAATGATCTAATATATCTGTGAGGGATGACGTATGAATGGAAAATAAAATTGGGCCCAATATTGATCCCTGAGGGACAACAACGTTTACATGAGCAAACTCGGATATTAAATACTCAATTTGAACTCGTTGAAGACGATTATCCAAAAAACTAGCAACCAAATCCACTGCACTCTTGTCAAAGCCAATGTAATGGAGCTTGGCCTCCAACAATTGATGGTTTACAGTATCGAAGGCTTTACTCTAGTCAAGTAAAACCATACATGTTAAAAGACCCCTATCGGTGGCGACTAAAATGTCATCTAAAATATTAAGTAAGGCGGTGGAGCAACTATAGTTAGGTCAGATTGTAAAGAAGGCAACAAAACGTTATTTTCAAAAAATCCAGCAATTTGATTTTTAAACACACGCTCTAATACTTTTGACACAACCGGTGATATTCTGATAGGCCTGAGGTCTGATAGTTGCTAGTTTCCAACTATTAGGCAATATGGATTGCTCAATACAGCAATTGATAATATGTGTTAAAAAAGGAATTAAATAAGGACAGTAAAATTTCAGCATCATTATATTAATTCCATCTGTACCCATGACATTAGACTTAATACTATTTAAGATGTTGCCAATCTTATCAGTCGTCTCTAATTTAAATTTAAAACAGCCAGCACTTGCATTAGTATGAAAATTATTTCGGTAAAAGTTTAAAATCTCATTATCCAGTACAATTGGCATTACATATAAAATAGTTATTAATAGCGTTTACATCGTTAAATATATTAGGTAAAGCTGTTGATTTACATTTAACAATACCATTTTGTTTCAAACATTTCCAGCAATTTGAGTTATTGTTATTAATCGAAAATTCTAAATACGCCTTTTTTCCTTGTTATAGCTGCGTTAACTGTATTACGCCGCTGTTTATATAGATTAAAATCGTGTTCATGTTTAGACTGTTTAAACTTGCTGTAAGCATTATCACGATGTATCATCATTTCTTTTAAAGTATCGGTAAGCTAAGAAGCAAGTGTTTCTGTCATCCTACGCCAAACTAAGGGCGCATGGCAATCAAAGATATCTAGTATAATCTTATTTAAAAACGTTATTTTGTTCTCAATATTATTCAGATAAATTAAGTTCTGAAGATGTCATGATTCTAAATCAGTTAAAAAGGTAACTCTATCTATATTATGAGATTGACGATATGTAATAAATTTCTCATTACTTTTCGAGTTAAGTTTGAGTTTAGAATAAACTATATCATGGTCCGATATGTCGTGAAATTTAATTACTTTAGATTCAATATATTTATTTACGTTAGAAATTACAATGATATCAATTAATATTTCAGTGTGTAAAGTAACACTTATAGGTTCCGAAATAATTTGACTAAGATCGTAAGCATCTAGGAGATCCAAAAACTTACTGACTATTCGAATGAACGTTAAGCATATTTATATTCATATCGCCTAAAAATTAAATTTTCATATTGTGGTAAAAGGTAGCTAATAGCATCCTCTAACGTTTCAATACATGTAATTACATTATTATTAGGCGGTCTAAAGATTACACCTATACAGGGTGAGTTTTTTTCGATGTTCTCTATGGGGATCTCGGAAACTATAAGAGATAGAGAAACGGTTAAATGGGGAAAGAAGTGTAGATTTACGAGACGAATAAAATTCCACTTTCAAAGTTTTCAAAAAAGTCAAGGGTAACTAGATATTTTGAAAAAAGTAAAAAGTGTCAATTTTTTCAAATCAATATATCTCGGTTATTAGAACAGATAGACAAAAACTGTAAAGGACAAAGTTTTAGATAATTTTATGTAGATTAATAAAAAATAATCAGAAAATTTTTATTACCATTATTTTCCGAGATATGATGCAAACTTACATTTTTTTTTAATGGAAACCATAGTTGGCTATGACCTCATTCAAAAGGTAATTTTTTTCTCTTTAATCCAATATGACATATGACATAGTTATTTCTAAAAATAAGTGAGTTATAGTCATTTTAAATTTTATTATAAATAAAAAATGGGTAGCCATGAAAAAGATGAAAGTAAAACAATTGCAGTTCTTTATAATAATAGCAATATTGTAATTATTAGTTTTAAAAGTTAAATAAAAACGAAAAACCAGCATAAGAATAATAATTTTGTAATTATCAAATGACCTTCTGTATGTGGTATAAACCCATTTGTCTAGAGGATAATACGTTTCTTACAAAAATATTATGAACAGATGAATCGCGATTCACTAATTGTGGTATTTTTAATCGCCACAATGAACATAGATGAACTTAAGAGAATCCACGAGAAGTTTCACAGAGAAAACTACAAATTAAATTTGGGTTTAATCCATGGTGTGTTTGGATTAATAATTCTCGGTCCATATATTTTTGAAAGCTCACTAAGTGAAACTATTACTTTCATTTTCTTCAGAAAACATTTGAAGATACGCTCGATTGTTTAAATTTATCATTACAAGCAAGATTAAAATGGTTTCAATATGACGGTGCTCCTCCTCATAGCATGTTGGCTTTACAAATTATTTAAATGATGCTTTTCCTAACTCATAAGTGGGAAGAAATAAACCAATCCCAGGGCCACCTAGATCTCCCGATCTGCGCGTTTTATATTTTTTTCTGTGGGGTTATGTAAAAAACAAAGTATATGAAAAATCATATGAATCTGTGGAGGATCATAAACTAGTTTTTATTGTAACATTTAATTCAATTTACATGAGAATAGTCAAAAAGCCATAAATTCAATTTTAAAAAGATATAATTTATGTCATAATAGTATTAATAGTGGACTCTTTGACCATATTTTTTTAATATCAAAATTTCTCTCCCATTGATATATTGATAATTACAGAATTAATTTATGCAGTTGTTTTATTTTGGTTTATCTCTGTAAAACTAATAATTACAATATTGCTAATATTATAAACAGCTGCAATTGTTTTACTTTCACCTTTTCCATGGCTACCCATTTTTTTATTTATAATAAAATTTAAAATGACTATAACTCACTCATTTTTAGAAATAACTATGTCGTATGCCATATTGGATTAAAGAGAAAAAAATTACCTTTTGAATGAGGTCACAGCCAACTATGGTTTCCATTTAAAAAAATGTAAGTTTGCGTCATATCTCGGAAAATAATGGCGATAAAAATTTTCTGATTATTTTTTATTAATCTGCATAAAATTATCTAAAACTTTGTCCTTTACAGTTTTTTTCTATCTGTTATAATAACCGAGATATATTGATTTGAAAAAATTGACACTTTTTACTTTTTTCAAAATATCTAGTTACCCTTGACTTTTTTGAAAACTTTGAAAGTGGAATTTTATTCGTCTCGTAAATCTACACTTCTTTCCCCATTTAACCGTTTCTCTATCTCTTATAGTTTCCGAGATCCCCATAGTGAACATCGAAAAAAACTCACCCTGTATAAAAAACATTTTTATCAAACTTACATTTTACCCAGATTGGTTGAAGGTTACTTACAGGTGTTGCAACGACTTCATATATTATATTATTTCTTATATATAAAGCAACCCTACCCCCTCGACCGCCAGCCCTATCTCTACGAACAAAATTATATCCCGTGATATAAAATTGTGCATTGTCCATATTGGATGTAAGCCAAGTATATCTTGTACATCAGGATAATTTCACGATCCTCCGGAGAACTAAAATAGGGCAATATTTAACTCACTAAAGGCGAAAATGCGATAATTGGTGATCCTGGCCAGCTAATCAAACAAGGGACGCTTGCAAAGTTCGAGGCGGTGTACCTTCTCCTTCTTAAGTGAAACTATGCGAGATTAGAAAACGAGTATTGCTGAGTGATTACACAAAGGTAGCAAATTCAAATCCAAAATCTAATTAGGTAGATATCAGATGTCTTCAAGCCTAGGAAGTTCTGACTGGAACATATATCAAACTCGAGCAACTTCTTTATAAAACATCTGCTCCTAAACAAACTTCAACAGCTGAATAAGTACCATTGCTCGAGAGACACAGACACAGTTTTCTACTGGAAATATCTAAATAAAAGGAAATGTTACACACAAATAACGTTCTAATAGTAATAAATACATTTAAATTTTATCAGCTTATACACTAAGAATACATTACATTTTATGTTGAAATGTGAGGTAGATGATGTTTAAAGATATTATGAGTATGTTGTATATTATGATATGAATTATACATTTTTATTAATGGTGAATTGCTGTGATGATACGTTCGAGGGGTATGATATGTGAACGTAGACGGGTTGCAAAGTAATGGTGTAGGCACCTTGAGAGTAATTTGTTCAACTAGCAAGAATGCTATCAAATTTTCAAATTTGTTATAAATGATGTTGAACATAATTTTTATGAGAAGGTTGTCCTATAATATTTTTGAATTCATTAATAAAGAATTCTGGTAGATCATCTGTTAATTTTGATTTCCGTTTCTTTATTTTCATTAGTACTAAATCTTCGGATACGTAGAAGTGTCCTAAGTTGTCCATATTAGCTACAGTTTGGTGTAAAATATGGATATTGTCATTATTATTAGCTTTTGAAATATTCCAAAAATCCGTTTATAATATCCTCTCCACCTTCAAGGGTTGCATTATCATAATGCATAATGCTTGGAATACAGATGTGGTTCTTATTTGCGTTGATGTATGAATAAAGCTGTTAAGGATTGGTTGATATTTTATTTTCGGTTACAGATATAAATTTGCAGTCGATGTTCTGTCACAGTCTAGTTTCCAATTCACGTAATTTCGCCTTATTTTCAGACGTTTTTTGGCGTAAGTTGCGGCCCTATCTTTTTTTCTTTATTATGTCACAGATGTTGCTCAATATGAACAATATTGAAAATTTTCCCCAAAAGGTTCTCGGTACTTTAGGAAAACTAATTTCACAGCATTCATAGATTCGCTTGTGGAATGTTTCACAAGCTGTGTTAGAATATCTGAATTTATATAGACCGGTCCAATCAATATCACATTATTATAATATAATACTGGAAAGTTCGCTTTTTTAAAATTGTTGCTATTTTATTGCACTTTGGATGCAATCATTTGATTTGCTTGGAGTGTCAATTCTAATGCAGGATGATATGGATCTATAGGATCTAGAGAATTCTTAGCCTCTGATACATGGTGTGTTAGATTACCCCTAACTAATGAGAGATCTAGTAACCTATCCATATTGTTTATAGTGTCGTAATTTGAATTAAGTTATTAAAATTTATGAAATCGATTAACGGGTTGAGTTTGAAATCTCCAAACATGATTAGATTATCGGATGATGTAGCATTTTCGATGGCTTCGAAGTTTTGCTGTTATTCTTCAGGAGATGTAGTAGGAGGGATATAAACACAAAAAACTTCTAAGTTCAGTAGGCAGCTGATTCGACCGGCTATGATACTTATTTTCGATATCTGATGATTCATTATTATTTTTTCGTATTTGAAATTAGCTCTTATTGCTATGAGAAGTCCTCCTCCTCTTTGTTTGCGATCCGATCAAAGGACATTAAAGTTGCTGGAAAATGTTTCTGTTGATGGTATCACATCGAATACTTTTGCACTTAAAGCATTTGAGAATGATAGAGTCCTCTCACATTTTGATAGTAAATTAATAAAGATGATTGTGTCGGTTGGAAGTTACTTAGTTTTCCTGCGATGTATTATTATTGGTGGGATATTGTTGATATATTTTATAGTGGGATTTGTATTTTCATTCGCTACTTATTCGTTAAGCAAAGTGTTTTCGTTAGAATGGGTTATCATCTGATTTGACTCGTAGGTTCTCTAGCTTGTTACGATTATACCATATAGGTTTAATTTACCATCTGTAGGCGAATCTAAGACTATTTTTAAAAGACGAGGATTGTTTGATTTTTTGCTCAGTCTTATTATTTCAAGAATATGAATTTTCGGGTGAACCTTATCAAAACATAATTTAATTTTATCCATATGTGTCTTATTATCATTTGATTCCTCGACATTGTATAAAATTACATTGGATTCTCGAATTTCACGTTCTTGCATTTCCTGAATCATATCTGACATAATTTTATTATGATTTTGATCATGATTTTGTGTATTATTTTGTTGTTACAAATTATTAATTTTATTACTCAAGAGGTCAATACTTTTCCTGAAATGATTGCTATCTTCCTTAAAGTGCTTTATACCATAAAAAATGCGAGTAATTTGTAAGAGTTCATTTTATGGACTAAGTAAGGTTAAATTAAATGATTTCCCAGACAAGGTGCGACAGGAGGCGTTGAAGACGACGTAGATCTCGGTTGGAGGTGTAGAGATGTAGTAAGGGACTACTGTCCAGCGACTGGGCATACTCAATCTGTCGACTGTCCAGATATAAAATATAAAAGAGTATCACACGAAATTATTGTGAAGTGTAAAGCCTGTGAAGTTAAAATAACATCAAGTGAGGCAGTAATAAAATAATGTGAATTATACAACGGTTTAATGCATGGGGTATGTACGAAATAAATTATGACTTCTGAATGGTAAAATACATAGTGAGGTCGGCCATTGTGTAATATATTACACAAAATCAACAACAGAATAGAAGAACACATTGCAACTCGTTCGCAAACTAACACAAATTTCCGAGGGAACAAATGTAATCCTTCACGAAAGAGTGGTATCATGAAGATCGTGTTAGCGTTACAATCGATTATCGAGTCAAAGGAATTGATGAAGAGCCGCATTATAGGTCTGACCTAGGTGAGAGTCAGTCATGAGATCTACCAGTCTCGGTCAACATAACCTGCTCTTGTACCGTATTGAATATGGTGCCGTGTTGGAACAGAAGTTTGTATAGAGATATTGTGGCAATGGATTTTTATGAATCTAGCAACACACTTCATCTGGCATTCATATGGATTATCGGGCTTGGTTGCTTCAGAGATGTTTAATGTTTCTATTGACTATCGGATTGCGTCTTGGGTGTTTTTTCTCCTCATCATCCTTGATTGATTTTCGAAGCATTCAGCAAAGACGTATCTATGAGCCCGACACTGTATACTTTTTTCTTCCATTCAAAATTCACATTGGCTTCTTTTATTATTTTTGCCATTAGCGTTTAATTCCTTGAGCCTTTGTTCTGGTAAGTGCTGATTCCTTCTTTTGGTATTTTTTCATGAATGATATGGTGTTCAGTAAGTTGAATACCAGAGAGTGTATAATTTAAACTGTAAGATATAGTCGAGCCGTCGATAGATGACTGTGACTCATGCATTTTTATATTAAGAACAGCAGAGCAATTAATAACTATCCCGGTATATCATCATCCTAAGATGGCCGGAACAGAAAGAATATAGAGCGATAAGTCAACCGATATATAGTGCTATCTCACTTAGTATTTGTTATTTCCAGCTCTTGCCACTATAATATAGAGTCGTTGGTGAGCACGAGAAGCAATCCTTCAAGAGCAGCTTCACCTAAAAGTGACTGTTTGCATCAAAAAGGTTCCATGGCGATTTTGTGTTTGGGTATGCTAGTTTTATGTTACAGCATTTTTATGGAGGTAAACAAGAAAAATTTAATACATTATTTATGGAGCCAATACAATATCGAATGCAACAGCAAAAAGGTGATCTCAGAGATACGCACTGGTCTGATCTCAAGAAGAAATTTGTTTGAATTGAAGCATTCGATTTTTATCTGAAACGTAACGAAATTGACCCGTTTTTGAAGTAAATGGTGGTAATATCAGGCCACTCAATTCGAACATCAACTGTCAATAATTCATTAAATTAAAGTAGGCAATCGGTCAGAATCTACCAGAATAGACCAATAGGAAGGGTGTTGTATTCCATCATTAACGCGCCAGAACTTTTAAAGCTTGGATGAGAGGTTCTACCGCATCACCAAGCGACTATCATGTTTTTAAACATTTCCAAATTTTCTTGATTGTAAAAATCTGGCCTCAAGAGAGGAATTATATTATATATAATTATATTCGCCTTAAATTGACAAAAGTGCTCGAACAAAACGGCACACATTTACTCTGAATCGGAGATATCCCAACCATGTTAATTTCATCGTCTAAATAGGAAGAACTTTTTACTTCATCTAATATAAACATGTAATATTACATTAAAATTTCAAATGAATCTATGTTAACCTTACATTAGGTTAAATAAACTATTTAAATGATAACATTTAAATTGAAAAATTAATTATATATAACTAAGGTAAATCTTGGTAATAATTATAACCATCGACTAGTGGCATGCCTATGAATGCATTTACCGCCCATCCTATATTTTTTTGCTATTACGCCCCATCACGAGGAATTAATTCTTAGCGCGGTGCACCGCCGACAATAAAAGGATAATGCGTTTAACGGACAAAAGAACGGCGAACGAGCAAAACGTACAAAGTGTGCAGTAAGTGCTTCTAAGTGGAGAGACACGTCCTCTTCAAGCCTTTTAATTGATTCCGAAGTATATTCCACGTTCGGTTATTAGCATCCGCTTAAAATTCCATTTCATTTTCACCACATTTTTCTTCAATATAAAATAAGCCGTTTGATTAATTAAATGTAAATAATAATAATAAATAACCTGGTAACGTATGGAGAGATATTCTTCAGAGGTTTAATAAATGATCCAAAAATAAAATAATTAAAAAAATTATTAAAACGATACAATAATTTATACTGTTTAATTTAATAAAACAATTACTTTCCGTGCTGACACATTAAACACATTGCGTTAACTGAATAATATGTATATTTAACTGTTCTTATTACATTAACCCGGACGTTTTACTTATAGTAATTAAACATTTTAAAGAACGTAAAAGAATTTTCATTTAAATTACATGATTTGGCCGAGTAAAAATTGTAATTAACGTCCTTATGATAATTCAGTATTTCTTCAAAGTCCCGCGGTAATTCGATTTTAATCTCCAGCCTCGTTCTACACTCGTTATTCTTTATTCCTCGCGTTTCTTTTTTTACCGGGGAGCCAAAAGTTTCAGCAAGTTTTACCTGTACAGATTGATGGATCATTGCGGCGGTTTTATGACAAATTCGAAGAAGGCTGACAGGAGGAGGTGGCGTGTGTGATTGATTGTTAAAATTAAGATTTTTTCTCTCTGTTTTGCAGATGATCGTTCGCGTGTTCGGTGATGGATCGGCCACAGATGTTCCTGTAACTCCGGAGACGACGTGTTCGGACCTCATCGAGTGCTGCCGGGATCCGGGGGATGAGGGCTGTAATTTGGTCGCTGTTTGCCCACAGCGTGGAGGTAAGACGTAATAAAAGATTTCAATAACGGCAAATGAGCATCGCTTGATAGACTTTGATAAGAAGGAAATCAAACTGTGGTACAGTTCGTTATTTGGATCTTATCAGAACCTTAACTTGATCTTAGACAGTTATTTCTCGACTCATATCCAATCCATATTCTATTTTTATTCTGTCTACCCGATTACGAACTTTCATTGTTGGATAATTAGGTCCGTTGTGTATAATTAGGTCCATAAACACATACAATCAAATGATTCGGTACAACAATGCACTTAAACTAATGAAAACAGAAGCATGCTTGTTCGAACGAACTTGACACCTTCATCTCTTTGTGTGCCGCAGCACAGTAGTGCCAACTTATATATATATATATATATATATATATATATATATATATATATATATATATATATATATAAGAAAAACACGGAACAATTTGCATATACAGAGTGTTATAGAAATATTTTGCATTCAATATAAAATTAACATTGATCAATACCTACCCGTGTTAGAAATGAAGAAGCAAGTTTTTCACATGTAAAAAAATATTTTTAATGTAATCTTCTTTTAATAGTATTTACTTTCCCAACGTTTCTGCAATTTCGGTAATTTCTCTAATAAATACCATTTAAAAATGGATCCAGCACTGCTTTGACAGCTGTATCCGCTTGTTGTCCATCCTAAGCAATCTCGGCACTCATTGAGCCGAAATTTTTCTTATGATTAACTTAAAATATTAATTACCATTTCGTAAGATACACCTAAGGCATCTGCAACCTCATGTACTTTCGTTTGGTGATTAGCGAGAATCATGTTGCGGACCTTTTCAACGATTTTCTCGGTAACCACGTTTACCTGTCGGTCTGGGCGCTCCTCAACACTATGTTTAAATACGTTGAAAAACAAATCTTATGATTGGCATAGATTTTGAAGGGTCTCCATATACAGCATTCAACTTTGCTTTTATTTCTTCGCATGTTTTTCCATTCAAAAATAAAAAGCAAATTACGGATCGAAATTACAAGTAGTAAGTTAGTATGATGTGCTGTGAAGACAGTGTACAATATCTCATAGCAATGTCAACGGTCTTCAAACACGGACACTAATTAATCGACCATGGTACTTCTTTAGATACAATACCTTCTTTAGATATTGGCAACCATCAAAGCTATACTTCCCGTTACTTGCACCTTTACATATCACTTTTCGATCTTAATAAAAATGCCCTGTTATTGCTTAATTTTAAACTACTAAATATCTAGATTAGCTCATTGCCTCAAAGCAATAACAATATAACCTATTAATTGTGCTTTTTTATGGAAACGATAAGTAAGTAAAAGGAGATAATAGATAATAAAGACCATAAAACAGTATTAGACATATGTAACGCCTTTCTCCTTAAGAAGACACTCTGTATGTGTTAAAAATATAAAGGGCTCCTTTGTTTGGAATTTGAAACATGTTCCTTGTTCACAATTATTACCTTTAGAGTTACAAATATAGATGTCACTCAGATAAACATCATAAGGAAGCACCTAGATTTAGTAATGTCTATGCATGATACTTAAATTTATCTTTGACTTTCGCTGATTTAAATAATTACTTATCTAACCACAACTCATATATAAAAAAGACTATAATACAGAAAATGATCAAATTTTTACTGAAAAATCATACGAAATTTGTGTATATATGATTAGTATTTACCTCCCATCGGGTGAAATAAATTCATAAGTAGTTCATTATCGTTATCTGATAAATTAAATTTTAATTTTGTACTGGGAGGATATTTCAACATTAATGTTAATAATAATACGGTTACGTAAAATGCGTCTTTAAGGAAATTGTCCGACCAATATTTTCACAAATTAGATTGTTGATTCTTCTCGAATTAGTTTTGACTATATTTTATTATTAAGGAGATATATACAAAATTTATAAATTTATATATAGTATAGTCACGCCCCTTATTACCTGAATATAAAATTCGAAAATTTTAATCCATTTTCTATGTATCTCTTAATCTGGTACTAAATCTAGAACCAAGTCACAATCTCCACATCTTATACCGTACTTGTCCAGCTTCGTCAGCTCTGATTGGCAATTCACTAACAATTTCTGAAGGTTGAAGGAATTAGGCATTATAATATTAAACTCAGGCCCTATGAAACGTTTTATTCCGGTAGATTTTTAACAAATTGTTACTTGTGTCAAATTTTGTGTCTATATGTGACTGTGCATAGAAATATTATTGCAATTTATATTGTTTTTGAACTGTAACCATTATTGACTGATATTGCTTTGATTGTTTTTATATCTTCATTAAAGAGACTAGGGAATTGATGGTACTGTATTTAATTTTATCACGTGTGTTGGATGAATTTGGAATATTTGTATCAGTAAAACTGTTTTATCTGTAAATTTTAAATATTAATTTTGTGTCTATTTCGTTATAGGTAAGTCTAAAAAATATTAATTTCTGTTTTAATTGCAAATTAAATGATTTTGTTAATTAATTATGTGAATGTATAGAATAGAATAGAATATCATTTACTTGCATAGCTACATCATAGTAAATAACACTTTGCTAATTACAGGTAGATTCGAACGTCAAAGTAATTAACTTAAATAATTAACTTAGAATAAATTAAAATTATAAATTACATACTTTAAAGTATTCATCTATTGAATAATATTTATTAAATTAAATAAATGAGTTTTAAACTTTATTTTAAATTTGGAGAATGGCAAATTCCTTAACTGTGAACTTAACTTATTAATTGGTTTTGTTCCGACATTAAAGAATGAATGGCTGTAAAGTGCACTTTTATGAAATTGTATGAGCAAAAGTGAATTTTGGTGAGCATAAGAATGATTTAACAATTTAAACTTTGTTAAATTATTTTTGACATATAATAAAGTCTTATACATGTAAATTGAAGGTAAAGTTGGTATACGTTTTTGAATAAAACACATTTTAAAGGTATCTCGGTAGGATATATCAAATATAAGCCGCAATACTTTTTTTTTTGTAAAATGAAAAGCCCATTTTACAAAAAAAAGTATTGCTGCTTATATTTATTCAAAAACGTATACCAACTTTACCTTCAATTTACATCTTTCATTTGTGGTGCTTTACCCCACATAAGATATTTCTTGATAAATGTGAATAGACACAACCATAATTAATTTACATGATGGCATCCTTGTTTAATGTATACCTTAATTGTAATATTGAATAATAGGCTGAATTAACTTTTGTACAAACATGGTATATTTGTTTATGCCAATGTATTTTGCTGTCAATTACTAGTTTTAGAAACTTTACAGAATTTTTCAATACTCGTCCATCTCCTTTGATATTTATTTTAAAGGAAGATGCTTCTTTTTGCTGAAATGTACACAAACAGTTTTAGCAATATTTGTTATGAAGACATTCCGATCACACCATAAATTTAAATTATTTATTATATTTTCAATGCCCTTTCTTAGTTTTGATAAGTCCGACGATGACACCAAAATAGTTGTATCATCTGCAAACATAATAAGTTTACAGAGAGATATTGATTCTGGTAAATCGTTTACAATTAGTATGAATAACAAAGGGCCAAGAACAGGCCCTTGAGGTATACCTACATTTAAGATATTTTCTGTTAATAGACCATTCTCAATGTTTACTTTAAACACTCTATTTTGTAAATACGATTTTAAAAACATTTCAAATTTACCCCTGAACCCGCAACTTTCTAACTTTTCTAAAATAAATTGATGCGACACTGTGTCGAAAGCTCTTGACAGATTGAAAAATGTTTCCTGAATCTAATTTAGAAATGATATATTGCAATAATTGGTAGCCTGCTGTCTCTGTTGATTTGTTTGGATCTAAAATCATGTTGATGATTTGTAAGAATATTAAATTTGTCAATAAATGTCATCATTCTCTTAAATGTAAGCTTCTCAAACAATTTTGAGATGATGGAAAGAATAGGAACAGGCCTATAGTTTTCCAAGTTTTCCGGGTTGCCTGATTTTAGAATTGGCGTTATAATTAATAATTTTAATATATCCGGATAAGTTTCGTTTTCCAAAGCCCAATTAAATAAAAATGTTAGGATATGAGTAATGACATCTTTAAATTTTTAAAATATTTGAGGTCAGATTATCATGCCCATAGGACTGTTTAATATTCAGACTATCTATTTATTTTGCAATTTCCTTTTATGTTACATTATTGGAGGTAGTGGGTTGTTTAAACAGATATTTATCAAAATTACTAATGAAGATTTCTGTTAGAAAAGGCGACAAGGGAAATCCGATTACTAAATCGCCTGTTTGATAACACATCACTCAATAAGTCCTCGGTCTGACACATATATAGAAACATTGTTGACAGACCCACATGATTCCTGGGTAGTACTAACCTTACAACAGTACGCATGGGATTCTGACTGTTAGTTTAGAAGTTACAGTCGTTTTAGTTACCTCGGCTTTGTAATTTTCAAGACAATGGACAGAAAGGAATTTCGTGTGTTGATTAAACACTGCTTTTTGATGTGGAAAAATACTGTTGAAGCCAAACAGTAGATTGACGAGTACTAGAGAAATCAACTATTATTGACTGGTATGCTGAATTGATTGAACACTGATGATTCTGAACGCTCTGGTCGCCCAAAAACAGCAGTTGTTCCGGAATACACAAAAATATCTACAAAGGTATTTAAATATCAGAAGGTAGTGTCTTTATAATTTGACATGGAATTTTGTTAATCGACTATCTAAAGGCAAAAGTATCAATACTTAATATTACAAGGCATCAATTAAGTGCAGAAATCAAGAAAAAAAAAACGACCTCACATGCAAAAAAGTGCTGTTTCACCAGACAATGCCACTTGTCATGAGTCGATTAAAACAATGGATAAATTTGATGAGTTTCGCTTTGAATTGCTCCTTTACCCACCGTACTGTTTAGATTTGGCCCCAGCCAATACTGGCTTTTTGCAGACATGAAAAATATGCTCCAAGGAAAGAAATTTGTTTCAAATAAAAAAATCTCTTGAAGGAAAGTAACTTGATGAATAAAGTGGAATGTTGTATTTGGAAAAATTGTTTTTTTAATTAGACCGGAGACTTATTGAGAGGTTTACAATTTCTTTGTAGGTAATCCTAAAAATGATATATCAAATACTATACTTGAATCTGAAGAAACAACATACGCAAAGTTCTGGATGCAAGTATAAATTTAAGGAACGCACGAAGTAGTGACATATATGGTATTACGTTAGATATACTAAAAGGTATAATGCATCAAATTGTTTAGCCCTTGTAATGCAAATAATAAATGCTTTTATAAAATCCGGCGATTAAGGTATCGGCCAATAATTTAAAAAATTGTTTAGAATTACAAACATTATTTCAGTTTCAAAAATAAAAAATATGTATGTAGTCATTTATTGACTTACCTAAAAATTTTAATAGTGCATATCATTGTATTCTAGTGACTCAATGCGAATGGATTTAACGTAGAGAGAACAACAAAAATAACCAGTCAAGATCTCTCTTAAATTTAAAGCGGATGTTCCCCAAGGATCGATACTAGGCTATATTTTATCATATATAAAGATTGTTCGGGAAGCAGGGACGAATATTAAAATCCCAAGGCCCAGTTCTGTTTATTGATGTACCTTCTGAGGTGGAAGTGCGCCCCATCTGAGAAAATTATTATTTTTGTGAATTTGTTAAGTATTAAAGTAAAAACACTTTTTTAATTTTCAAAACTTTTATTTGTTGGAATTACACGCAACAATTGTTTCGCCACACTGTGGCTTCTTCAGGCTTCCACATTCGCAAACCACCTACTAGAAGAAGGACACTCGTTCAATGACGAATTCAAAATACTCCACCAACAGAAAAAGGGAAGGAAACTAAATTTCTTGGAAAATTTAGAAATCAACAAGAGGAAAGACACCGGCCTCCTCCTAAACGACCAAACGGATATTAATAGGTCACCATTACTTAATATGTTCAATTTTAAAAATAAAACAAAAAATCCTCCAACCCCCTTCCCACCACCCTAATTAGTATTTAAATCATACACAACTCTGTACCGCTACCATTTCTTCGCCTGAAGAAGCCACAGTGTGGCGAAACAATTGTTGCGTGTAATTCCAACAAATAAAAGTTTTGAAAATTAAAAAAGTGTGGTTTCTTTAATACAATACTTAACAAGTGATATGAATTTTCAACAAATAACGGCCTCATCAATTAATATATTTTTGTGAAGTTAATTCGCTTGTGGAATCAAGACCCACTGATGCAGGCTTCAACTCTTGTGTAAGTTGAATGTTGTACGCAAGCATTTTCAGATTTGAAAGGATTGCATGCATTGACCTTGTTGAGCTTGGGCTTGACGGCGAACCGATTTTCTGGGGCTTACATTATCACGCATGCCAGCAATATCTTTTGATCCAACAGAACGCTATCATTCTATTTTCTGAACATTTATAACAGAACTTGTGGTCTTAATCTTCCGGATCAAATCCGAACTAAGGATTCAGTTGGAGCAGCGTTATGTCTGAGTGTCATACGCAATTAACGAACGGTTGCCGTGAGAATTTTATTCTTTTGTAATAACTTTTTATCACTTGGATACTTTGCTTATTGTCATCTGCTCCATGGCGAAAATAAAGATTAAACAACAATGCTCACCATACAACGATAGAAAATAACAAACATGAAACAAGCACCCCTGCCAAACGTCATATGACAAAATGGCGCCAAATTCAAATTCATCCTATCTTCCAAGACATCCTTTATAAATAATTTACAGAAAGAAATTGAGCATAGCAAAACAAATCTCTTTTACAGATGTTGTTACTATTTTCACTACGGATACTGTATTACACAATGCCGAAAGACAGAACTAAGAGTCTTTTGCTCGTATATCCAATGGTGTTCTAGAAATAAACTTCTTTTAAACGAGTCAGAAACAAACGAAATAATATTCACATTAAAACCACACTTTATATGTGATAGAATTAGCCGTTTGCTTGGAGTACAATAGGGTCCAACTGTTAAATTAGATGAATATAATGATGTCTTATCTAAAATTGTAGCCTTCTATATATGAGTCACGTTGAACGAGTTGGACATTCGCAGCTCTTAACGGTATACAATCCCGAATTTTATATGGAATAATGGTGTGGGAGAATTTACTTTCCAGGCGTTGAATACTTGAACAACTCCAAGCTATTTGAATTATTACAGGGTTGTCGTAAGTGACTCTAATGATGCATTTGTATACTAGTATGTCTGGTATGTATCTCATATAGCTGAATATTGTACGATCATCACACTAGGAATAAATCTAATTTATATGATATTTAAAACAATTTAGATTATATAAATTCAAAACTTCTAGAAATTTATAAATGCATTTGTTTAAATTTCAATTAAAGCAACCTCCACATCCTATTTTTAATATTAATTTGGTTATTGATACAAAATCCTTTCAGATTAATCCACGTTTTAAACATATTTTAAGAAATTAGTCAATAGAAAAAAGAAAGTTAATGCTACTACAAAAAAAATATGTGTAACATTCATGTAATAATTAGAAAAAAAAATACGAAAACATTTCGTAAATCTACAACAAATGAATTTTATTAAGACTAAAAAACAAATCACTTATTGAATCAACTACTTCTCTGGCTAATACCTCGATAGACATTGAATGATACAAAACTAATTTGCGTGTTACAAACAGCAAGACTATCAAAGCAACACTAGTTGAAGGTAATTCTTTCTGTGAAATTGCATCATTATATAATGAGGTGCTCGTTCTAAAAGTTTTAATTGGTGTTTTGGGTAATTTGGGTAAATGTGTTATTTGTTTTTCTCGAACTGTGCAGATTTGAGTTCAATTTTAGCTGAAAAAGATATTTATGATAATGAATAAAAGTGAAACAATCCTGGATGTAAATTGCTATTACAGTAATTAGTCTATTTGCTTTACACGGGCAGGTAGGATAAATTGTGGTATTGTTTATGTTAATTGAGGGGGAGTGTAATTTTGTGATACGGATTGGATCGCATCAAACGATGTTTGAAAGGAATATTGAGCGTTGGCGCATGGGCGATAAGGGCGTTATCTTCGGCGAAGAAAAGGTAGTACTTAAAAGATTACCTCTTGGTGGAACTGATCGGAAGGTTTGCTAGGTTTTATCTTGACTGGTTTTATTGGAAAGAAAGTTTTATATGAGGATTATTAAGTGGAGTGGGATATTTAAGAGGAAGCATTTATAAAGGAGGCCAAGATGATTGGTTTGTATATTGGAGGTGAGGATTGATTCATGGTTGATTTTTGTGTAGGAAACATTTGAACTCTCCTTTCGACCCATAGTAGCATCCATGAACGCTCCAATAACTGAAATCTCTACTTTTATCACAGGCGTCCTCACCATTGCCTTGGGTGACCATAGACCGTACAATGTAAAAAACTCTTGTGTTTTTTCTTATGAATATAATAATTTCAGTTAGCCTATTGGCTATTTACTGTTATCTTTAGACGCAGTTTCCCTGTTCATAAATAAACCTAACCTTATTTTTGCATATTATTGAAATTAAACATCATCCAACAATATTGTAACTTTGATTTTAATTCATTTCTCCTCACTATTAACTTCATTTTTGACTAGAGCTGCTTCACATTTGATAATAAATAAATAAGAAGATCTTTGCACTCCCTTAATCCAATTTTAGTTGATATTACAATGGACCATTTATTAGATATGGTTATTCCACTTTTACCTTTTCAGTTCCCTTTTATCAGAAAGTACGTTGATGATTTTATTTGTACTATACTTCAAAAATATTACTTCAAAAGTTTGAATTATTTTGTGCAATTCACAGCTGAGCAGCAGACAAAGCGTTGTGTCCCGTTTCTTGATTCAGTTTTGATAAGGAAGGAAGACAATACAATCATTCTTGACTGACTGGTAATTTTTATTCTAACCATCCTTTGACACAAAAAATTAATATTCTAAAAGTTACTAAGAATCGTGTCTCTAAAATTTGCCATTCTACCTTGTTAAACAAAAACCTTTTTGTAACAATGCCTATCCTTCAAATTTAATTAATAAATTGCTGTATAATAGCGCAACTCCTGTCATTGAAGTGCCGCTTGATGATCCGTTGAGTTGAACCTCTGGATTGCCAAATATCATGTAAATACAGGCCTGACATTGTTTACGAATATTAAGGACAAAACGCCAACTCCTCAGATCAGTGGGGTAGTGTATAGAATTCCATGTAAGGATTGTGATAAATGCTATGTGAGACAGATTGGGCAGTGGTTGCATTCACGTGTCACACAACATAGAAGCAATATCAATAATGGGAAGAGCTCTTGTGCCTTGGCGTCTCATGCTAATTCCACCCTACATAATGTAGATTTAGATAACGTTGAGGTCTTGGAGATGGAATCCACCTACAGAACAAGGTTGATTCTGGAGATGCACATCTCTAAGTCTATATACTCTCATATAATATATATATATATATATATATATATATATATATATATATATATATATATATATATATATATATATAATAGTCTCAATAACAAAACTGACTTAGAATGTTTGAGTTCTCTCTATTCATATATCCTTAGCAAAGACTTCGGCGTTGAGGCTCATGATGGTGACCGGTCCGTTCCTGTCCCTATTGATGTTTCTCTTTCCCTTACTGTTACTGGTAATTCTGTTCACCCCCATTGTACTAAACCCCTGTGTTACCTATCTTCAATCTTATGTTAACATATTTTGAAATAACAGTTGTCGTCCCTTTGATTTAACGCTTTGTCTTGTCTTGTTTTTTTATGTTGTAATGTCTGTAATATTCTTTTTTATTTTTGAATGTTTCACCTCTACTTAGTCTTATATTTTATTAATCAGATAATTCACTCATCAATTATTCATTCTTCAAATTAGATGTTTGTTAAATATCTTGTAAATGACAGGAAATAATATGAATTGATTTACAAATGTTAAAAAATATTTCAAAAATTGTAACTAATATGTTCTCAGTCATGAGACGTTGTAATTGTACGTTTGTCATTAGGGAACGTACTTTTTGAGGTTGGTAACACGTTTGCGCCATATAGTGGTAACCGATTCTCTATGTTAAAATTAAAATTTTAAATTTGGCGCTCTTTCGCACAAATATCCTTGTGTTGAGGCTTAACCTCGTTCTAAAAAATGTCCACCGTTCTGTTAAACTGTTGATATAGTTTTTTAATCTTGCAACTTCCCCGTTTTATTAACTGTTATGGTTTATATTACACATTAATGTTTGTACAAACGTAAGTATCTTGTGTTTTGAGGTTATGTTATACTAATTTTGAATAAATTTATAGTGATTTCCATGACGAAGCCTAGCTCTGGCGGGCGAAATATTGGAATTTATTTTGGAAACAAGAGTTTCATTTTGTGATAGTCCCACTGCCGTGTTGACCCAACCCACTACATCCAGTTCGAGTTTCATTTTTTACGGGGGTTACTGTTTATATATTATTTATTGACAAATACTACAATATGACAAAAAAAATACATATTTACAAGACCCTAGGTCTTTCCGCCTGTTTTTTTTTAATTAAGGCGTTAAGTTCTTGTCATTGTTTGAGAGGTTCTTGTCTTAAATTAGTTAGTAATTGAAGCGCCGCACAGTGGGCCAAAGCATAAAAAATTCTGGTCAAAAAAAGAATATTTTTCAAATTGTTTCCTAAATGATGGTTCTTGGGGTCGCTGATTACGAAAAAAAATCAAAAATTCAAAATTCAAAATAGCGGATCAAATATTCATATATATTTACATACAGTGCGCGAATAAAGTGTGGAACAAATTTCGCATTTATTGAAATTAGGGAAAATCCTCCAACAGGTCGATTTTGTTTTATAAAAACTCACATTTTTAAGGTAAAATATATTTTCATGTCATTTGTTTGTGAGTAATCACGTTATCATCTTTTTTTTCAAATGGCAACCCCCATTTTTTTAAATTCATTTTAAGAGTCCCTTTTATTGTCGAATTTTGGATGTTGCAGTGCAAATGTAACATCGCTAAGACGATGCAGTTTCCGTAACAGAATTTTTACTTTACCGTCTACCATACAAAAAACAATTCGTATTTTATTTTTATATTTTGGTCATCAAGAACAGTTTAAAAACGAACGAGTGATTTGATTTGATTTTTGATGTGAAGATGCTCCGAACGACTATTTTCAGAGGTGTACTTCAAAATTGCAACAGAATAGCGGACCTGGACATTCCCTCTAAGAATGCCTCCAGGCGGTAATAAAAACAGATGCGGTTTGCGGTGTGTTTACTATCATAAATTAGGAAATCTTTTCAGAGTTCTACTGAATAGAAATCGTGATTTATGGCCTCCCCTCGCCGTGCGGCGAAGCAGGTAGTAAAGGACCGCAATCGAAAAATTTGTACTTTTGCATCGAGTAATTAAATTACGGAATTTTTCAGATTATTTACCTAAACTAGGCGTTACCTAACCTTTGCGTGCCTGCTTTATTCTTACGGATAAACCAGAATATATTATCAATTATCACTCAAACAGTGAAATCACGTTAGGCGTAAAATACCGACAAATAATCCACTACCTGAGACGGCCAATACGGCAAAATTACAGAATTTCATAATTTATTACATTTATTAAAAAAATAAAATCGCGGATCAAATTACAGAAGTAGCCGGTGATAATAAAATATTTAAATAATGATTATGTGCCTTTGAACTCGCCATTTATAATATTAGATATTAATTTCATATAAATTGTTATGCATTTATTAAGATTTTGGCCAGTAAATGCAAGAATTTTGTGGAGCAACAATTACTATTTTATGTATGTTATTTAGTAATTTCTCAAGACTACACAAATGTGTATGTGTATATTAACAGATTTTGTATTATGTATTATTTTTATTTCGTATGTACTATTTAACCCTGTACATACAGATGCAATGCGTGCAAATAAAGTACACAATTTTTTTAATTAAATTCTAACATGATTTTGTAACAATCAAAATGAATATCAATAAATAAACTCAAATTAGAAAGTTGCATGTTTTTGAGTCTACTGCATTCCTCATTAATTTTAATTTTCAAAATTTTGTCTTATTTATCATTCATTCATTCATCTATTATTTGTAAACAATTTTTTATGAAATAAATATTTAATTTTTATAATATTTTATTATAATTTTGTTACGATATTAATTTTTTATTTAACAATTTCATTTACAATACAAAACGGCGACGTAGTATTTTATTTAATTTAGTATTCTATAGTTATTTGTATGTATATTTTTTATATGTGTTTATTATATGTATAATTTGGTGATCCCTTTTATATGTGGTGAACATTTTATTATTTTTTACTTTAATAACATTTCCTCTACACGCCGGTGGTGGCGCATCGGTTACGGCCCCGAACTGACGTGCAGCAACGTTGATTCGGGTCAGTAGTCGGATGGGTGACCGGTACCATTCACCATTGGGATACAATTAATGGTGCTTTAGAGTGACGGGGGCGATCCTTTAAAGTAACAAGCTCATTTACACACACACAAATACACAAATGACACATGGCGGAAGGACCACGTGGTCGATAGCCTAACACTACTACTACTACTACTAACATTTCCTCTTTTTTAAAGAAAGATAATTTATTAAATTATATTCTTATTTTCTAAACGAAATTACTGATTTACATTCCATCCATTCGTAGTAAAAGGGACTGACCGGCATCAGGTAGTCCGAAGGCTACAGCGCGTGCCATACCAGCCGTGATGACAGTTTTATTTTATTATGGGCGATTATTATCACCACAACCGCTAACAATACAAGGGGCATTTGAATATTTTAGATAGGATGTACCAGTCGCCAGAATAGGCCTACAAAATCGCGTATAGGACGGTTTTGGCCCAAATGTCAACTTCAGCATCTTTACAGTCCACGACGATTCCCGCCAACAATATCCTTGGTCGTAGCCGACAGTTAACGCTCTTCAGTGCGCTGCTTCCCAACTCTTAATAACATAACTAAACAAGTTGCAGACTTATCCGCTTTAAAAATTGTTACAAAATTAAGGAATCTCTACAACCCTTTCCACAATCCTTCAAATAACATGTTTAATCCCAACAGAACGGTTATATTATTCATCACCGAAAAATTTGCATCTAGAATCTCTAATTTAGTAATCATTTTGAATTTTTACATTTATTTCACTATTTTCACTCGTGAATTTAACGTTGATAGTGAAAGAAAAATATCAATATTTTCTTGATATTATTAATTGTATCATTAATATTCATTTAATTGTTTAATTGTGGAGGTATGAGAAGGTATGGTATGTGAATGGAGACAGGATTACTTTGTTTTACCATTTTATTTAATTACACGTGACTATAGTTTCGAATGACTAGTTGTTAGCCATCGTGTCCTTCTCCATTGTAATAAAAGTATTTTGAAAATTTGGTGGTTGTGCATTATAAAATAAACTAATTTTAGTTTATGATACTTCTACAAATAAAATGATTTAGTTCATCAAAATTTCCGATAAATTCTGGAAAGCATTCTGGTGTAAACGAAATTTCGTTTAAATGGAAAGAATTTAATCATCTAAATAATACATCTGCGAACTAATATTTATCTACTTTTTATATAGTTCAGGTGATAATATAAACTATCTGTTGTTACGCTTGACATATATTATTTAAAATAATGACAAAAATTTAATTTATTTTGACTTATATAGGTAGCACTAGTACGATCTTCAATCTTCACCAGGAATGTCGAAGGACTTTTCGCCTATAGGAATTCAGCTTGGCACTTGAATTCTGAGCTGTTGTTTAGCTTCTTTATCCAGTAAATAATGGCTTTTGGTCATGATTTTCCGGACATGTACTGCCTTTGGTCTTGGTCCTAATTTTTATGGTTGCTTTCAACCTCTGTACTACTATGGGTCTGATAGACAGTGGAACATGTGTTAACCACCATCGGCTCTAGCCCAAGTCAGAGTCCATGCTACGGGAGCTCTGGCCGAACATGGCCAACATTAGGGAAACCCCTCCAAGCGTTGTGCTGTCCTTTGCCGTCACCTAGGATGGTTAAATGAGTGACATAACAACGAAGGGTTGTCCCGGCCGGGGGAGCACAACGGGCCTAGTGAGGCCTAGGTGCTTTAATTTATTTAATCACCCTTGGTAAACACGATCCAGATTCAGATCCAGAACATTTGTTGAGTAGTAATCGGAGTTCACACTTCCTTTCTTAGAATTTTATTTAATTTTTAATTAATTTTTACAATACGGAATAAATACTGACTGACTAAAGACTAATAATATATTAAAATATATGTGAACTATGAATTCATAATTAAATGATTTATTCAGTAAATTATTAAAGCAATAATCATAATGTTATGCACAACATGTAACTTATAGACTGTATTTTTTTGTTTGTTAATTTCTCGGAACAAAACCAGAAAACGAATTAGCAACGAGCACAAAACGTGTATCAAGCTACAGCACGCAACCGCCAAATTTAATTTCACTTAATAAACACCACATAAACGAACAACTCCCGATATTCAGCAGAGTATCTTCATCGGTATTCGCAAGCAGTCCACACTACGTGCAATTCCGACCCCAATTCACCCCCAATTTTCCGCCACCAGTCAATATATATAAGTGCGGGTGCGTGTTTAGTGTAAACAAACTTTATTTGACTTTTCCATGCGTTCAAATTGACTTTTAACCGCTTTATCGAGGGCGGCGGTGGTGTTGAAGGATTAAACTAGCACCCCGGGCCCGAAGTTTCCGCCCTTATCAGGGCTGAAACAAAAGAAGGGAACGTCTAGTTTGCATCGGACTAATCTATTCGGACGTGACTACGTTGCCCGACGTGAAATTCATAGAGCGGCCGTCACGAAGATGGGGGATTAATTGAAAAACTTTTGGCGGGACATTTTCATAAATGAATAAGGAATTTTATTATCGCCTCAGGCGTGTCGGGATGAGGGATGGATCGGCTATAAGGGCGATGACGTCACTAAGAATTTATAAACCGAGGTGGTGTGCAAATATATATCTATAAGCAATATTAGCGATTGTTTTATTTCCAGTTGAATTATGGTAATTTTTTATTAAATTTAAAAAAAATAGGTTTATTTTAATTGATTCCGATCATATTATAGCTTTTCAAACTGCTGATTACATTTCTTAATTTTAGGTTAATTTGATGTTTTGATTTTAGCTGAAATTATGTAGGTATATATTATTTTTTACAATTTTTTTTGTATTTCCTAACATTAGTTTAAGTTTGATGTATTAATTTTAATTCAGATTTCCTTTTACTCAAAAGGATATTTATTTCTAATGAATAAAAATTAATGCTAATTATCAAGTTACAATTTGCCAAACGGCTGATTAAACTTCATTGGAAGTTTTGATGAGTTTTAGGTTAAAAAGATCTTTATTCTAAATCAAAGTAAAGAATACTGAAGATAATTCAGAGGAATATTATTTAGCTACTATTATTGAACATCTTTATTACAGTAACTTGTTTACAATTATTTACAATAATGGATATTCACTATGATTTGTGTTAGTCCGTCATTGTTTGGGCTATCGACCATAAGTCTTTTTGCCCTGTCTTAAATAAAAAAATATATATATATATACAAAGAAATTTAAGCTAATTGAATTTAACTGGCGAAGAGTGATTGTGGCGATCTAATGAACTGACGAAGAGTGGTTGTGGGGTGTTTGAATTTTGTAGGGATATTGGGTTTACAGTATTTATCAAGGAGGGTTAGGTTAAAGGGTTTAGTGACAATCATTGTGCTAATGGTTAATGCACTTTGGGTAATGTGTATTATTTAAGTGGATTCATAGAGTAGATTATTGGATGGATTATGAAGAGGATTATTTGGGTGTCTGATTTTAGTAAGGGTTCGGAGTGTGGATCTTTCAGCTACTTGGATGTGATATAGAGTAGAAGGACGGCACTGGGTGAAAATGATTGAGCCACAGTCTAACAAAGGCCGGCAAATCGATTTATAGATGTTGTTTGCAGTTTTGGCTGTTTTTTGTAAGTTAGTTCTTCAAAATTCCGGGCTATGGTTTTGACTTTGGCTTTAACGGATTAGGCATGTTGATTGAATGATAGTTTGTGATAGAACATGGTGAGATTTCGGTTCGTTGGATTTTAATTTTAGGAATAAGGTGTTTAGATTTTGTAGGATTAATTTGAATTCGCCATTTGCGGAACCAGGTTAATAGGGAGGGAGTTGTTGGGGATGGGTTTTGTAGAAAGTTGAGGGCAGTAGAGAGGGTAGGTATATTTATTTATTTATTTATTTATTTATTTATTTATTTATTTATTTATTTATTTATTTATTTATTTATTTAATAACGGGAAACCCCTTTTACAATAAAGATATAATTACAAATATTATTACACTAAATGTATATACTAAAATAAAACTAATTTGCGATAAGTGCGGTGTCATCCGCAAATAGAAAAGGGTATATGGTGGGATCGAAGTGTGTTGGATCGGGATGGAATATATCATGGCAGAAAAGATTGTAAAGAGTAGGGGAGGATGAGGATCTTTGAGATATAACTTGTTGTAGGGGGAATGATCTGGAGAATGGTTTGTCAGATTTTTATTTGGCAGGATAGATTTTTAAGGAATTCGTGGATTAAAATGAGAAGGTGTTTAGAAATGTTTAGGAAGAAACATTTGTAAAGCAAATCTCGATGCCACGCCGAGTCAAACGCCTTTTTAATGTGAAGAAAAACCACAGCGGACATGTACCATTCGAGGTGCTTTGTTTGGAGATTGAAAGTGTACTGAATTATTGAGGGATGAGACCAAATTGTTAGTCAGGAATGGATGCATCAGAGGATTCTAGAATTTTTTCTTTTAGAATTGATTCAAATAGTTTACCTATAACAGGAAGGAGGGTAATTGGGCGGTAGCTTGTGAGATAGGAGGGGTCGTTGTCGGGTTTAGTGATGCAAATAATTATACCTTGCTTGAGGATTTTAAGAATAAACTGGTAAATATGTTTGGGCACTTTTTTAGAATAGATCGAGGAATATCGTTGTGGCCAGGGGAGGTATTTTTACCAGAATGTAGTAGTCGATAGTAGTCTGCTTCACTTATAATATCATCAATTGGGGTGGATAGAGCTGAATTGAATGTATTATATCTGTCATTTACAATGGTGTAAAAACTATTATCAAAGTCGATATTAATAGTTTTTTGAATGTATTGTGAAAATATCCGGCAAATGCATTTGAAATTAGGTCATCGTCAGTGATTGTCGAATTTTCGGATGGGTCTATAATACTGGTGACTTTTTATATTTTGTTAGTCGTTTTGTGTCCAGTAAGTCTTACCTTGCATGGTATTAATTTGTTTACAGGTTTCAGTCCATTTGTCTCTTTTATATTCAAAAATAAGCGTCTTTACGTCTTTGTTCAGTTTGTTAGTCAAAGGATAAATTTAGGGAGTGAGTGAGAGAGGAAGAGGGCTTGTTAGGGCTTGGTTTTCATTCATTAAAAAGGTTGTTGACGTTGGAATATGGACCAAAGTGGAATTCGAAATTAGTGTGGCCATTTGACGGGATTTAGGTTTATTGATATTAAAATCGCCTATAATAAGGGAATGATCGTAATGTGAGGCTTTGATAAAGATTGTATCATCGATGGGAGAATTAGGATGAATATAGACAAGAAAAACGGGAAGTATAAAATGAGGCAGGGAACTTAAAATGGAGCCATTAATTTAGGGGAATATTGATGCATGGAGGGTTTGCTTTGCCAAATGAAATGGAAGGATGAAATGATGCCATGGAACTTCCTCGTTGATAATCATTGGATGTTGATGACGGTATTTGGATTGCCTTCCAATTATTGAAATTAAAAGGATCCTTAGTTTTAGTTTCAGCGAGAAGGTTAACATGTACCTGCTTGTTAGAAAGGTAATGGGATACTAGATGGGATTTATTGCGGATTGAATTAATGTTGGTAATCGTACATTAGCCATTGTTAACAGAGGTAGAAGCATTGTATACTCCATTTAGTTACTATTTAAGCAGATTTCTATATGTTTGTTGTTTCGTTTCAAGTTTAGTGTTTAGTTTTTAGCCTAAATATGGTAATTAATTTTATGGAAATTAAAAATCATACTTATTTGGAATAAATTTCAAAATGTCAGGGCTAATACTGAAAAGAAAAATAGTACTACTTTTAGGCTCTTACTCTGTTATATATATATACTGTCCTATATCATATGTTTCTTTTTATCTGCTTTCTGTCTTTTTTCTTTTATCTTCCAGCTTTTATTTTTTTTTCTTCTGTCTCCTACCCTTTATTTTGTGCCTTGTGTCTTTGGACGTATATCTTCTGACTGTTATCTTTTGTCTTCGGTCTCTTTTTTTTTACTATTTGGTTTTTATTCTAGTTCTGTATTTATTCATCATCTTCATCAATCTTTAGCCCTCAATCCTCCAGTTTATAGTCTCCTGTCCTCTTTCTCTGCATAAAGAGTAAATTCTTATTTATTTTTCAACCTAAGTATAAGTTTGGGGTCTTTGTGTATTATTTGTTGCACAAAATAGCAATCCTAAATTGATTTAAAAATAATTCATTTTGCGGGATTCTTTAGTTACAACTTTTCAAACTACAATTAATATTTTTTAGCTTCAATTCAAGTTTGTGCTATTGGTGCTTTATTTTCAGCTGAAAATGGACAATTTTTAATGGAGATTTATTTTCTGTCTTCTGTTGTCTGACTTTTGTCTCCTATTTTATGGAATTACGGAATTTCGTAATAATGTTTTATCTGAATCTATAAGCGATTGAGGTTAGTTTCATTTGAAATCTTTATTTTACAAAGCTTGAATCCGTTGATTATAAATCTCATTTTCAGTTCAACCGAAAATTTAATTTATTTTTGGTCTTTACTTTCAATGCCTTAGTCTTCTGACTTCTGTTATCTGTCTTCCTGCTGTCTGGCTGATGGCTTCTACTTTTTGTGTTTTGTCGTGTGACTTCTGAATCTTATGCTTTATTTTGTGCCGTTTGTCTTTTGTTCTTTATTTTCAGTCTATTATATTTTGTCTTATATCTTTTGGCTTTTCTGTATTTTGTTTTATATGATAGTTATTGCTATATCTTTCATTTTCTGTCTTCTGTTTCCCATCTTTTAATTTGCTCTCTTTTTCTATTTTTCAAACTTCTGTATTCAGTCCTCAATTTTTACACTTGTTGTTCTATCAATAAGAAGGTAATTTCTTATTTATTTTAAAAATATTTTAATCGAGTCTCTATAAGGCAATTAATGAATCAAGTCGCACTACTATAAGAATTTTTAAGAACATAATTAGCTTTCTTTGTAATCAAATTTTTGGCAAATCCATTATAATTTATTCAGTTACAATTACAATTGTTGAAATAAGCGGTACTGATTATTTTACTATTGTAATTGTTGCGAAAAAATTTAGTCATAACTTTTCAAAATGCTGATTGCATTTCCTATCTTAAGTTGAAGATAAATATAAAATAAACCAACCAATAAACAAACTTATCTCCCATTGAACAACGCCTTACATCCCTTGCTCAAAAATTCGCCACTAACCCTCACACTATTGACATCCTTAACCACATGTGTGTGGTTAAGGATGATAGAAATCACCATTCATCAGTACATTTCCGCATTTCATAATGACATTAGTGATCACGACGTTTGAAGAACATCCGACAGTTAATTCCGTTAGACATTAGCAATCATGACGTTTGTAAGACAGATAACTCCAGGCTGAAAGATCGCGGGTCGATAGGCGTTTGACAAAAAAATAAATTATTGTATAATAGCATTGTCATATTGTTAATTACATGTAAATTGATTTGTTATGGCAAATCAGGACAGTAAATTTGATTATTTGGTATCTTAAACAATAATGAACCAACTAAACCTTCCGACGACTTCATAAGGATTGCATGTCGAAAAGTTTCAATAAATAATTGTATTTATAGTTAGAGTCAGGGTACTGCCCAAATATTTTACAAACCGCTTCTGTATAGATTTTAACAACGATGAGTATCAAATACAGCACGAGTACAATAAGCGTATCTTAGTTTTGACCATATAAGTACAAAATATAGTGTTTTTAAATAGTCACTGTTCTTAAATAGTTTACAATTGCGTATTATGAAACTCAGTAAACGATTTGCAGCCGATGTTATTTGATCAATATGCATATTAAATGACAACTTGCTATCAAATACCACACTTTTAAAGACTTAAAAGTTTCAGCATTGGCCAATGTGATGCCGTCAATATTTTAATCAAAATTAAATTTAGTTTTATTCATAGTAAATTCTGTAAATTTAAACAATCGCTCATTGAATATACAGCAGAAAAATCTTTAAGTCGTCCGCAAATATTAAAAGAAATCATAAATGTCATTTATAAAGCAAGATTTGAACCTTGTGGAACTTTCGATGGAGTACTAATCTTTATACTCTACGAAAAATGATCTATTATTAAATTTCTATGAAATAAATTACAGAGATTAGGTGAAAACCCAAAGGCTTAATATAGTTGATTTGTTAAGGTTAAGAGGGTAGCTTAATGGAGCCAGATATTTAAATTTGTTGAACGATGTTGGAAATAATAGCAACGGGTCTTTAATTGGGAACCATTTCTTTATCACCTGACTTATAAATGGGTACCACAAGTGAGGTCTTACAGCAGGAGGGAATTTTGGATTCAGTCAGGCATACGTTAAAAATATTATATTTATTGCTTAGTTTGTTAAGATCGTTAATGACAGTATCTTCTTTAAGTTCAGATATGTTAAAATAATGTTCAGAATTATTAAGATCATCATCCACTCTCACCTGAACCCCTTCCTATAAATGTCTGTTAAAATTGTGTTTATACATTATTCTTGATAATGGCCCAGTACCGAAATTAGTCGCATTTTAAAGTAAAAATTAAGTGAATCGAACCAAGTGAACTTTTAATGAACTACCCATTATTAAGTCTAATTAATTAGATATTTATTTTTGATAATCTGGATAACAAAAATGCAATGGATTCGAGTTATTATATTAATAAAGGATTACATTATTCCGTATGTAAATAGTTGGAAAGGATCTTAACGGGACGGAGTCAGTGTGTAAAAACTATACCTGGAATAATATTGAAGTTTATTCCGACGTGCCACAAGGATCGCATTTTGGATATTATTATTCCTTTGGTTCATAAATAATATTGCATTAGTAATTAGGCAATCAAATGTTTAACTTATCGAGATTAATCTTAAATTATTTAAAGAAATAAAATCAGAGAATGATTTTCTCATACTGAGAAAAAGAATAAAATTCAAATGACGATTGGTATTGTCAAAATCAATTATTCTTTAATAATGACAAATGCAAATCAATGTAATATTCACGTAACTATTCAGGTGCCAATTGGATTTATAAAATTGAGAGCATGGATTTAAATGACATAAAAGATTTAGGGATTTGGCTCGACGCAAAAATTGACATTCGCTAGGCCATATTGCAATAAAGGGGCTACAATGTTAGGATACATTAAAAGAATGTAAAATAAAACATAATTCAAGATTATTTACATTGCACATGGTCACCTGAGTTAACATTTAAAATTCAAATTGAGAATGTACAGAACAGATTTTTTAAATATCAATATTTTAAATTTTTAGTATAAGCTTAATAGATTTTTTTGTAATGGAAATATTATTATCATTATATAATACATTGTCAGCAAATATGAAATCAGTTATCATTAATTTAAAAATATGTCACAGCTTTTCTTTTGACTCATTAAAGTGTATCATCATTTATATATTGCATTGCATTTAATCATGCTTTATATAACATATTTGGGCTGTGTAGTTTATTTTTGTTGTTTAAGAAATATAATATATTTAGTTTTGTATTAGAAGAGGCATCTATTTTGTATGAAATTAAAAAAAAACGTTGAAAGCAATTGCAATGGAAATTATTTAATTGAAACGTTTCACTCTCCTAATTGTATTTACTAATTTTAATTTTAGTTTACAGTATTGATGTTTATTTTTTAATTGATCTATGGCGATTGTTTTTGTGTACGTAATTTTGAAATTATGTTTATTCAGAATAGATATGTTATCATTAGGCCTAATCTCGTAAGCATTTATGTAATGGTCTTGTAAACGTTCATAATAGACGTTGAAGCACAATGGGGGAACGCTCAGGGCGGATTGTGAAAGATATCTCGTGAGGGGGTGAATGGGGAGTACTGGAGAGAGATAATTGAATGTAGGATATTGTTGCTGAAAGGCTGGTTCTGATACGTTACTTAGAATGCGAAATTATTTACATTTGCACACAATGTTTTAATAAAAGTGAAATATTCTAAGTGTTAATAATTTGTATTCTATTACCACATTATGTGCAGCTATTAGTACTTTTTTAAAACTATATTCGTTAAAAGCAAGGCTATTTTATTTAAACTTACATTTTAACCGGAATTATTATCGACATTATAATGAAACACAATGTATATTATTTTAATTGCCAATAAAGCATTTTATTGCGAGATCAAGAAATATTTTTTGTTTCAATGCCAACCGAGATATTACCAAAAAAGTATCTAAATAAGGAATATCAAAGTAAGATTGGCAGTAGTTGTTAAAATAAGTAAGTAGTATTTGAATTTGAATGCAAAATGGCCGAATTAAGTGAAAGAGAAAGAATAGAAATATTAGTTGATAATTGGGTACGGAAACAGGAGAGAGATACATCAACAATTTGTGATCTTTTTAACAATCATAATCCGAATCGACGGATATTACATTTGGTAGTGACAAAAACTATACAACAAGTGGAACAGTTAGTAATTTATAAACCAGTGTACTGTTAAAGAGTGCAACAAATGAAAATCTAATTAATGATAATGTTATTGTTATGGGTTCTGTGGGTCGTATGGTCTCTGAGCCTTCTGATATTACCTTGACCTAAGAGATCTTTTGTAATTATCCCTGACCTACTTGAGTCCCTTAATGTCTAGACTTTTTATGTAGTCTACGATAGTTTAAGGGTTAATGTGTACCAGTTCATCAGAGACAGGGACAGGGCAGAGTATTCACACAGTTGGTACTCTGCTGTTTCTTGTGTCTCGTTGCAGAATCTGCAGTTGGCATTTGTTGCCTGACCCATCTTAGTAAGATGGTATTTCAGAGGGCAGTGTCCGGTTAGTAGGCAGGTTATGAGCCTTAAGTTGCCCTTGCTTAATCTGAGAAACCGTCCGGACCTTACGGCAAAGAAGGCGATAAACCTTTTTGCCTGCCGCAAGAAAGACGTGCTACTCAGGTGGACAATTTTGGCAGTATTTTCCCATTCCTGGATCATACCCTTAATGCGGACTTTTGTTATTCCACTGTGTGGTTCTGGTCCAATAAATGTAGTTTTATAGTCCTCTTTGGCAAGGCTGTGGGCGATTTCATTGCTTTTGATCCTAGCGTGACTTGGAACCCAGAGCAATTTAACTCTGTTAGTCGTAGCCCCTTTTTAAACATAAGTGGTCGCATGTGTTCAAGGCCTCGATTTCTGCCTGAAATATCGATGGAGATCGGCTCAAAGCCTTCAATAAGCTGAAATCGAGGGCCAGTGATGCCGTCTCCATTATTAGTTTTATATCTGTCAGTGAACCAAACTATTGAGGAGCATAGTAATTGCCTGACTTTTCCTTCAACATCATGGTGCTCATGGATGGCCACTTCAATCGTTGACTCGAGGTCGTAGTTATTACTTTCCCTATATAGTAAATATAGGGGAAGTATTGTTTTCGTGATTTTTTTTTGAATTTTTTTTGTGGAAATATCCGTTTTGGGGTCCCCTGAACCCATTACACTAATTTCTAGAATTTTTTTTGTGTCTGTGTGTGTGTGTGTGTGTGTGTCTGTCTGTCGCTAGGTGCTGTATCTCAAAAACGAATTATCTGTTTAAACTTAAGGTTTTGTCGTTAAAAACTGGAACTGAAAAGCTTTTGGTGAATATTCATAAACCGGAAGTGGATATTTACTCGAGGCGTTTTTTTGTTTTTTCTCGATATTTCGTTTAGTATAAAAAATATTACAAAAATGTTCAAACAAATGTTAAAGGTAATGAAAAACTGAACAAATTTTATTAAAATATGTTTTAATTTTCGAGAAAAAAAATTAAAATTGAAAATTTTGACATTTTTTGTCAATTGCTAATAAACTATTGGTGTTACATAAAATTTTTATAAAAAATAATTGTGGAGAATTAAAAACTGAACAAATTATTAAGAATAACCTTTATATATCGCTCCTTCGCACACAGTTTTAAGGATAATAAGGTGCCCGTTAAAGTGACTATATTTTGGAGTATCTAAGTGGATTATTCCTAAGGCGTCTAATGCAGCTTCCCTTTTCACGTGCGGGTGAAGAGGTGTGACGTTTAGCATGGCCTCCATTGCTCCAGTAGGGCAAGTGTTTATAGCCCCTGTAATACTCAAACATGCCAGCCATTGAACCTTGCTGAGCTTTGTTTGAGTTGTGATCTCCGTTGTCTTTGTCCACCAGACCACTAACCATAGGTGATTATTGGTCTTATTACCGTTATGATAAGCCAATATATCATCTTGGGGTATAAACCCCAACTTCTGTTAAATAGTCTGCGGCAAGACCATATTGACGGTGGTGTTGTCTATATAGGTTTTTCAGTTAAGCTTCTGATCAAAAGTGAGGCCGAGAGATTTAACTGTGTTGGAAAACCCAATGAATTTCCCATTCATTGTTGGCGCCTGAAAGCTTAACTTTCTTCACCTTGTAAATGGAACATTTACAGTCTTATTGGGGTTGATGGTGAGCCCCTTCTGTAGGCACCATGTACTTACTTTTCGACGGGCTGTCTGCATGCGGTTAGACACCGTGTCATCATGCTTTCCCCTTACTATGATCACGATGTCGTCAGCATAGCTTTGTATGTCAAAACCGTCATTTGACAAAACTAATATTAGTTTATCAACAACCAGTGACTACAGCTGAGACGATAGGACCCCGCCTTGTGGGCACCCCTTTACTGCGAACACAGTTGCCGACTCATCATCAATGGTCAGTTGAGCATAGCTTAGATCCATGTGGATGTGGAGGTATAAATTCCTCTTGCCCCAGTGGCCGTATCTGTGGATTTGTAGGAGGTGTTGTAAAATGCACCTTCGATTCCCAAGAATGCATATAGAGCCACTTCTTTGTTTGCGATTTCTCTATTTCACCTGTTAGTGTGTGAAGGGCATTTGCAGTTGATTTGCCGGCTTGATAGGCGCTTGATGAGCTATTGATCGCCTATGTTATTTTGTTTGGAGTGAATATTCTTTTTGCCAGTTTTTTTGCTTTCTCTGGTAGGGCATTATTCTACCTCACAGCCGTCGGCAGGTGGGTCTGCACTGTTATTTTTTTGGAACACAGGAAAGTGGACTTTTTAAATAGTCCAATACCATTCGTGTGAACCCATTCGCGCTGTGCGGGAGGTAGATCATCTATCGCCTCGCAGAAAGTCTTCCAAGTTTTCCTTCTGGATTTTATAATATCTTTATTGTACTCCGACGACGCATTATACACTGATAGGGCGAGTTCCACTGTGGGGCTATTGGATGTTTTTCTTAGCCTAATTATGATGCCGGTGGACAACATCCCTCGAAAATATATATTCACTAGAAAGCTTCAAATATACTTGAGATACGAAGACTCAGAAGTAGACAGCAAACACAAAGACATCTATATATACACTGATGGGTCGTTGACGAAAACAGGCACAGGTGTAGGAATTTATTCCAAAAACCTGTCCCTGAACAAAAGGACTAGGTATGCACACCAACAAAGGTGGAATTCGTGGGTATAATATAGGTAGCAAAGGTAATGTCTGACAAGAAGATCAAGGGAAAAAACATACACTTCATATCTAACAGCAGAGCAGCAATTTCCTCCATTGCTGCCTGTAAAATTACCTCAGCATTAACGCTGGAATGTTGCGAAGCCTTGGAAGAAGCGGCTTGTGATAATAAGGTGACCCTAGGCTAGGTGTAAGGACACAACAACAGCAGAGGTAGCAGTATAGCAGATGGTTTGGCGTGGAAAGCATCCGGAAGAACGATATACGGACCGGACCCCCCCCTGCCGCCTTGCTTTGGTAGCCTCTACCCGTTTGGTTGCTGCTCCAAAGGAGGAATTACGAGGTTTGATTGCTGTAGGATCTCCCCGTCGCCTCCACCCTCTTAGCTGGGGTGCTGCCATCGGATCTGGGCCATTTGTTGCGGCCCGGATCCTTGGAATTCGGAGACTTGTTGAGGGGGCTTAACGCTTGCACTCAGGCTTCCTCTACGGGAACCCCCTGTCGCAGGAGGAAATTAAACCTCTTCTTTGCTGCCCCATTTAACTTGGGATATTGAAATCCCTTAGTAGAGGTTTGGTCTTTAGGGTTTTGACCGGGCCTCTCAGCCTGCTTCAGATCTTTTGGTATGTTTACTGTGGAGGGGCACATATTATCCCCTACTTTATTTTGTTGTGGTGGTGTACTCATATATGGTCCCACGAGTAGCTAGGGAAGTAACTGGTCATCTGTCACTGTGACCAGTTACTTCCCCATCCCGCATGTTACGAGAAGGCTACGTGCAACCAAGGAGCGCCACATTCCAGGAGGTTGGGACCGGTAAAGACTTCTATGTAGCCACGTATCTCATCTGCCCAGTCCCCTACCTTAGGTAGGTTTTTATTGAGGTTTTCTTCTCTTGGTCCAGGCGGATTCCTGGAGGTTGGGCTGTTAAAGAGTAGTCTTCTATCTAGCCACGTATCTCATCGGCCCAGTTTCCTACCTTAGGAGTTAGGTTTTTATTGAGGTTTCCTCCTCTTGGTTCAGGCGGTTGAGCCAAGACCCCCCTCAATCTGTGGCCGCGAGATATAATCACGCCAGTATAGATTGAATGGTATTACGAGGGCACACTCCTAGGCAGTATGTGGACCTCGGCATCGTAAACCTCAGTGCAATCTCTAAGCCACGACACGACATCAGGGATGAGTGCATGCTGCTTAGTCAGATTCATCACCTAAGTCCTTTCCCAGATCCTACTGGGAGCTGACATCGCTACCGTGGACGCCCAGCTAAGCGAAAACGAGGGGTCGGTATTAACTGACGAACCACGTGAAGAAGTCAACGCGATGCGGCACCGGTAAATTTAAAAGCGTGTCGCCTCGCGATGGGTCACGATTATGCGCCAACTATAGCCCGTTAAACGCCATCACCGTATCCGACTGCTACCCGTTATCCCGGATTACTTACAACAGGTAAGTTCCGATCGACTATTAACCTACGCTGTAGGAATTGGCGTATTCCAGTGGAAAAAGGGAACCTCGAAAAAAACAGCTTTTACGTGTCCTTGATTATTTCAATTTAAACGGATTCCATTTGGACTAAGGAACCCACCCAACACTTTTTAACGAGCAATGGATCGCGTCAGAACAAGACTGCCACATATAAATTTAATAGAATATCTGAATCATCATACTATCGAAAGACTTACACCAACACAAATGAGACTTGAAAAATGATAACCGCAACGTCATTGATAGGAAACAGAAAAAAAAACGGTATTCTGTGCACAGAAGATAACATTCTTGGGTCATATCATTTGCAACGAGGGGATCTCAACAAATCCGGATAGAATTCAGGCAGTCAAGGAGTGGAATACACAAAAAATACTAAGGAGGCCATTTTGTTTATACAGACTTGCTCCTGATATAGGCGATTTATACCCAGTTTCGCTGAAAAGGCTCAATCCATTACAAAGTTATTGAAGAAAAAAAGTGAGAGGAGTCCCAGGTCAACGTAATGGATAGTTTCAAAAGCCTGCTAATATCCGCCCTGATTCTTAAAGCCGCCTTCGCCGTGGAACCTATTACAATCCGCACCGATGCAAGCGATTTCGCGTTGGGAGCTGTTTTGGTCCAGGGGAATGACCCGAAGAGTCGAGCCGAGTATGCGAGCCAATTATATTCACCGGCGGAAAATAATTATACCACGACGGAAAGGGAAGTCTTAGCCACCATTTGGGTATTTAAAAAATTTCAAAGATACATAGCGGGATCAGCCATCATCATTGCAACGGACCACCAGTCCCTTCGCCGATTAATGTCGCTGAAATCATGTCGACATGCCTATTCAGGCTGCTCGAGAGACTGAGTGTCGAAGTAAAGTCCATCCAGATTGAGAACCCGCAGACTTACGGCAAGGACGACAAAAGGGATAATTGCTGAAACAAGGTGGGCTCTAGCCCAGACACACAGCAATGCATTCCCAAACAGGAAAAACAAGCCTTGTTACAACAATTTCACGACAGTCCTACGGCAGGCCATCATGGAACATTCCATCGACTTTCCCAAAAATTCTTCTGGAAATACGTGAGAGACAACCTGGCGAAATATTTGAAAAACTGCATCAAATACCCCAAAGGTACAAACCAAGCAATTTAAAACCTGCTGGTTTATTACAAACCGACAGCACCAAATCAGAGATTCGAAACGACCTCATGATCTTATTTGATCTGTTCGGACACAACAATTTTAATCGTGGAAACTCTTCCAGCAAATGGGTGGAAATTCTACCACTTCGCAAGGCCAGCGAATGTGCCTCCGCCATGCTGAATGAAGTATAATATTTCTGCGTTACTGTTTGCCCTGCCGCTGTATCTTAGACATGGAACCCAGTTCGTAAGCGCTGTAATGCAGCAGATGATGTTCAGTCTGGAATTTAATATCACTTCACGCCATCGTACCACCCTCAGGCCAATTCAGCGGAAAGAGAAAAGAAATATGAAAACGGAACTCTCCATCCTGGTAGGAAAACTTCACAACTCTTGGGCCTACCAACTGCCCGCTATCCGATTAGCGATCAACACACACAGCAGTAAAACCGAATACAGCCGCGATGTACGCAACATCGTTAGTTAAAAGTAGCACAGATAGCCGATAGCAAACAGAACAAACGGAAAATCTACGCCGACAACGCCAGGCGACCAAGTCCAGCTTACCTACCCGGAGACCAAGTCTGGATCGACACACATCTCCTGAGCCAGACCCTACAAAATTTTCATCGCGAACCTTATACGATCTTGCAGTCGAAAGGAGTTGCCACCCGAAAACACCGATAGGAATCTTCCACGCTACAGCTCTCACACCGCGGAGTACATCGAGGATGTACAACCGCTACACCCCATCTGCCGCACCATCGACTTATGGTAATACACGCACCCAGGCTTTCTTCTTTGTTTGAAAAAAGTGAATTGTCGGCTGTAAAATATTTTATTAAAATGTTGGCAATCGAAAAGACACTTGTTTTATGTACAAATTTTGTAAATTGTCTCTTCATAAAGATTTGTAAATGTATATCGTTTTATTGAATTTTTGTGTTTAAGCAATAACAGGATATGTGAGAAATTTTTGAATCCAATAGATTTTTATAAATATTGTAAATAGCAGTGCTCCGCTAGATTTTGAAGGGTAAACGACTAAACTTACGAAAATTGTTTTTGTTCGAAAAAACGAAATTTCTAAACATAATTTAATTTATCTGTTATTCAAATTGTGCCATTTATTTTATTTATTTCAATTTATTTTATTATATCTGGCAAAGACTTACTGACCGAGTGGCTGATTAAAATGACTTGGTTGTGTTTCCAGTGTTTACTTCAATGATTAATTCACGAGTACAAAATAATCTTATGAGGACACATGCTATTTCTGATTCGTTTTCTCGCCGGTACCTGCTGTTCCCAAAGGGGCGTATCCTACTACCCCACTTAGAGGGTGGACGTTATCTTCGCACTCCTTTCTAATAAAATATTACAAAAGTGTACACAAAATTTGAAAAAAATTCTAAAAATTTTAGCCGAAAAAAGAACGGGCATAGGTTCACTTCTTTAAATGATCTACCACTCAAACCCACAAATAGACTTCATCAATACTGCTTCCATTTACTCTTGTTTAGTTATTTTGCCGTTTTTTTCAGAGATAATATTTTAGCTCTTTATGCACATATATACACATATATATTTACCAGAGTTTTAAGCTCATAGTATTTTGAATTTTATTATAGTTTTCTATCCTATGTTATCTGATCTCTGTCTTCCTGTTTACGGCCTTGTGTCTTCTATCTTCTGATCTCTACTTCTTTTTTGTTTTCTTTCGTTTTGTCTCTGGTTCTCTATTTTGTCCTTTTTGTCTCCTGTCATATCTTTTGTCTTGTCTGTTATCTTCTATCTTATGTTTTCTTTTCTATTTTCAGTATAGTTCTGCCTTATATCTTCTGTTTCCTGTTTACTACCTTCTGTCTTCTGCTTTTGCCTTCTGTCGTTATTTTTAGTTTTTCGTCTGCTGCCTTCTCTTTTTCTCTGTTTCTGGCTTCTGTTGCTAATATTTGTAAATTTATTTTTAAAATTATTTATGTATGTCTCTAGAAGGCAATGCATATACTCATTATGTTCTAAAATTTATTAAGTTTGTAATCTTATAGACAGCTATCAATGTGCAATTTCAACTTCATCTAACAACAAGCAAAAATAGCACCTTCATTAATCCATAATGCGCGTATGTGTCTGTGTAAATATTGTACGCCAGTTTCATTTTGTCGGAAATCTGAGTTGATTAAAGGTGCGAACGGCCCTAACGCGATCCGTCGTTCCCTCGGGCGCTGGTGGGCGTTCGCCCGAGTTTGCCGAGTTGCAGATTTATTGTCGCGACGCGAACTTAACGCGTTTTAAGCCACTCGACGCCGTTACACAATTCTTCCAGGTGGAATTGTATTTTATTGTCGAAACTTCTACACTCACTTTCCATTTCTCTCTCTCTCTCTCTCTCTCTCTATATATATATATATATATATATATATATATATATATATATATATATATATATATATATATATATATATATATATAATCGAATTCTTCGACTGCAGGGCCATTAGGGCTAAATTGAATGTATATATTCGCACGAATTTATACCGATCTCGGTGGATTAAGATCTGCAGATCTGCGTTACGACTTTAAGTAAGTCATAAAATTTCTCCGAAATTATCTTACTGAATAAATCAAGTTTACGATCGAGGAAACGTTTCTTTCAATCAGAAATAGAACCTGGAAATAAAGAAGAGCTCCATGCTGCTGTATTCACTTTAAAATAACTGATAACAATGAGAATACTAAACTTTTGGCAAATAAAGCGAACCATATTTTTTTCACATAGTGCAATAGATGTAATTTAGAAGTGCACCATTGTTTTAGTCACGAAAAATTGCTGAAATATTTATTTCTTTACGGAAATATGATAATAAATATACATGTAACTTTTTCCTTAATTACGTACATATCTATATCTAGCAGTGAAGTGGAGTGTATCGCATGTCCCATGACATCAATTAATAATAAACTGAGCGATCGATGGACAAAATCGAAAACTACCCCCTGTAAACGCGTATAGCGACTGGTGCTTTTCCGTGTCGTTTGCTTCTGTTTGAAATCGTCTGTCGTGACTAACCGAGCATTCATTTTGTGATGGTAAACTGTTATTGCTTGCAAAATTGTATCGTGATACGAAACATTTCATCATATATTCGTGTGTTGCCTTGAATTTCGTGCATCGATTCCCTCCGCCTGGGTGTCTTTTTTCCTTGGTGTTTGGCCGCTAAAATTGTCTGTCTGAGGGTTAGTTTTGTTGTGGTTTTAAACGTTACGGTTGGTGCGGTGACGACATTTTTTTGGAAGAAAGATGATGGTCGTAACGTCAACCGAGACGAAATTCAGTGAGCCTGTTAAGAAGAACGAACGTCCGAAGAATGGTAATTATAATTAAAACAATACATAAATAAAAAAAAAATATGAAATTTTATAAATTCAAAATTATTCAAAATGATTATGTTTACCAAAGGTAAATAATATTGATATTAAAATATATTTTTCTAGGTGGTTTTTATATGTATAAAAAGTTACATAGCGACTTTGGAACCACTAAGTAATATGATTAACAACTAAAAATATGGCTAGAAATTTTATTAAATGAATCTAGTGAAGATAACTTTTTATGGGCAGTTAGTGTTTTCCCATTTTCTAAAATAAAACAGTAAAACACAGCGATATTTTTTCCATCTTTCGACCACTGCTTTATGACGACCACTGAATCGATTTACTTACTATTTTTTAATGACAATTAAAGTGTTTTCTGTCAAATAGTATTTAGGTTAGATGATTGGACTGATAGATAAAAATACAAGTGTAGACATCTATTGGTCGGAACCGAAATTCAACCCAATAGAAACTTTCAACTTTAATTTTCAATTATTAAATATCATTATAATTGTAAAAAAGTGTTCACCCGCCATATATTCTGCATTTCTTAACTTAAACTAAAATATTTTCTTGTTAATTCTACAATATGTTTTAAAATACTATTACCAAATAAAATGAACTAATTTAGAATATTCTAAATGGTGCGTGGCTATTTCAGTAATTTAATATTTGTAAAAGTGATTTAAAAATAAACTAACGGGTGTCCAACAATTATTGCAGTCCCGGGTGGCGTTGGAATAAAAAATGTAGGTCGATTCTTACATGTTACAAATAAATTAACTGACATTTTTAATGCACATTTAGGTTATGTTTGACAATTAACATGTAAGAATCGACCTACGTTTTTGATTCCAACGCCACCCGGGACTGCAATAATTGTTGGACACCCGTTATATTTTATATTGAACAATTTTGACGTTTAAATGTTATATTTTGACATCGACGATACTTTCTTACAAAAAATGATTCTTATATAATTTTGATCCATCACAAATCCTTAATATATTCCTAAAACTGTAATTTCTATTCACCATAACTAAATTAAAAATTAAGGTATTAATAAAAAAAATTATGTATGTAATATTTTTCGTAAGTTCTATTGAGTTTTTAAATTATTGCATCGATTTATTTATGTTAACATAACATAGAATCTTAAAAAAATTAAATTAATGATCAATAATTTACTTGGTTTTAATTATAAAACCTATATATTAACATAATGATTTCATAAAGGTGATTAATGAGAAAAAAGTATATGATATAGAGTTGATTGTGAAAGCGGTTACTTAAGGCACATTTTGAATACGATTAAATTAAATACAAGAGGTGATATATGTTAAAACAATCTATGGTATGTACACAACACGATGAAATGAATGCTATGGATGAGCTACTCAAGAAAATTAATAATTTGGAACAAATAATAAATAAGAATGTAAAAACAAATGAAAACGCATCCATCTCTAGTTTTGGCTTGATTGAAGAAATTGAGGATAGGACCAGAAGATCTAAGAATATTATTGTATATAATATAACTTCTGCATCATCAGATACTAATACACGCATTGAGTATGATCAATCGGCTATTATTAATTTAATAGCTTGCAGAATTTGGTTCCTTCTACAAAAATAATTCGATTGGGAAGAAAAGGAGATAGACCCCATCCAATTAAATGCATATTTCAAGATTATTCGGATGCCTTGCATGTGTTAAAATCATCGTGCAAAACAACAAATAGATCTCCGGGCATTAAAATAAAAGCGAATGTTACATTATTGTAACGGGAACATGTAAAATCTTTGTATACAGAATTATAGGAACGGACAGCCAATGGGAAAAAAATTATCAAATATGTTATGAGCAACCCGAAAATTACATCTATGCCTGAGAAATCTGGACAAACTTCAACCACAAACTATGTGAATAGATCGGCAAAAATAAGATTTTATTTCCATAACGCTTGAGGAATTCGCACCAAACGTATTAAGAATCTCACTAGCGATAAATCTCGTTGCGGTGGTGTCCTTATTACTGTCCTTGATTCCATTAGTTCTTATGAAATATCATAAACAGGAAAGATCTGTTGAACAATTATTTATTCTATTAAAAGTGGGTTCTTCTAGAGTTGTTATTGGTGGAGTTTATATACCTCCTAACATGAATTTGGATAAATATATAAAAACATACTGAGACAGTTGAATATTCTCATTCGGATTTTGAATTTATAATAATGTATTTGCTAATACAATTATTGAGTCCTTCTCATACTTAAATTTATTTCAAATTAACTCTATTCCTAATAGTAGAGGTTCCTTCTTGGACCTTTGCTTTTTTATCATGCACAATATCTCAAAGAAATTAGCAACTGATAATATATGCTACAATTCCCTCCATCACTATGGGTATGAACTTTATATTTGTGTAAATTTTACAGAGTCTAATTTAAGCTTCACTGAAGTAGTCTATGATTTTTCAAAGTGTAATTATGATACCATTAATAATTACCTATGGAATGTTGATTGGAATCAATTATTTGAGATTGATGATATTAATGTAATGGTAATTTCTTTTTATAATATATTGAATTATGCAATTGCGATGCATGGTCCATTCAAACAAATTAGGTCATCCAGTAACGCTGCTTAAATCGACACAAAAATTCTTTTTCAATTAACTATCTTTACTCACATCTAACTCAATCTATGGTTCGTTTAAATTTTACATCGCTGAATCCGTTACTAGAAAATTTCTTCATGCGGAGTTTTGCCCTGAAAGTGTCACCTTTCGTATTTTCATTAACCGCCAACGTAAATGTAAGTCTAACCAGAATCCTACCACTTTCGATACTTATTGTACTAGCGTAAAAATAATATAAGGTCGAATTTTATTTTAGAAATGATTCATGGGTCTCTAGCAATAAATGTAGTTCCCTTAAACCAAGACTCACTAATGAATTAAGAATATTTTATCGAAATATTCGTGGGCTTTGTACCAAACTCTCTACATTAATCTGTTTCCTAATTCAGTTATGAGAAAACAGTTCTTTCTGAGACTTGGTTAGGACATTTTTGATGCCGAACTTAAATTCCTCAACTATATTATTTATCGTTGCGACCGTAATTATATGAATTCCGTGAAAAACGTGGCGGGGGAGTTCTTATAGCAGTTGCTCGTCACCTTAAATAGCATAGACTTGAAAGTAAATCGTTTCATCATGAAGAGCTCTTTATTTTTGTTAGTGTAGATAATCGGCGAGTTCTTCTTGGTGGTATCTATATTCCTCCTAACTCTAAACTTTGGATATATCAACAACATTGTTTATCTGATGAGAACCTTAATTATATGTTACCCGATTACGACGTGTGAATTCTGTGTGATTTCAATCTTGCAAGCATTAATTGTCTAGTAGACTCGTTTATACTGATTCAACTAATCTATTTCTGTTTCTGATATGTACTGGTTCATTAATTCCTCTCACCTCATAATTTTACAAAGTGCCGTTGCTAATAAGTTTTCTGTGTCCTTTGCTGAAAACTCCCTTGTACCAAGTGATGTGCATCATCCAGCTTTAGAATTGGGTATTAACTTTATATATAATACTATAGAATCTCTTTTGGATTAGAATCTATGGTTACAATTCCATAAAGCAGATTTTGCAAGTTTAAATAATACATTTACTAATTTCAATTGGGATAATGTTCTAAAAGATTTAAATGTAAATGCACAAGTGGGTGTTTTTTACAATATTCTTTATGAGGCGATTGGTAAATTTGTTCCTGTTGTGGACGTAAATAGTCTACTTGGTTATGAATTCTATAAATGGTTCATTAAGAATTTAAAAAATATGTTGTTTAAAAAAAGCACCACATCCCAAATCCAAGCAGTGCCTCTTGTTTACGGACGATATGAATATTTTTACTGTAACTTTTCCAGCAAGACCTAATTCGTTTGAATGATTAGTGCATTTTAAATAAAATGCATCTTAATATTGATAAATGCAGTGTTTTAACTTTCGCTAAAGTCCGATCCCCAACTTCGTATTAATATTTTATTAATAATATATGCCTTAAGCGTGTAAATTGTATTAAAGTTTTAGGGATGCCCCTTACCAGTAACTGGAGCTTTTCTGAGCACATCGGTAAAGTTATCTCAAAAGCATTCCAAATGTTTGGGTTTTTAAAAAGGAACATTCAAAATTTCAAAACCCTAGAACTTTAATAAGATTGTTCCTAGCATTTGTTTGTTCCCACTTGGAGTATTTTGCCTTGATTTGGAGGGTTGTGATTACCACGATATATATATATACATATACAGGGTGTCCCGTTAATGCGCGAAATTGGCTGGACCATAGATTCCTGAGGTCAAAATATGACGATTTAACGCAACTTATCTATATCCAAAAATTTACGATTAAGCCGAAATTTGGCTTCAAAGTTTCAAATTTTTTAATGTCTTTTGTTTATAACTATTAAACACTTTATTTGATTTGAATGAAATTTATTTTTAATAACTACCATAATATAATACATCATTTCAGTTATTATGACTATTATTGGTTAACAAGAAGTATAAGAAACAGTAGTACCACCACTTAAAACTAAAATATTTTTTTACTTGTTGATCTAATAAAAACTAAAAAAATACTACTTGAAAGACCATTTAACTTAAAAACTTTTTCATCTCTTAATATTTGATATTTTTTACGGTTTTCCCACAAAAAAATAAAATATATATTTTTTATCTAGTAAACACAAAATCTAGTTTTTCATCGAATCGAAAATAAATGTTTTTCTTGGCCGCCTTTGTTCAAAAAATGTAAATTATGTATAATAATAATTATTTAGTGTCTTTTAACAATTAATTTTTAACTTTATTATAGTTCATAAATAGAGAGCGGATAAAAAAGCTTAAAAAATGTGAAAAAAAGCACTTAAAAAGGCACAAAATTTAGAGAAAAAAAGCATTAAAAAAGCATAAAAACAGGAAAAAAGCATAAAAACACGAAAAAAGCACTAAAAAAGCATTAAAAGGCACAAAATTTAGAGAAAAAAAGCATTAAAAAAGCATAAAAACAGGAAAAAAGCATAAAAACACGAAAAAAAGCACTAAAGAAAACTATATTTTCTTGATATGTTACACGTTTATCAACATATTTTACAAAGAAATTTGGCTTAAAACTAAAATAAACATACTTTCTTTACGCAATATATAATATCATGTAAGTATTTAAAAATTAAATTGTAATTTTGTATACGTTTCAAAATAACTAAAATCTATTCATAAAAACAGTAGATCATTAAATGTTGTTCTAAGGGTTTAATTGTAAAAATTATTACTTCTGACGCTCAATAAATTTTTGAAAGTAGAAAAGCTTCTCTTTATTTTAAATTATAGCTGGATCCATTTGAAAATTGCCTTTCAAAATCAAGTTTAATTTATTTAATATTAATAATCCTTCATTTTCAACGAATACTTCTTTCGATATTATTTTGATTTCTTGGCCAATGCATGCAGGTATTTTCTAAAATGAATCTGCTTTTATAAAGATTTGATTGTGTTGCTCACAAAATTTAAACGCGATTTTATGTAACTCAATTGTTTTGAAGGAAGCTCTTGTTTCTTAAGAACTGTTTAACAGTCTTTACCTGATTTGCTTGTCGTTTAGGGAAAGTTGTATATAACCTTATTAAATTCTTCAAAATTGTTCGCATAGTACATCGTAGCATATAGCCAAACTCCCCATTTTGTTAGCACTGGTTTATGGGGCAGTGAGATATCAGGTAATGACTTCTTGAATAATTGCACTCACAGAAGAATATAAGAACTATTTTTCCATATTTAATTAAATCTACAAATGGAAATTTCATTCTTATAGTTTCAGAAATTCGTTTCTATTCATGTGCTAAACTTGTACAATGCACAAAATGCATTATTAGTAAAATTTTGTAACTTGGTAAAAATAAGCTTGTCAGTCCATCAATTATGAATTTTGCTATATGTTATTATCAGTTTTCTTCAATTCTTTTGTATATATCAAAATACTATTGGTCGGATGTCTTCATGTTAAACTCATATTATTAAATTAAACAAATCTGTGGTTTCATCCACACCAAACCACATATAATTATTGTTAATAATATCTTTAATTTTTTGTATGGTTTCATAGTATCTAAGAGCTACATAATTTTTTCTCGGGAATGCGTATTTTACAATATTTTCCCAAGAAAGATTTAAATGCATTATTTTGTAATTTTCTTAAAGGGATATTAGAATGTAAAAGTATTTTGCACAAATGTGAATTTAATTGAAGATTATGCTAAAGATTGTGAAATTGTGCTGTTTTGTTAGTTCAGCTTTGAACTTTTTCAAACGTTCTTGACGTAGTGTTTTTATAACATGTTTTACATACAAGTCTTGACTAGTTAGGATGCAGTTGGGAACTAAAATAAAACTTACTATTTTTAAACATGCCTTACAAAATAATGTATAATTTTCACTTATTAATTCTGGATAGCCTCTAATTAATTCTTGTATTGTGGTTTTCACCTTTTGCATTATGGGTTAAATATACATGTGAATTATATAATATAATTTATCTGTTATTCCCTAGGTTAATACGATTCACGCATATAGTAATTTTTGATAAATAAGCAAAGTTTTTGGAATGCCAATTCAATAGTTTATGAATGCGAGTTTCAATATGAAAATTAACGAAAACGGTAAATATGCGCCAGTCGTCCCATCGGTACTTTTGCCGAGAGAAGGAAATTGATACGGTTGCAGAACACCTGATTATTAGCTATCACTTAAATTTGTTTACATTTAATACTTACTGGGGCCCCTATTTATTTTTTAACGACGTTTACATCCGGAATATCATAGGTGTGATTCCTATGAAGCGTTCGTCTGTATTATCTGAATAATGAGACGGTCTATTATATCTACTTATTTATTTATTTATTTATTTATTTATTCATTAACGGGAGATCCCTTTTTACACAAATTACATCACAGATATACAATAATAAATATATGTATATATAATACTATAAAATACAGTATTTGTTGACACTTAACATATATAGCAAAATTAAACTGAAATTATAGGTTAGGCATTATAAATATTTAATTAACAAATGCTTAAAATTATAAAAATTTGGGTTAAATAAGTTAAACCACCATTCGTCGGAAAGTTGATTTGCTGTTCTCATCATTCTCGCCATTGGATTGAAGTGGAGGCGGTTACTACTGAAGGTCTTCACTCGAAATATTTGGGAGTTCCTAAGAATTCTTGAATGAGCAGGTACATAAAAGTTCAGCTGTTCTAAAAGATACGGACAGTCTATTGTAGAGTTAATTATTTTATGAAGTGTGCACAAATCCATTATAACACGACGGTCAGACAGGCTTCTGATAACTAATTCACACATTATGTCAGAATAACAACCAGGTATATGTTGGTAACCCATTTGAAACTCTATCGATCTAAGAAATTTATTTTGGATTGATTCAAGTCGATTAGAGTCTGTTGACGTATATGGAGACCAAATCACTGATGCATACTCCATATTAGAACGAACGAATGAACAGTAGAGTCTTTTTAAACAAACTGGACCAAGATCTTTGCCTACCCTTAATACAAACCCCCACATTTTTAGTGCTTTGTTCGAAATACTGAGAATATGTGAGTTAAATGAATGGGTTTGATCAAAAATTACTCCTAAGTCCTTCACCTCAGATAGAGTGGATATTGGGTTGTTGTCTATTTTGTATGTATAAGCCATTGTTGATTTTTTTCGAGAGAAAGATATTTTATTGCACTTACTTACATTCAGATAGAGTTTATTATCGTGGCACCATTTGTTAATTTTATCTAAATCTTCTTGTAGGCTAATGCAGTCCTCCAAGGTGCTCACTTCACGAAAAATTTTGATGTCATCAGCATACATTAGCATCTCGCTATTCGAAATTAAAATATCTATATCGTTAACAAATAGTAAGAAAAGTAAAGGTCCGCAATGGGACCCTTGCGGTACACCTGATGTAACTGAAATTTTTTTCGATATAAAGTTATTAACTTTTACCATTTGAAATCTATCTATTAGAAACTCAGATATCCAACTAATAGTTACATTATTAAATCCGAGCGAGATCAATTTATTTAATAATAATTTGTGGTTAACTCTGTCGAATGCTTTTGAAAAATCAAAATAAATGCAATCCATTTATAAACGAATCCATTGTAAATTGGTAATTTATACTAATATTTATTAATAAAAAAATTCATTATAATTATTGTATCATATTATGAAGATTTTTAACAATTATGTTGTCAAAAGACACGAAGAAAATATGTAATACAAATATAATCTATAAATGATGGGATACAGATTTTTACGAAAATTCTCTATATTAGCACATTAATTTAATATCAGCGTGAAATTATTATTAAATGTTTTTTAAATGTTTAAGAAAATGCTCCAAATAAGCATCAAAATCTAAAAAAAGCATAAAAATAAGCATAAAAAGTCAAAATAAGCACAAAAAGTCAAAATAAGCAAAAAAGCCCAAAAAAACTTAGCGCTAAGTAATCACATTCTTCAAGATTCGTATAGATATTAAGAAATTTTTTCGATGCTATTAATATTATGGATAAGCATAATGCTAGAAATCCGCTCTCTATTCATAAATATTCATATTTGGAACAAACAGATATCTTATTTGTATTCGGATTTTGCAAAGAAAATTGTTTGAAAAGTGTTAGATGTTGTTTTGATTTATTTTATTAATTGATATTATTTTTTATTCAATTGAGTAAGTTTATTTATTTATTAATGAGTGTACTATATTCATATTTTATTTTTTTGTGCAAAAACCGTACAAGATATCAAAAACTAGTAAGAGTCAAAAAAGTTTTTAAGTCTAATGCCCTTTCAAGTAGATTTTTTTTTGATTTTATTGGATGCACCAATAAAAAAATATTTTAGTTTTTAAGTGGTGGTACTACTGCTTTTTATACTTCCTGTCAATCACTAATGGCCACAATAGCTGAAATGATGTATGATATTATGGTACTTATTAATAATAAATTTCATTGAAATCAAATAAAGCGTTCAATTGTTATAAACAAAAGGAATAAAAAATTTTGAAACTTTGAAGCCAAATTCCGGCTTAACTGTATTTTTGGATATAGATAAGTTGCGTTAAATCGTCATATTTTGACCCCAAGAATCTATGGTCCAACCATTTCCCCGCATTAACGGGACACCCTGTATAGTTGTATGTTTGAGATTGTTACGTACATGCAATCAGTAGTGCAGTTCAGGGAAGCGCAAATGCAGAGATTGTGACACTGTACATGAAAATGACAATTGCACTACTAAATAAATAAATAAATACTGTATCAACAGTAAATCCAATAATAATTCAACATTGAGAGGATGATCCGAGTACGAAAATTACTAGTTAAACGACTAGTCTAGACCTAGCTCTCATAATAGTACTAAAATTTCAGTTTCGGTAAAAATGTTAAAGATATGCAAATAATCTTCGCCAACTAAAACTCCTAGAAGATTTACTTTTACCCATTACTCAAATATTAGTTCACCCGTTATGCCAAATTCTAATCGAAATGAGTCATCTTTAAGGAGTCAATAACAAGAAAACTCAGTTCACTTTATAATAAAGTTTACTTAATGAAGCCCACTCGTATACAGCTCAAGTCTTATTACTAATATTTTCTTTTTAATTTCTGCAATGTTGCCAAATTTAAATAAAAGTGATAAGTTTAATAAAGAATGGAATAATAGTAAACGTAGTAACTGCAATACTACAAATAGAAGAGTCGTGTTCACAAATTAAGAAATTGGCGCTACGGTCCGTTGTAACCACCAAGCATAAATTTATTTATAACCATTATTAATATAATTCTTATCATAGAAATGTGGTTAAAATAATCGATTACTTTTAGCAGTACAACTGTGGGAGTTTCATAGCATATGATATTTAGTTTAAGATTTTCTAAATTGACTTAAACAACAGCCTAAAATGAACTCACTTCAAACTACATTAATATTGTAAATAATTCTAGACCACCAAGAATTAGGAAAATAGAATAGAAGCACTTCTGCGTCAGTTTTACATCAGATTCTTTAATTACCACTACTCGCTATGCGGTTCTTAGTCCTTTACTCGTATAGCTCCTATCGGTCGTAGATGCTTGTGTGTTATTAATAATGGCAGCCCCAGAATAATTTTTGCAAGTAATTGCCCTTTAGTAGTAGATCTAACAATAGTATCAGAAGATTTGGTATTAAAGGTGTCCTGGGAAGTGGCTGATAATACCATGGGAGTAATCAGACATTCTATATATAATAATAAGAAATATTGTACTGGATAAGGGAAGCGATATGAGGAGCAACAATGCAACTCTGATTGCGGTCTATATCAAGTAGGCGCCTAAATTTTGAATTGAGATACAGGTTAAGACCTCGTTTACCTTCACATATTTTTTTTTCGGGTAAATTATGGAAAAAAAAATTTTTGATTGATCTTCGCATGTTGTCATTTTTTTTCGAAAATTTCAAATGGCATCCCCCTAAAAAAATTACGGCGTTGTACAGCCAAAACTCTAAATTTTTTATTGGTACAAAAAAAATTACACATTGCATAACAAAATTTCGGAGAAAAAAGGAATTTCATCGCAAATGTCGGGAAACGTTTTCCGTTCCCAAGTGTGCCATGAGAAAAGAAAAACACAAATACGGTCAACATAATAGTATGTACCTATTTATTCAACATGATATGAAAAATGCAGATAAAGAAAATTTAACAACTTAAACTAAATGTTCGAAATGACGACCTTCCTGCTGGAGGCATAACCGCAACTTCGACTCACAGGCTCTAGATACTGCCCTAAGGACCATAAATTACCCGAAAAAAAAATTATGTGAAGGTATACGAGGTCTTAACCTGTACCTCAATTTAAAATTTAGGCGCCGGCGTCAATTAGTTTCTCTACAAAAAAATCTCAAAAATGGGGCGCAATTTTGAAAGAAGGGGTTATAACAGCGAAACCGCTAAAGTGAAGGGTATAACATGTTAGATAAAAAAATAAGTACTCTCCGAGCACTTTCCAAATCTGCAATAAAAAATAGGGCATTCCATTTAAAAAAACATAAGTTTGTTACGCCACTGGAGTACGGCACGCCACTGATGATTAGAAATATTTTTGAAACATAGCGACGGTAATTATGCACCACTTTGCTCTTAGATTTTTTCGATAGCTTTTATCGTAAGGGAGCTATGGTCCGAGGCGTCTTAAGTGCCACACCCGGTATACACAATCTACTAAAACTATAGTCTACAGATAAACAAAAAATATAATCCATCCATATCTTGTTTCACTCCACTCTTCTCCTACCTCTCCCCCACCCTATTTTCTTCAGCACATTTACCCTGGCCCCATCCTCATTCATCCAGTCCGTCACCCTCCTGCACCCTTCCACCCACTCTTCACTCACCCCCTCGCATTCCTCCGCTAAATACCTCTAAGTATCCCTTCCATTCTTACACAAAACGAACTTCCCATAACTCTCTCCCATCCACTACTTTCTCCTCCTTTCATCTGACCCACACCTCGCCCTTGTCATTGTCACCTTATCCTCTCTTGCCATTCCGCTCTCCTCCAAATACTTCGGATTTTTCCATGCACATGCCATCTCCCATATCCCTCATTGTACTCACTCCTCTATATGCAGCCTTGCCTTTCTTGTCTCTTCACTTCTCTTTCCTTCTCATATACCCAATCAGCCACATTCACCCCTTTCTCAAGCCATTCATTCACTACCACCTCCGCCAAACCTACCCTTTCGTACATTCTCCTTAACTCCGCTCTTTATCTACCCTCTACTATACTCTTACTCATCCATCATACCTCCTTCACCAATCTCCCTTCTTCCAGCGCACACATTCTCATCTCGAACCTCACCACTCTCTTTACTGCCTCACACCCTAAGGTCTCCCTATCTAGCTCTTGTAACACTATATATTCAGGCGTCGACCTCTCTACCCTAGCCATCAGTACCATATCATCCGCATATGCTAACATGCAAACTTTCTTCCTCCCAATCACTACGCCACCCGCTTGCCCTCTCCTCAATATTTCATCCAATTCACTTGTATACAAATTAAACAATAGAGGGCTTAGCGGGCATCCCTGTCTCACTCCCATCCATGTTCTAAATTCCCCTGATACTCTATCCCCCACCTTAGCCACACACCATGTCTCCTGATATACTCTCCTCACAAACTCAACCATCCCCTCACTCACCCCTCTTCTTTCCAAACATTCCACCAATCTTTCCCTAGGTACCGAATCATACGCCTCTTTCAAATCTAGGAACACCGCATTCACACTTCCTCTCTCTTCCATTACTTTTTCTACCATTCTGGTCAGGGTAAATATCTGGTCTGTTGTACCTCTTCCCCTCCTGAACCCACCCTTCGTCTCTGGCACAAGACCTTTTTCTTCCGCTTCCTTTACTAGTCTTTTTTTCACTACAGTCATTGCTATGTTATAACCTGAGTTCGTAACGGTTATCCCCCTGTAGTTATCCACCTTTCCTGTGCTTCCTCCTTTATGCACCGGGCACACGGCCCCAATCCTCCAAGACCGCGGTATATCCTCCTCCCCCTTCCATATTTCATTTAAAACCTTTCTGTACGTTCTTCTCGCCCCTTCCCCAATCGCCTTCCAAACTTCTACCTTTACACCATCCGGCCCTGCCGCTTTCCCCTTTTTCACCTCCTCAAACGCTCTGTCCGCCTCCTCATCCGTGAAGTAGTCGGATAGTCTGCATCCTCCTCTGACTCCTACTCCACACGGCTTTCCGCTCCCTCTCTTACACTTATCCACCCACTCCTTCAGTGTCACCTCTATCTGCTTCCTATCTATTCCATTCCTCAATACCCTCCACATATCCGCTTCGTTTCTACACTTCTTTAATTCCTCCATCTTTCCTTCTACCACCGCCGATTTCCGTTCCTCACATACCTTAGTATACTGCTTTCTTGCCTCCCGGCACTGTGCTTCGTCCCCTCTACCCTCCATATACTCTCTCCTCGCCCTCCTCATCCTTCTCTTTGCCAGCCTGCACTCCTCATTAAACCATCCTCTATCTCCTTCATTCTTTGCCCGCGTCCTCTTGCCGTATCCCACTATCACCTCTTCTAATTCTTCCATCGTCCTCACACTCACCCATTCCACTTCATTAAGCTTAGCCTTCATCTCCCTGATCGCCTTTTCTCCGCTCTCCAATTTCTCTTTTTCCTGACCCTGTCAGTCTTCTCCCCTGCTCCCCTTTCCTATCTCTATCTCCATCATTAATGGTAAGTGATCCGAACCCTCCACCTCTTCCACGACCATCCTCTTCACCTCACTATTCCTACACCCCTTCACCATAGCATAGTCTATCACGGATCCTCCTCCCTTCCCAATATACATTCTCTTCCCCTCCCAATCTCCTTCTATGCATCCGTTCAGAATCTCCCACCCCTTTTCTATCACCCATTCCTGCAATCTTCTCCCCTCTGCATTTACACATTTATCTTACGATTTCCTCTTGATCCCTCTCCCTTCCTCACTGATCCCGCCTATTAGTTCTCCTCCTCTAAGCTCCTATTTAAGCAAAAATTAAAAATTCCATTTATACATATTCTGCTCTTAAATAAACAATAGCATCCCGATATCTAAAATATAAATTATATTTTCGTGGTCGAACTTTGTGTTTTTAAAAACTGTTTATTTCCGAATTCTATAGTACATTTAGCGATTTAGATTAGACTTGTTATAATTAATTGTTACATTTGGATAATAATACAATAATGATGATGATGCCGACCGGCGTAGTAACGACTCGAATTATGATCTAACTATTAATGAATTGAATTAATGCTACTCCTATTTATATAATTATAAAACTAACAGCTAAGCGTAAGAACATCTGGCGGAAATTAGATAAGCATAAAATAAGCAACTAAACATAATATAAGAATATACATAATTGAATAATGAAATTAATTTATTATAAACAATGGATTGTCTTTTGTGGACGACAGGTAACTCCTCCCTCCTTAGATTCGACTCGCAGGGGAAGAATCGATAGCGTTTCCGGGGATGAAGTATTTTCGTCTAAGATATTTGGACACTAAGGTCACTGCACTCGCGAAAATTAGGAAGTATAGAAAGAGCGTCTATGCACTGGGTTTTAGGGGAATCACTTGTTCCGGCACTATATAGTTTTGGGCAAACACAGGGATTTCGTCCAATTTTAGTCTTTTCAGCTGAACAGAGAAGTTTTTAACATTAAAATTGTCTAAGAGTGGCTTCACTGCTCTGATGAGGACGGGGCTTCCAAAAGTTTCCTCGATTTTCGGTATTATGTAGTTCCGAAAGGTCAGGTCAAATCCCTTGCAGGTTCCGTGATTCTTCTCGGTCAGGACAGGTGATCTTAATTCCTTCACTTGTGGTAAATACAGCAAGGAATTGATTGGTATCGGGCACTTTCTCCAGGTGGTTATTTTGAATTTCTAATTTTGTGAATTTACAATTTTTGCTCGATCCATTCTTTAGTAGTTCGGTTTCGCAGTCTGCTTTATAGTTGATAAGCAGATTATCACTGCATTGATATCGTTGATTAACGCCCAAACACATATCATTTAGAGGCAAAACTTTAGAGTCTACTTTCGACTTGAGTAACGTTTTAACATTCGGAATGATAGTAAAATATTCGGACTCATGTTTTAACGGAATGGGATACATTGTGTAGAGGTCAAAAGATTGTTCGTAATTGATAGGCAAGGACAAGAAGTAATGAATTTTCGTTTCTTCGATTTTACAATTAATTGTTATTATTGATTCAAAGTCTAATATATTTTCCGATTTTAGTTCAAAAGGTAACATTTCGTTGTAATGAATAGAGATTTTACGCAATTCTTCAAATAAATCTTGAGGCCTTATTATATCCGGGTTTAGAACCTTTAATTTACAGAAGGTTAACGAATTCAAAATTCTTTGTAATACATTTCCAATTATGCCGAAAAGTAAGGCGAGTTGATTGTACAGGTCTTTCACAAACAGAACGTGTTGGTGGTCAATAGTTTCTTTATAAATTGAATGTAATTGCAATATTCTAGATCGTAATAAATTTTGGTTGTGAGCAATATTTTGTAGTGTTGTATTAAAATTTTGAATAATTTTGGTACTAATGCTGTATCCAAATTTAAGTTGATTTTGTAAGTTATTTTGATTATTTGCCAAATGTCTCAAGATTTCATCAATTCTTTTACTATCGCGGGCGTCCATGTTTCCGCTAATGGTTTTTATTATTGTGCCTAAGCCGTCGATTAGACCTCTTTTCATACGTTTCGGTTTAACACTCAGTTGTATCGTTTCAATTTTAGTGATTATGTCATTCCGGGAGTAATTCAATATTTTTTCATAATTTTGAAATTCTCTTTTAAATTCAGATACGTTACTCATGGTTCTTCTCAGAAACTCATATTGAAAATTTAATCTATCTACCTCTTCATAAATTTTATTCAAATCATAATGATGTACAAATGTGTGTTTCGTTTTTTCTAATTTAGCTGGTCCTAATTTTATGGGTAATAACCCTACATTTTCCGTAATATTTCTGATTTGAAAGGAAGTCACAGAAGTGACGAAAAGTAGCCTGCAATTGATAGAATAGAATTATATTAGTATTTTTGAAGTTCCTGGTTCCGAATCATCTAATTTCGTTTCACCGAGATAAATATTTATTTTTATATTGGAATTTTGAAAAATGTACTTTATCATTGTTTTTACGGTTTCATAATTTAATTTATCAAGGCCGCAGCCTAATTTTGGAATTGCTAGCTTAGTTATTTGTTTATCTAAACAGAACCGTTTTAAATTAATTAAAGTTTGAAAAAGGCATTTTATAGTTGGTTTGTCGAAATAATTTGGTTTTGTTATTAAGTAAAGAATATGTCTATCATCTTGTTTTAAGTAAACTAACGAATATAATTGTGGGTTTTGTTTGTAGAGTTCTCGAACACGTCCAAATCTTAATTTGAAATCTTGTGCTATGCCTGCATTCATTTTAAGATCTTGGCTTACACAATGCGCAAGTGAAAAGTCTAATGGGGCTTGAAATAGGTTATTATTTACTTCTATGACGTTTTCGTTTTTAATGATTACTTTATTTTTTAATTGGTCAATGAAATTATCAAAATTTAGAATATTTAGAGAATTCGATTTTTTGATCCTAGGTCTCTTAACGTTTGACAAGTGGACTTTGCTTACTTGATTGTGATGTTTAGTTTCTATTTCTGCCGTTCTATAATTAGGATTTACAATTTTAATCTTCTCTTTTTTATATTTATTTTTGGTCTTTGCTTGCTTTTGTTTGTTCTTAATAAAAGTATCTTCGGGAATTTGGGGAACCTCTTCACGGGTTACATTACGTTTTTCAATAGCTTGACTTTTATTTAAATTAATAGTTTCATTAATCTTTTCATATAATAATTTTACTTTATTTCTATGCACTTGAACATAATTATTTATAAGGATAGTTTCTAAATTAACGTCTAACATTGATTTATTGTCTATGTGTCCAGAAATAATTTCGGAGGGTTTTAGTTTAGTGGTGGAGTGTATAGAGTTGTTATAAGCGAGGATGGCATAAAGGACTTTAATTTCGATGGGTTCATTTTTGAATAAGGTTTGATTATTTAACAGTCTTATATGTTCGATTATTGTTGAATGTACACGCTTGACAATTCCGTTGGATTCGGGGTGTTGTGAGCTGATAAAGTGCAATTTAATTTTGTGTACCTCCAGGAGTTCCCTAATTACTGTATTTTTAAACTCAAGATGATTATCTGAAACGATTAGGTCCGGGATGCCATGATGGCAGAAGAATTTAATTAAATTTGTTGCTATTTCAATGGCCTGGTAAGAATTTAGTTTATATAATTGAGTATATTTTGAGAATGAATCGATGATGGTAAGGAATTTTATATTTTCTAGTGCGATACAATCTATATGGACTATTTCAAATGGTCTCATTGCCGTAGGAGTATTACTGAATTTTAATTTTAGGGGTTTTCGATCATATTTTGAGACTAAGCAAACTTCACAGTTATTTATGTAATCTTGAATAGACTTTCTCATGCTAGGCCAATAATATATTCTTTTTAGTTTTAATTCAGTTTCATCGATTCCACGGTGGTTGGTTTTACCCTCGTGATAATTTTGGATTATTTCTGATATATCGTTATGGTCTTCAATATCCGTAAGAAAGTTATTGCATTTTGTCATTTTTATCTCAGAATTTTTGAAATATTTTTGGAGGACACTACTAAACGTTTCATATATTGGGCTTTTGAAATATAAGTAGTAATTTACTTTGGGTACAATATATTCTTTTATGAAGTCAATTATTTCATTGGCAAAATTGTTTTTCGAAAATTGAACATTGATTCTCATTTTTTTATTATTGAATAGATTAGTGATTTTTGGTCGAGATGGTGAATGCTCTACTTCTGTGATTATTATTTGATTGTCGCCTACGTTGACCGGTTTATCCGAAATGGGTATATTTACTATTGGGTGTTCTGAGCTGGAATGTATGGTCGCGCCATCATTTTCGTCAATATGTACGTGCGTGTTTTCTGCGGGTTCTACTATTAGGGATGATGGATTATCATCAACAATTTGGTTTAACGGTTCGTTTTTTAAATCTTCAAAATTTTTTAAATAGTTTTCAAGGTTGGGTGCATATTCTTCATTAATATTTAATTCAATTCGGGACAAAGCATCTGCATTTCTATTTAATGTTCCTTTTTTATAAACGATAGTATAGTCAAATTCGGAGAGTTTAAGCCTCCACCTAACTAATTTTGAATTAGGTTCCTTAATGGACATCAACCATTGGAGTGGCCTGTGGTCTGTTACAATTTGAAATTTTCGTCCGAATAAATAAGGGCGGAAGTACTTTACGGCCCAAACTATCGCGAGTAACTCTTTTTCTATGGTTGAATAGCGAGTTTCCGAATCGTTAAGCGTCCTACTAGCGTACGCGATGGGTAGGTCTGACCCAATGTTGCCTTGAGACAGTACGGCACCAAGTGCTTGGTTGCTAGCGTCTGTCGTTAGAATAAACGGTCGAGAAAAGTCGGGGTACTGTAGTAAGGGTTGGTTGGTTAAAATGTTTTTACACAAGTTGAAGCAGTTTTGATAATCGGAATTATTTACGTTAATGGTTGCATTCTTTTTGAGACATTTTGTCATGGGTTTGGTCAGTTCGGCAAAGTTTTTTATAAATTTCCTGTAATACCCTAAAAGTCCAAGGAAGCCTTTGATCTGTTTTGGAGTCTTCGGAATGGGGTAATTTTGAATAGCTATTATCTTATCTGGATTGGGCTTGACACCTTCTGGTGTAATTATGTGTCCTAAGTATGCGACTTCCTTTTTTAAAAATTCTGACTTGTCTAATTGAATTTTGAGATTCGCGTCTCTTAATCGATTAAAAAGTTCTGTCAATTGATCTATGTGTTCTTGTAAGCTAGTGGAAAATACTATAATATCGTCCATGTAGACGAGACAATGTTTATTCTGGATACCTCTCAAAATATCGTCCATAACCCGTTGGAAAGTTGCATTCGATTTGATGAAACCCTGAGGCCAAATCCAGGGTGGTAAAATATTGACATTTACCTAACTTGTCTAATAAGTCACTAATATTAGGAAGGGGATAACGGTCACCTACTGTTTTTTCGTTTAACTTTCTGTAATCGAAGACGACACGCCATTTCCGTTGGCCTGATGCGTCCATTTTTTTTGGAACAATCCAAATAGGGGAAGACCATGGGCTATGTGATGGTCTTATAATATTTTGTTCTAACATATCATTTATTTGTCTGCTCACCTCGGCTTTGTGAATTTCCGGGTAGCGGTAAGTTTTTGTAAAGACCGGAACCTCATCAGTTGTAATAATTCTATGTTTTATTCTATTTGTAAAGGTTAGATCATTTTCTTTAGCATGAAAAATATCTGCGTATTTAAAAACTAATTTCTTTATTGCGGCTTTCTCTTCATCATTCATATGCCCTGATCTGATTAGAGAAAAGTCGAATTTAATTTTTTCAGCGTTATACATATTAAAGTTACTATATTTATCGCGTCTTGTGTTTAATTTACTATTTGTACCTTGTGGGTCTGACACCACATCATATTCGCTGACGGGTGACACCACGAAAGGTCTTTTGAGGGTTACTTCCCTATCTAAATCGGTTTTATTTACAACCGTACAAAATGCTTTACCATTTTTAACCGAAGTCACACATTCGGGGATTAAGAAATTCGTAACATTCATCCTAGGAATAACGGCTTCGCCGTTCTTAATATTTTCTATATCTACTTCTAAAACTTGCTGGCTTTGGGCGGGCACTAATATTCGCTTAGGTACCGCCGGGACAGCTAAGTCAATGTTATAAGATTTATTATTGTTAATATTTTTATCACTAATTTTATCATTTTCATTAAAACGCGGTTCATTAAAATAAAGAAGTGGAATTTAATTACAAGGAGTTACTACTGTTTGATTTTTAAAATTTATACAAGCGTTAATTTTGGTCATGTTATCAACTCCTAACAAAATATCGAAAGCAGAATGAAAATCGAAAATGTAACATTTTAATTTTGATGCTTGTTTATTCTCGTAACACTGTGTGTTCCTTGAGAAGTACCATGGGCACTAGAAACTTCGAAAGGGTCAATTTTAAATAAATTTTTGTTTAATTTTTTTGCTAACCGGGGATTAATAAAAGAGCGCGTACTACCGGAATCCATAATGATTTTTAGTTTATTTTCGGGATCTAAAATAAAGGGTAATGCGCTTGCGTTATTAACTATTCCTAAAAAATTAACTGGTGTTTTCCCGAGGCTATCTATTCTAAAAAATTATCCGTACGTTTTTCATTATTTTCATTCTTAATCATATTATTATCTACTGCGCGAGAATGTCCGGGCTCATCAAGGTTGTAGAGCCTCGGTGTGTTGGTGTAGGTCGTGGAGACCGACATTGGCGTTGGCTCTGGTAGCCTTTGTGAAATTTGCTGAGGCGGTTGATTGAAATTGGAATTAAATTGATTATGATTTCTTTGCACATTAGGATTAAAATTATTATCGTATCGCGGACGTTTATTTGGAGAAAAATTATTACTAAATGGCTTATTAAATTTTTGAGGTTTACCGAATACTTGTCTATTAGTCGGAAACTGTTGTTGCGTTTGTGATCGAAATTGTAGATTGATTGGTTGACTTGGAAAATGCTGTTGATTCCGAGTTTGATTGTTTTGTCTATTATTAAAATTTGGGAAATTTGATCGTTGGAAATTTTGTCTGTTAAAATTATTATTGCGATTAAAATTATTATTATTATTGAAATTGAAAACATTAACAGGTTCAAGAGAATTTTGGAAATTGTTTTCCTCTATGAGATAATTAATAGCTTCTTCGAATGTTGCCGGGTCGCGTAATCTTATAACGCTCTGAATATTACCGCGAATGCCACGGAGAAAAGTTTTTAACGCCAACTCATCGTAACTATTTATATGCACGCGTTTTGTCGCGTCTGGCATGTCTATAGCGGACAAGGAATTAATTTTTAAAACTAGCCTACTTCGTAAAACTTGAATTCGTTCGCCGAAATCGAGATACTTTTCATTTTTTAGTGGTTTCAAATTGATTAAATCTTGTACTAGACAATCATAACTACGAAGGTCGCCAAACCTTTGTCTAAGGTGGTTCCTAATTTCTGGCCACGTATTTAGTTCTGTGCGCGAACCTATTGCAATCAACGCGCGATCTTTTAGTTTACTTACAATTGCGTTTATTAAATAAGTATTTATCAGTTCATTATTTAAAGGCCTAAACTGGGCTAATACGGCTTCACACCGCGAAATAAAAATTTCTACTAATTCGTTACTTCCATCGAAGGAAGGGATTGTGTCAATGTTCAATTTAAGTAAATGATAATTAACGTTTTCCATTTCGTTTAAATTTAAGTTATCGACTTTATTAATTAATTCGTCTAAGAGAAAATTTACGGGAGAATGTACGCGGGTTGGAGAAAGTATTATGGGAGAAAAACTTGAGTCTGAATCCGAATCGCTGTAGTACATAAAATATCGCGAAACAAAAGCCTCTAAAAAAGATGTGTCTTACCACGGGATGATCACTCTGTCCATCTGCCTGATATGCCCTCAGGGATGCTGTGGAACCGGTGATGCCGTCTCTCGATGCTGCTGCCCTTGGAGCTGTGTTCTTCGATGTCTGGAAGACCCCTTGGTGCGGAAGCGACGGAGATGATGTAGGTTTCTTTCCAATTAATCGTTGAAACGAAAGGAGCTTGATATTCGCTCAGGCCCTCTTTGGAAAAATCCGAACGACTGCGCCAATTATATTTTCGTGGTCGAACTTTGTGTTTTTAAAAACTGTTTATTTCCGAATTCTATAGTACATTTAGCGATTTAGATTAGACTTGTTATAATTAATTGTTACATTTGGATAATAATACAATAATGATGATGATGCCGACCGGCGTAGTAACGACTCGAATTATGATCTAACTATTAATGAATTGAATTAATGCTACTCCTATTTATATAATTATAAAACTAACAGCTAAGCGTAAGAACATCTGGCGGAAATTAGATAAGCATAAAATAAGCAACTAAACATAATATAAGAATATACATAATTGAATAATGAAATTAATTTATTATAAACAATGGATTGTCTTTTGTGGACGACAGGTAACTTATATATAACCATGAAAACCATCTTCAATAAAAGACCTCTATTCCGGATTTAGTAATCGAAGACATTAGAATGAGCCTAACCCCGCCATCTACAGCATTTAATGTTAAGGCACTTTGGAAGAAACCTTCAGAAAGTAGATGCTGCGACTCTCTTCTTCAGAGACTATTTTGGTTGAACTAAACCCAGAAATTCATTTTATACTTCCCCAGGAGATGATCGTATTTCTTTTAAAATATTAAGGAATCTACCAGATGCTGGTAAAAAATCTCCTCAATATATTTAATGCTTGGTAGGAGATCTCTCTACCCAAAGGAAGTAATTGAACTAATTTTTAAGAAGACAAAACTGCATAACAGCGATTCTGTAACTGTAGATAGGGAAATAACCTTATGTTCATAGATTATTAAAACATATGAAAATAATACGACATTTAAATCAGTCAAATATGGGTTTAGAGATGGTCGAGCACTACACATGTGGATATAAGTCTTTAATAATTATTTTCAGCAGACGTAAGGATCGATTTCATTCAAAGCCTAATTTTAATTTTGAATCCATTCCTATTTTTAACCAGATACCCTGGAATTATATTGGATAAAAAAGCTCCTATGGAAACAGCATATCATATCTAACGATCGATGCTCCAAAGGGATCAATATGAATCAAACAGCAGAAACACTCATCATTTTTGAAGCCTTGGAGTGGTCTAAAAATAACTCAGATAAGCGGGCATTAATTCTTATCTCAGTTTAGATACGATAAATACATAAGAGACGATGAGTTTATTGCGAGTTAGTAACCTATTTTTCCCTAAAGTTGATACGTGTGTTAGTGAGATAGATATATGCAGAAATCAAAATCCACATACCCATAACATATAGGGGAATAAGATAGCTGATAGGGGAGTTAAAAGCGGGATAAATTGATTTACTGGAAGCCTTAGAATTTTGTAAATAGAACATTAATCATATAAATAAACATAAATATAATACATAAACACTATTCACGTTGCTTTTGCATAATGGGAGGCCATGAAAATTTAGCATTTATGTTGGCACTGAAACTGTTTGCTGAATTAGGTGATATTTTTCTATTAGTTTGAGGTTACAAGTAGTGTCAACATTTTGTGCGTTGTTGTCAGTTTTACTAGGTTCCAGCAGAAAAATAGTCACAATTAAACACAAGCTATGTTACTTTTAAATTCATTATATTATTAATTAATTAATTATTAAAATTATTTTTCGAATTTCAGTAGGTGAAGAAAAAAATATAAAAAGTTGACTAAAAGAACTTAATCGTAATGGTGACTGCAGATAGTTTATGTGCGGCCAGATCACCCAATTCTCAGTACATTTCTGATTTTTACCAAAATATTCCTAAAACAAAATTTTATAGAAAATCTTATACCTACTTATTTTAATAACTTTACCTTACTTTTTTTGAACTTTTATTCTAAATTTTTACACACCTATCCTTGACAAAAAAGAACAAAACTATTCAACTTCCATAATGTCATTCAGAGTCCGATTCTCCTAATGTAAAGGGGAAATGTTATCAAATGAAAGATTTCCCATTAATTTTGCCCAATCTTCCGAAATAAGTTGTTCACAATGTCTATAAAAATTTTCCACATTTCAGGAGTGCATTTCGAAATAGACTCAAGCCATAAATTCGCTGCTCTGTCTTTAGACGATGGTCGCGAATTTATGTGCTTGTTATAATAGGTTTTACAAAATGCCCATGCCATTTCAATTGGATTATATTGACAATGGTATGGGGTAATCTAAGAACCTCATGTCCATGTTCTCTCAATGTCTCATCTGTTACATATCGTCGATTACTAACAATTTTGAAAGGTTTGATCAAATTCCATAGTTGCTTTTTTGAAAAGTTATCCCTGATTTCTACGTTGTGCTTAAGCAGCCATTCCTGCATTCGACTTTTTTTAGATGAAAATGTAGGTGGTTTGTCTAGCTGCACCGAATGATAAGGCGCATTGTCAAAAATCACTACACATGTTTTGTCTAACTTTGTCAAAGCAGGAATAAGCCAAGGAATTTAGCCAATTTTGAAATAAGTTTCCATCCATTGTTTTATGACAATCCCTAACATTATTTTTTGAATATAACAATAAATCACATCCCTTCAAAAAACCTAAATGACATCCTGCGTGTAAAATTGTAAACCTTGACCCTTCACTTTCAATTTTGCATGGATTACTTTTCAAATCTGAATCGTGTACCCAACGACGAATTGCCTACCCATTTTAGTAAATCCACGTTTCGTCAAGATATACAAACGTAAAATTTTCACTAGAATTTTGAAACTAAAAATTTTCTAAAAAATGTAATTTTAGCTACAACGACGTCTTTTTGTTCACATAAAATGTTGCGACCGTTTACCATTTTATACTTGTATCTCATCGATTTTAGAATTTTGTATAAAGTTGTTCTCCCACCTTTAAGTTCTAAACTTTCTCGCGAATTAGCCAAAAGATCATCTAACGTAAAATATTCATTTTTTGAGTTATATTGCTAAATAAGTTGTTGCAGGTCTTTCCTAACCATGTGATTGGTAAAACTGTCGGTTTTGACTCTTTTGCCAGAGGATGAGGTGCTTAAATTTTTGATTTTTTCTTGCACTATCTTTGCTATTGTTCTTTTACTCACCTAGGAATCAATTGATTTATGAAAAGAACTTAACTTAATTTTTACTTACTGAAAATATGTTCTTCAGTCTAATACAAATATCATCACGGCTGAAATTTGGCAGATCTATTCTGTATTGAACATAACACTTTTTTATTGCTATTTTAATTTCAGCGCTAATAATTCTTGGCATTTTAAAGAAATTTATCAGTATTTTTTTGACAAATAACAGACTTTATCAAACAATGCTATCTCGTTTTAAATGAACGTATGATGGTCGCGGGAGATTTAGCAATACTGTATGTATTTTGACAGATTCACATGTCAGGTGCTTGAGTAACGGAAAATTGACGAATAGTGTGTCCAACGTTAAAAAAATAAATCATGGCCACCCATTATGCAAAAACAATGTGAATAGTGTATAGTATTAAGAGGGTTGCTATTTATGTATTGAGAACTGACAACACTGGTATTGCTAGGTGAAATATGACATTATCATCGTAAAGTTTGTCATTTTTGATACTATACGTACTCAGAACGTTTTGATATAGGATCACTATTTGTGTTATGTATAGTAAGTTGAAAATTTCAACTCGGTCAAAAGATGGAATTAACCTGCGAAAATTTTCGAGCTATGATTTATTATGACTTTCGACGTCGTCTAACTCAAGAATAGTGCATTAATAAACTGAATTCAACTTTTGGCGATGAAGCGCCATCCATAGCCACCGTATATCGCTGGTACATTGAATTGAATCGTGAAAGTAGTTGGTTTATGGACGAAGTTAAAGAAGGTCGTCCAAAATCGATCGTTGTGCCGGAAAATATCAATATTGTGCGAAAACTAATTGAAGAAGATCATCATGTGACATATCACGAAAACGAGAGATGTTTAAGCTTTAGTATAACCAGCATATATACGAACATTAAGTTATGTACGGGTTATTTGTCGACAGATGCTCAAAAAAAAATGCTTATGTCGATTGGTCGCATACAGCATCGTCACAGGTGACGTCTCATAAATGTATGCGTAAGGGCCAGAAGGAAAAGGCCAATTGGCAGTTTGGGTGTTTCAATGTAAAGCAAAGCCAACAAAAGTTGTTCGTTCTCGAAGCCTTAAGAAGCGAATGGTGGCATTTTTCTTCATGAAAATCGATCGCGTGTTCATTAATTCAGCGTGGTGTACGACCATTTGCTTGCCTGAAGTTTTCGTTAAATTGTCAGAAAACAACCCAAAAGTACGAATCATTTTGCAACACAACAATACTAGGTCATACACATCGCATGAAAAAAACGAATATTTGGACCCACAAAAGATCGAATTGATGGGTCATCTGCCTTACAGTCCCGACTTGACACCCAATAACTTTTTCTTGTTCACAGTAATTAAAGAGCTACCAACATCTGCCTGGACAAAGTGCTTTGAAGGGTGGTTCAATAGCATTCAAAAGTGTATAGATCTTAAAGACCATTATTTTGAAAAGCATTAATTTTTAATACATAAATAGCAACCCTCGTACCATCCTTAACGAACAGATTGGCCTTTTTGTTTATCAAAGTTTCTAATTATAAATAAAAATTAATTTTTAAAAATATTTGAAATAAACATATACATTTGGATTTATTTTTTATAGTATTTTACTTAATAAAATAAATGAACGTGTAGGCTGAGTAGAAGTATAAATCGTATCGTGTACAAATTTTAAAGAAAGAGCTAATATTTTGAATAAATTGGAGTTTCAACGAGCAACACATTGTTAAGGACGACGTTCTAATTCAGAAGATGGCTGAACGGGTGCTCTCTAATATTTTAGTTTTTTTTTTTTGGACAAGTTGCTGTATTCCACCAATGAACAAACCATTTGACCCATTTTATCTCGTCCGATTTCGTACGCCAGATGCACTAATTTTTTTGACATGAGTCGTACTCGTGGTTGTCGGTGAAAGGGTTAATATGATCCATAACAAGGTGAAATAAGTGGCTAAATTTAATACTTAATTAAAAAAAAGACCTCTATTGGCATCCATACACTTAGATATATATATATATACAAATAATAACAATTTACAACTAAATATATAATCGCTATTAACTCTTTTATTACATCCTTCTTCTCTTCTCCCTCTCCCACCCTAATGTCATCACAATCTTTACGCCAGCCCCGTCCTCTCGCATCCACTCCTCTATCCGTGGGATCTTGAATCTCCTTACACTCCTCCGCTAAATGACTCCATGTATCTCTTCCACTCCCACACAGCACACACCTACCATACTCTTCACCCATCCATACTTTCTTCCTCTCTCCTCCGAGCCACACCTAGCCCTAGCCATTGCTACTTTCTGCCCTCTGTTTAGTGTACAATTTGCTAGGTACCCAGGTATTTTCCCATGTACCTGCCACCTTTTATAAAGAGGGTTGTATCTACTCCTCTCAACAAACCCTTGTCGCTCCTGCTTTTCCACTTCTTCCCATTTTACCTTCATCCACGCTGCCACATTTATTCCTTTTTCCAACCACTCATTTACCAAACTTTCAGATACTCCTGCTCTTTCATACATTTTTCTCTTCTCTATTCTCCAACCACTCTCTCCTACTCCCACACACGTTCTCCATACTTCTTTCACCAGCCTTTCTCCCCCCAATCCTATCACTTTCATCTCATACCTAGTCACTCTTTCCATTGCGTCTCCATGCATACTCGTTCTGTTCGTTTCCTGAAGTAGAATTTAGCTGGGCGTTGATCTTTCCACCGCCAATATCTGCTTCAGGAATGTCCCCTGTTCTCTCTCGATACATTCATAAGCTTTCATACCCCATGCCTCCACCCCATACATTAGGATTGGTTTCACACATGCATCCCACAGTTTGCACGCCATTTGAAAATTACCCTTCAGCCACTGTCCCCACTTCTCATTCACCACATACCACGCTTTCCTCGCCTTCATTTGGACCCATCTGGCGTGCTCCCTGTACCCCCCACACCACCTAAACACAAAACCCAAATATTTAAACTCTTTCACTCTCTCGATCACTTCTCCCTTCCATGTTAATTCTTTCATTCTTCCTTCTCTTCCTCTATTCCTAAATCTCATCCACTTCGTTTTTCCTACATTCACACACAAACCTCGCTTATCCATATACCTTTCAACCCTTTGCAACATCTCATTCATTTCTCCCCAATCCTTCGCCAGCAACACCACATCATCCGCATACGCCAACATCCACACCTTCATTTTCCCTATTACAATCCCGCCCGCTTGCCCGATTCCCAGGACCTCTTCTAGTTCACTCATATATAAATTGAAGAGCAACGGGCTAAGCGGACATCCCTGTCTTATATAATACTTAATAAGATACGGTCGAAAAAATGTAAGAACTTATAAAATGCAATGACTTAAGAATAGTTGGTATTGAGAAGGGAGAAAAACTGAAGTCAGATCATTTTTTTTTATTCTCTAAACTCAAATGTCCTTGATTGACTGACAACATAAAACTAATAACTAATTAAATGATAAATCCAAATTTAAATTTAGACGAACTGGAAATCTTTCACATTGGAATTATTATAAATATTTAAGAAACTACACTAATTTGGAAATTAACAATGAAAAAGGGCACACATTTATAAATTTTCACTAAACTTACTTACTAATATTGAATTCTATAATAATGATTTACAAAACATTGGAGCCATTCACTGGATGAAATTATTTTATTTTAACCATTTTCCAGCTTTTCCACAAAAACAAATGATTGAATGAATGTTATAAAAAGAGTTTTTAGACTATGTACATTAGTAAAGTCCTTCGTAATGCGTTTAATAAAACCAAGCATTTAGCAACAACTGTTTCCATATGATATGAGAACGAAAACTTTTTATCAAAACGAACACATAATTCTTTAACAACATAATCCAGCTTTAAGGTGTAAACGATCATATTTATCATTTAGTTTTCGAGAAAACAGCATCGTATGATATTTATCGATGTTAATTCATTAGTCTTCAATAGTATCAAGATCGGATTGTAGTATTAAAATATCATTAGTGGACGAAATTTTACTGAAAACTTTCACATCGTCTTTAAATAATAATATTGGTGATCTCACTTCAACTGATATATCATTAATGAATATATTGAACTATAGTGGACCCAAGTAAGACACTTGCGGACCATCTGACGTAGCGCAATATGTATCATATAAACAGTTATTTATTCGTACTTGCTGAGTGCGACTTGATAAGTCAGATTTGAGCCACAAAAGTAGAGCCACATATGTCGTACTTATTCAGTTTGAATAATAAAAATTCAGTATTAAACCTTATCAAAAGCTTAATGAAATCCATGTGTACTGAATGAAATTCAGCCCCATCCTCAAATGAATTTAAGATGTAGTTACTGTATAAAAAAACATTTGTTTCAGCCGATCTTCCATTCATGAATCCATGCTGTTGTAGAATTATTATATTTTTAAAGCAGTTTGAAATATCCTTAACAATTTGATGCAAAAATTTTGGAATTGTTGAAATTATACATACCACTCTGTAATTCTTAATGTTATTTTTATCCCCTGTTTTAAAAATAAACTGAACATAAAAGGACCAGTTTGAAGTTGATAAGGGAGCGCCCTGGGGCATCCCTTGGTAGATTAGGAATGGGCCCGAAAGTATTTGCTTGATTCTAACTTGACTGGATCTGTTGAAAAGGAAGTTGTATATAAGTATTATTAAGTGTGGTGGGATATTTAAGAGGAAGCATTTATAAAGGAGGCCAATATGCCAAAATCGAATCAAAAGCAATCTGAATATCTAGGAGCAAAATTATTGATTTGTTACCTTCAAGATGATTGGTTTGGATATTGGAGGAAGAATGGTTGAATTTTGAGATAGGAAACTAAACTGGTATTCTGGGATGTGGATTTTGGTTGAATGAAGAAGCTTTTGTTTGAGGAGGGATTCAAAAAGTTTACCTATTACTGGAAGGAGTGTAGAGAGCTGGATACCAGTGTCGGGTTTGGGAATATTTTAATACCTTGTTTTCATTAAGTGGAGAAGTGAAAAATTGAAAATTTTTAATATTTAATATAACATGTGAATACCGTGCGAGAGTTTTTTGAGGAGTAGACGAGGAATTTTATCAAGGCCACGGGAGGAATTTTTACCAGAATGCAAATGTATGTAATAATCTATGTCGTCTATTGATTCGTCGGTTGGAGGGGATATGGGGTTTTGTCGAAAGAATTGAACAAGTCAGTTACTGTGCTATGAAAGCCATTGTCGTATTCGTTGTTGTATAAGTTTTGAAGCATCTTTTCTAAATGTTCTGCAAATGCTTTCGCTATTGATGTCTCGTCTGTCATCGTTGAACTGTCGGTTAGGTTTTCTATATTGGCAGCGTGGTTAAAATGTTTATATTTGGTTAGTTTTTTAATTTGGTTCCAGTAATTTTTTGGCTTAAATGTAAACAATTATCAATAAATTTTGGCTTGAGTAATAATTATCGTTATTTTAATAAATTTGATACTTTTTGCTTAATCATAAAGCAAACACCATTTTCTTAAGCTTAAACTAATTATGTATATGTAAGTTGTATGATTATAAACTGTGAATGTAATAGAGTTGAAACAAGGTAGTAACAACGTCGGTAAGCGATGGGTAGGGTGGAAATATCGAAAAATCGATGTCGTGTCTGTAATTACGCACTAAAATTTATATGAATTTATTGTTGGAACACACGCAATCATCGATCCCCTTTTAATGTCGAGGATCATTCTACCTATAAACAGATAGATAATTTATTTAACCATTATAATCCGTATTTCCATGAAAAAGATTATATATAAAACGATATTTTTCCTTATTAATTGACTACATTCCAGTAATGGTTGTCATCATTATCTTGGGTGTATTTTGACGCAAATAATGTCCTTAAATAGATTGCAATTATATTAATACATATTAATTTGTTTTCTTTTAATGATCAGAATGACCGACAAATAAATTTTAATGTAAAATGTTATACAGTAATTAATCAATACACATTTTAACTAAGATTTGGCTAACCGGACATACGTCATTAAGGTTTTCTTCAGTATTAATACGTGAAACATTAAAATATTATTTCTGTATGATATTAATTATGGAATTAATCCATCATTCGCCACCCGCCCGTCGGAAACTAATTATCAATTAATTAATTTACAGAATCCGCCCGTTGGAATATAATCGAGAAAGACAAACAATGAATGGAAAGCGATTTCCGGAATGGCGACAGCTGCTCGGCGGGAACGGAATTAACGACTCCAATTAGCATAACACCGATTAATTAGCGCGACGCACACTCATATTTATTTCAGACGAGAATTATACCTGAACAATTGAAGAGAGGCCTTCGGGTTTCCATTCCGACAATAGGCAGTTTATCAACGCGCAAAAATAACAATTAAACGAATGCTTTAATATTCATTAGAAATGGATAATTCATTAAAATTTATAAATGCAAATGAATTAATATAGAGAAAAATCAAATATTTTACGCTTTAGTCTTAAGATATTCCGTTCATTGCGATCTGAATGTTGAACTTTCGTTTCAGAATGCCCTTTGAGGGAAACGGATCATCCGCTGGAAATCCTGCAGAGATGGGGTTCAGGAAGATTAGTCCTGCGATACACCGTGCTCAGTGCTAATGGTACGTTTGCTTTGTTCTCTTTTAATTGCCTACGATGTGTCGCCGCCGTTCGTTAAATATTAATTATTCGCAGGATGACGACAGAAGCGGGATTTGTCCCTCAAGCTATTTTAACCCTACATAAAATTATTATCCTAATATTACACGTAAAAGCAACTTCTAACCGTTTTATTATAATCAATATTTAATTTATTTTTCATTATTTACAGCGTAAAAAATCTTAAAGCTCATTCACTCAACTCGAGATTTAACGCAAATTAATAGACGGGCGTTCGTCGGTGAGATGATCATTAATCGTCCCTGTGTCAAAGACAGGCGTCGCGGATGAGGCATAAAAAAGAATTAAGGACGAGGATGGGAAAAAATTGAGATTTATTAGATTCTGAAATGTCTCCACTGTAAAGATATGATGATTAATTTCTTCGTGGTGGGTAAAATCCACCTGACTTTTCATTTTATTAAAGAAATATAAAAAATATTTGTTTATGATATAGTCAATTTTTTAAAATATGTTGGAAAATCATGAATTTTTAAACATGTTAAGCTTCACCATCGGAAAAACATATCAACTTAAATTCAATTGTGATTATCAGTTCAATAATTATGTTGTAATAACGTAAAGTTTCCACGAGAAAACGAATTTTTTAATATGCCAATAAAAGACTTAAAATTATCTAAATTTGTAGAACAACTATATTATTAATAGAATACGTTTTAAATATTCCAACATAGGTTTTGAAAATGTTACGTGAATGCAAAGTTGAGTCTAATTTTTAATATGTAAAATTTCACCACCATTAAAAATTTAAAACTATGTGTTGAGAATTTAAAACTACCAACAATAATTTAAATACTGTGTTTCTTTGTAATATAGACGATGTATTATTATTTCATTTTATATTTACCATAAAATATTCGCTGATGTATTGCATTCGTTGAATGAAAGTCGAACCCAAATCAAATTCTGGGCACAAACACAATTAAGTCCCTCGTTGAGTTATTAGGGTCCATTCAGTGGAGTTTCTCTATTAAAACGGTTAATGGTTTAGCTTCCACCGGGCCTAAAATCTATCTCTTCCATAAATCAGGGATTCAATTATAACATCAAAAATTGGGTAACGAAACCCCCTTAGGTCGGGTCTTTGTTCGATTTTCGTTATCGCAATGAATAGATTGAGTGAAATGTGTGATAGCTAATTAGTTGGGGAGTTTTCCCTTATTATTGTTCTCGGGATCAAGTAAATGGATGTGATAATTATATTGTTAATAATAATTTGTGTACTCAAAAGTCATGCAGAAATATTAGCTATTAATAAAATTAAAAATTTCAGATGCAGAGATAAATAATTCGGCATCAATCTTTTCGAATAATAAATTAATACATCCTATAGTTATTGTGCTTTAACTTTGATCATAGCTATGGTCATTATTATATGGGATGAATTATAGGTAGGGTTACCCTCTCTACATTATCTTAAGACAATAAGAGGGTTCCATATAAGAGATGACTGACCCTCATCATTTTCACAAGTTATTGCCCAGATTGTGGATTTATATCACCGCCATTGAACGCAATTAGTGTAATTGGGGTATTAATCCGCGGTGTGCACTAATTATTTCCGATATAACACGGATGACCCTCGACTGTAATTAAACCACTGCTATAATTAGAAGTCCGCATCACCCCAAGTTCGAGCTTACTAAACAAGGATAACCAGCACCATCCCTGTTTAGTATTAACTCGAATTTACATTAACGTAAATTAAACCGAATAAATTTACTTCTATGTTCTCTATAACATATTCATTTTTAAAAATAATTAAATATAAATCAATTATCATTACATAAAAATATGGCATAATTATCTTTTCATAAAAACACTCCTGTAAAGGGGTGATCAAAACTTTTTAATTACTAGGTGAAATATGCTTTTAATAAAGGCTTCTTTTCTCGGATTAACGGCTTCCCACTCAACGTGCAATTCACCAAAGTGATTAGTTTATGCCCTCAACACCTTTCTAAAAAAACGAGGTCTTGATTGTTTTAAAAGTACCTACAAGGGAATTTTAACGTTGAACATTTTCATTTTGTTCCCTCGCTTCCCCAGCGACCAAATATAAAGTTAAAATTTATTACTACACTTTGTTTGATTCAAATAAATTTATTTCATTTATTACATTCAAGCGCGATTTTATTAATATTTTTTTAAGGCTATTATGGAAATATAATTAAATACAAAGATAATTTAAAAATTGCAGCCATGTATCAATTGGATTTCTAGTAGTAGTAGCAGTGGTAGTGTTGAGCTATTGACCACGTGGTCCTTCCGTCGTATGATTTGTGTATTTGTGTGTGTAGGTGAGTTTGTTACTTTAAAGGATCGCCTCCGTCACTCTAAAGCATCATTAATTGTTTCCCAATGGTGAATGGTACTGGTCATCCATCCAACTTCTGACCCGAACCAATGTTGCTACACGTCAGTTCGGGGCCGTAACCGAATACGCCACCATCGGCGTGTTGGATTTCTATTTTTTAACAATTGTAAAAATTCGCTCTAGTTAAGGTGAAATTATTTTTTAAATATACAAATAATTTCTTTCAGATTTGTATTCATATGTTTAAAAAAATAATCATGTATTTATTTTTTATTGCTCACTAGATTAGGGAAAAGAGGTTCCACTAAGTCAATTATTTAGAAATAAAGAATTGTATATCCTTAAAGCAACTAAATTAAATATTCCACAAGGTATAGAAACATTTTATGTGTTAAAACTATTAGAGATATATCGGACTTTAATTAATTAAACTAGGATGTTTAATGAATAATGGGGATTTTCAGAGGAGCCAATCAACTGATGAGAAATACAAATTTTGAAATGTTTTCAACAAATATTTCAGAATTAAAATAAATATTATTGAAACTTTTATATACACAAGCTCTTAATTAAATCTGAATTTTATTGTTGTATATAATTGTCTCGATATTGTTTTCGTTTATAATTGTATTTACTGTATAGAGCAGGCGCCGTAAATAAAAACAAAAGTTATTTTTTAGGGAATAAACGTATTATTTCCATAGGTTTTAAATACTAAAATCATAATTGTTTTTTATAGATTTCATTTATTATTAGAAAATTATAAAAACTATATCTAACGTGGCTTCTGAAAAACTAATGATTTTAAATACTTCATTGTAGAGGCTTCGTGATGCATTATTTAATTATTCCAATAAAATTGTAACGTTTTGTGATACTTACAAGTTACAATCCTACTTAAATAACTAATAATAACCCCTGATAAGCGTCGTGTAAGATATAATGTCCTTAACGACGTGGAAAATGTCGATTGGGGTTTTGTTTATGAAACGATAGGCTGCCTGGAAAGAAAATTTAACAATTTCATGGACATTCTTCAATATGGCATTAGAACCAATTTTCCTGAAAAATTTGAGATTTGTAAAGGAAAAACTTCTACAGTTAACTGGTATAACTGGGAACTCCGTTATATGCTTGAATGGTTAAATTTTCTGAAGGAATACAGTAACAGATTTCCAGACTTTTTGTCTGAATAAAAAATACTGAAACAAAAATACAACAAAGAACTAAATAATGCAAAAATATCAGCCAATGAACAGTTCATAAAAAAATCTGAATATCATCTTAAAGCTCTTTGGGCATTGGTTAAACCTAGTGTTAACGTGAATGTAGTAGAATCATGACAAAAATACTAACATTAACTCAGATATATTTAATGAATATTTTACGCAGGCAGTGGAGGATATAATTAACATTCTATGGCCTTCTCAACACTCTGCAACTATCTTATTAAGTAAAATGCTAGTTCAACCAAATAATTACTTTGAATTCAAAAATGTTAGTCCCAGTACTGCTTGGACTATAATTCAGAAATTAAAACCTTCTAATAGTAGAGACATTTGACTCTCCTGTTAAATAATTGCGCCGATGAAGGTGTTTTTCCATCGTGCCTCCAACGAGTTTTGGTAATCCCAGTCTACAAAAAAGGTACTAGATCTGACCGTAACAATTATAGACCTATTTCAATTCTTCCTATAATCTGGGACGCAATATTTTTGCTACCTTTCAACTTACCGCTCGGCCAGACTAACCCAGTGAAGAAGGGAGGGTTCTAATTAAATGTGCAATAAAGAAAAAGGGGCGCCACGTGATTTCGGGCGGTAAGGCAGCTACCAAAAAGGAAAATCACGAACCAAGATCTCAAATTAATTTACGTATATTCTACAAGTTAGGCAAACAACAAAAATATATTTTAACAAACTCAAATTATTGATAATTTCAAAAAAAGGTAAATCAAGTTTATACGAGTAATATATATATAATATGGTAGCAACAGATGTTCAAACTAAGTCTTCTTTTAAGAACTTAAACTTAACTATTTACCACTACAACTATTTAGTTCAATAGATATAGCTATACCTTCACATAACCTGAATAGTTGGTTAAAATTGTTTAAATAAACTATAATAATTTAATAAGCTAACTGTGAAAAGATGCAACAATATTCAACTCTTAATAATTCTATACATATTATATACATTACCACAAAAAGATAATATTACTCTAGCTTAATAATAATTTTAAAAAAAACATTTATATAAGCGCATATACGACCTTTATTCTTGGTGCGAGATCAATTCCATACTAAAATTGTTCCTATTTCTGAGGGGTTCCTTATAAGGGTTGAAAACAGCAAGACAATTCCCTAATTCCTGAATTCCATTCAGTCCACAGGTACGGAGTTGGGACAGCAATGTGATTAAGATAATTCCCACGCGGAAATCCAAACCGCAGCCTCCGCCAAAAAAATGGACCGGGCCAATACACGGACTGCTCAATGGACTCGATTCAAAATTTCTCTGATGGACCAGACGTCAGAAAGAAGCCTATAATCCACCCCATGAAATTACCAATAAGTCAATTAAAGAGTATTGCTTACCTCAAGATGTAATGGAGGCTTTCGAGTTCGATACTTTTTCTCCGCTATTACAGCGATAGTGAATTCTCCCAAAATCACAACGAATCTCACTATAATTATGTGATATAACCCAATCACCCTCCAATAATGAGGAAACCAACAATGGGTTTAATAACTTTAAATCACAAATATGTATCGTTCTCTTATTTCGGCACGCGTTCGCTGCGAGAATCGAAACAGGAAAAGATCGAGGCAGCGGAAATAACTCATGCGCCGGACAATTAGTAATGGAATGCACCGAACAAAAAAAGGATAATAGAATAAATATAATCAAAATTAGATATAAATACAGTTGCCTATATTAAATTACAGAAAGTGACCAATAATTAAATGGTCGCGAAATATTAACGTAACATAATTTCCCCCTTTCCTGATAAAGTAAATTTTCCTGAAAATTTACTTATCTGAATTAACTTTTATAGCCGGAAAAGAACAATTGCAAATAATATTTTTTCTGCATAAATAACACCTACATCACAACCTAAATATCCTTACAAAATGATTGTTCTAATTCATCATCGGGTGCGGATTTCAAATCCTTAGCATGCCAACAACCTAATAAACGACCATCGTCGGGATGCTTTAGTTCGTAAGTCCACGGTGAAAGTTTCTTATGTATAAGGAACGGACCTATATACTTTGGAGCTAACTTAGCGTTAAAATATTTTGTTGCATTAGATAGGACGAAATTCCTTCTCCAGACAAGTTGATTAACAGAAAATTGCATAGGACGACGCCTAAAATCATAATGACGTTTACCTTTATCTATGGCTTTCCTCAACTTTGCTTTTATATCCATATATAAAGTCTTAAATTGCTCGGATCTGATTAAAGGATCAGGTGCCTTGCCATCTGAAATAGGTTGTTGAGATTCACCACACTAAGTAATTTCCCTTCCAAAATTTACAAAATATGGAGTAAATCTGGTTACTTCATGTTTTGAAGTACGTATGCAACACGTTATTTTCTGTAGAAATTTATCCCAACACCGTTGATTATCTTTTATATAGGAAGCCAACATGGTTTTAATGACACGATTGACGCGTTCTGTTGGATTTGCTTGGAGGTGATAATTTGCGGTATGTAAAATCGTAATACCATACGTTTTCGCTAGATTTTTAAATTCATGACTTCTAAATTGTACACCATTATCTACAATAACTTTATTAGGTGCACCAAACATCAATAAAACATGGTCCTCGACACACTTCTTTACCGCGGAAGCAGTTGCGGATCTCAAAGGGAATGTTAGACAAAATTTACTGAATACATCACAAACAACAAGTATGTCCATATACCCACTTGAAGAACGTGGTAGTGGACCCATCAAATCCATACTAATAACTTGCCAGGGGCGTACTACATCGATCCGACTAACCATATGACCTATAGGAGCTTTCTGTTCCGGTTTGTAACTAATACATACCTTACATCTAGAAATATAACGAGATATGTCTGACCTCATCTTCGGCCAATAGTACGAATTAGATAATCTATGAAAAGTTTTGTAAAGTATGACCTGATGTGGGAATATCATGATGTTTACTAATAAGAGCATTTCTTTGGTTTTTCGGAACTACTAGCTTCCAACAGTCATTATCACAGGATAATAATGGATACTTTACTTTGACATATTTAAAAATTGCCTCATTCAGAACGCGATAGTTTGAATATTTCTTCGGATTGGCTAAAATTCGAGTCCTCAAATTATTATACCAGACATCATTAACTAATGAGCTGTCAATAATAGAATCTACCTTAGGCACGCTACGCGACAAGAAATCGGGTACTACGTTATCTTTGCCTTTCCGGTGAATAATTTCGAAGTTATATTGTTGTAAACGAATGCTCCAGCGAGCCAGTCTACCTGAGGGACTTTGTAATTTATTCAACCATAATAGTGAGTAGTGATCTGTGATCACCGTAAAACGAGAACCTTCCACATAAGGCCGAAACTTTTCGATGGCCCAAAGAACAGCTAGACACTCCTTTTCAGTGGTCGAATAATTTCTCTCGGCCTTCTTGAGCGAGCAACTAATGTAGCTAATTGCACGTTCACCGTCTGCATGATTTTGGGTTAATACCGCACCGAGACCATAATCGCTGGCGTCAGTCTGAATAGAAAATGGCAAATTAAAATCAGGACACGATAGTATGGGTGCCTTCACTAAACAATCCTTAATACATAAAAATGCTTTATTACACTCATCAGTCCAACAAAATTTAACGTTTTTCTGTGTTAGGGCAGTAATTGGAGCAATTATCGTGGAAAAATTTGGAATGAAACGTCTATACCAACTAGCCATTCCAACAATACGACGTACCTCAGTTACACTCGAAGGGACAGGGAGATCAAGTATAGCGGATACTTTCTCCGGATCAACTAGTAATCCATTTTCGTTCACGACATAACCTAAATATTTTAATTCTTTTCTACCAAAATGACATTTTTCTCTCTTGAGGGTTAAACCTGCCTCATTAAGACGAGATAAAACGATACTAAGCACTTCTAAATGTTTCTCTACAGAAGGAGTAACTATAATAATATCATCCAAGTATGCAAAACAAAAGGGTTCTAAATCTGGACCAATTAACTGATCAATTAATCTTTGAAAAGTAGCTGGCGAGTTGTGTATGCCGAATGGCATTCTTTTAAACTGGTACAACCCCCGATTTGGTACGGTGAAAGCCGTAATATGGCGAGATTTCTCCTCTACTGGTATCTGCCAGTATGCTGAACGAATATCTAAACTACTCAAAACTTTTGCATCACGAAGCCTGTCAAGAATTTGATGAATATATGGAAGGGGATACGCATCTTTCTCCGTAACACTATTGACTCGACGGTAGTCCACACAAAACCTATAACTATCATCCTTCTTTTTAACCATAACAATGGGCGATGACCATGGGGACTTCGATGGCTCAATAACATCGTTTTTCAGCATTGTCTCTAGTTCTGCATCAACATGCTTTTGTAATGCGGGTGACAGCGGATAATATCGTTGTTTAATAGGATCAGCTGTTGTCTTTATTACATGCTCTACCAATGTTGTACAACCTAATGAATTTCCCATTTGTTCAAACTCTTTCTCAAGCAATAAGTTCAGCTGTCGAGATTGTTCTGGAGAAAAGTCCGACAGAGAATTAATCGCATCAATCGAAATTTTATTACTGGTACTAAATTTCCAACAATTATCTCGTAAGTTAGGGACGATACCCATTCTCTTCCAAAAATCTATACCCAAAATTAAACTCTGTGATACCGAAGGAATAATTAAAACTTCTAGAGCTACCGTACAATTTTCGACACAAATTGGTAAAGTAACTGTTCCCAAAATACTACAGGATTCACCATTAGCAACGGTACAATGTGATACAGAAGAAGTACGAATATTTAAATTAAGATATTTCAAATTTTTCCATCCATCGCCCCCTAATATTGTTCGATTCGCACCAGAATCTAACAACCCTAACAAAGATTTTCCAAATATACGAACACGTAAGAATGGACGTTCATCATGACGAACATTAGCCAAAATAAAATCAAGACAGAATTTCATTCTATCATCTAAACCTAAAAATGATTTTCCCGAGATTTGTTCGTTAGAGACTATCACTCGGTCAGATATCTCCTTTACTCGTTTTCCGAACTATGGTTACTAGAGCACTTTGGACAGCTAATTTTTGTAAAACCGGGTCTCCCACATTTATAGCAATATTTTTTCTTTACACTAGGACAATATTTTGCAATATGTCCTGACTTTTGGCAATTCCAACATAATTTACTAACAGATGGAGTGGATGGAGATTTTATTTTAGAACAATTAGAATTATCATCTATGTGCACATATGCTAAATCTGGTTCTAATGTTGATGATCGTTTAGGTGGCGGTATATATGCTTGTACTGAACTCTGACTCAACTCTAATTTTCTGCCTAATTTCAACAATTGAGAAATTGACGTAATGTCAACAAGACTTAAAGATATTTGGTAAAGGGGCAACAAATTTCTAAATAAAATTTTTAATTGTGCAATTTCAGGTAAATTAACAGACAGTCGACTAAATAGGTTTTGCATAACTGCAAGATAAACACCGATTGATTCATTAGGACCCTGTGTTCGCGCTTTAATTTCCTCTAATAATTTATCATCATAAAAAGGAGGTTGAAACTCTTCCCGTAACCCATTCACTAATTCTTTCCAACTGTTAAATAATTTTCTATTGGCTCTATACCAAATTAAAGCTTTTCCCTTGAATAAATCTATTGCTGAGATAAACAAATTATTCAACGATACATTCCGCGCTAATCTAAGTTCTTCGACTCGTTCAAGGAAAGCATTAAATGACATTTCTTTCGGTTCCCCTGAATATTTTAAATCCCACTGACGGACCGGTACGGATTTTATACCACTTTGAATATTAGATTCAGCTTCGGTATCTGATGTTTCAGGTGAAGATTCGTCGGTTGAATGAGCAATTTGTGGATTAATATTTAAAGTCGAAATATCTAATGGGGAATTATTTAAAGTAGACTGTAATTTAAATTGTTTGATTCTACATTTTAGATCAGAAGTACAAGTGCCAATTTGAATTAGGAAATTTGAACGTTTGGTTTTTTCTTCCCTAGTTAATGGCGTTGATCGATTTACTCTATTAAAAATATGTGTCAATTTAGTTGCTATTTTTAGGTAAACTGGAGAATTTAATGAATCAGAAAAATTTTGAATAAGTTCTTGAATTTCAGTAATTTTTGTGGAAATTTGAATTTCCTCATCGTTAAATTTAAAGGGATATTGAGGTTTCACAAAATTAACGCCTTTCTCTAATTTTAATAATGAACGTAAAGTTTTCCGTTGCGACTGAACAGACAGTTGATCAGTGACACCTCTAATCGCTAATTCATAAGTAAGTTCATCTTGTGATAATCTATTTATTTCTAATTTAAAATCCATTCTGTCCAAATTTTATATATCACGAACCCACTAACAACTAATAAACGACAAACGATGTACGATACGCAATTAAAACAAAACCAAGTATACTATGTCCTCCAACCCCAAAGGAACTAACTGAAACCGTTCTATTTACATATAAGAAATATCCGGCTCAACCTAATTAACCGATTTCAAATTAAATTTCCCAAACTAAAAAGGTTAAACCAAGACAATGACAGCAAAAAGGCAAAATTGAAAGCAACCAAAAATAAGGGCAAACTGAAATAAAGGCAATATAAAATAAGGGCAATTTACAATAAGGGCAATTTAAAATAAGGGCCCCACGTTTCGGGTGCCAAAACTTGTGACGCAATATTTTTGCTACCTTTCAACTTACCGCTCGGCCAGACTAACCCAGTGAAGAAGGGAGGGTTCTAATTAAATGTGCAATAAAGAAAAAGGGGCGCCACGTGATTTCGGGCGGTAAGGCAGCTACCAAAAAGGAAAATCACGAACCAAGATCTCAAATTAATTTACGTATATTCTACAAGTTAGGCAAACAACAAAAATATATTTTAACAAACTCAAATTATTGATAATTTCAAAAAAAAGGTAAATCAAGTTTATACGAGTAATATATATATAATATGGTAGCAACAGATGTTCAAACTAAGTCTTCTTTTAAGAACTTAAACTTAACTATTTACCACTACAACTATTTAGTTCAATAGATATAGCTATACCTTCACATAACTTGAATAGTTGGTTAAAATTGTTTAAATAAACTATAATAATTTAATAAGCTAACTGTGAAAAGATGCAACAATATTCAACTCTTAATAATTCTATACATATTATATACATTACCACAAAAAGATAATATTACTCTAGCTTAATAATAATTTAAAAAAAAACATTTATATAAGCGCATATACGACCTTTATTCTTGGTGCGAGATCAATTCCATACTAAAATTGTTCCTATTTCTGAGGGGTTCCTTATAAGGGTTGAAAACAGCAAGACAATTCCCTAATTCCTGAATTCCATTCAGTCCACAGGTACGGAGTTGGGACAGCAATGTGATTAAGATAATTCCCACGCGGAAATCCAAACCGCAGCCTCCGCCAAAAAAATGGACCGGGCCAATACACGGACTGCTCAATGGACTCGATTCAAAATTTCTCTGATGGACCAGACGTCAGAAAGAAGCCTATAATCCACCCCATGAAATTACCAATAAGTCAATTAAAGAGTATTGCTTACCTCAAGATGTAATGGAGGCTTTCGAGTTCGATACTTTTTCTCCGCTATTACAGCGATAGTGAATTCTCCCAAAATCACAACGAATCTCACTATAATTATGTGATATAACCCAATCACCCTCCAATAATGAGGAAACCAACAATGGGTTTAATAACTTTAAATCACAAATATGTATCGTTCTCTTATTTCGGCAGGCGTTCGCTGCGAGAATCGAAACAGGAAAAGATCGAGGCAGCGGAAATAACTCATGCGCCGGACAATTAGTAATGGAATGCACCGAACAAAAAAAGGATAATAGAATAAATATAATCAAAATTAGATATAAATACAGTTGCCTATATTAAATTACAGAAAGTGACCAATAATTAAATGGTCGCGAAATATTAACGTAACAAATCTCTGAAGTACCCTATCAGAAAAATTCTCCAAAAATCCTTTCAACTTTCCTTCCTAGAAACCCTAACATAATCCCTAAATTTAAAAACCCACATTCTACCATTTTCGATTTCATTTCATCACTTCATGCATCTACTCACTAAAGACTGACTCCATATGACTAGACAAAACAAGGCAGAAAGACCTCTGGTCGATAGCCTTTTGACACATTAACATAATAACACCTCATTCATTATTTATTTATTATTTAAATAATGTACATATTTGTCAATAAAGATGTATATATATATATATCTCTGAAGTACTCGAGAAAATCTTATAAATGCAAGCTGCTGACTTTCTGGAAGTTAATAATATTATATCTAGTAATCAATTTGGTTTTCGAAGGGGAAGATCAACGATATATTAATATTAACTTTCACACAGGCTATCTATCTAGGCTTCGAAAGTGGCTTATATTCAGTAGCCTCGTTTTTTAAATCTAAGTAAGGCCTTTGATTACGTTTCTTATGGTGTTCTTCTGCGGAAACTGCAGAAAACAGCTGGTAACTTTTAACAATACTACATCTAAACAGTTAAAGGTAACCAACGGTGTTACGCAAGGGTCTAGCTTGGGCCCTTTTTTAAAATTACATTAACGATCTACCATCTCAGTATACTAATTATTCAACGGTGTTATTCGCTGATGACACAACCGTGAAAACCACTAGTTTTGATAAAGATATTGTACATCAATAAAATAAGTTTGCAGTAGATCAAGTTTCCTTTCCTTCCTGGAAAGTCAATTAGCTTAACATTTTCCCTAAAAAGGAAATAACCCACAAATCATGCAAAGTTTCTCGGTATTCACTTGTATTCCAATTTATCTTGGCAGTTTCATGAATCTGAAATTTCAAATAAAATATGCAAATCCACCTACTTACTACGTCAACTACGGAATTGTCTTTCTATAAATTCTTTGAGAACAGTTTATTTTTCCTTGTGCCAAAGCCATATCATCTACGGCTTATTAATCTGGGGACACTCACTGCTCGAGTGCTTGGATATCGCGATGACTACCATGACGCATTTAATCAATTAGGAATTTTAACACTACTATGCTTGTATGCAATGGAATGCCAACTTTATATACATAAAAATCTGTGTATAAAACTCACACTCATGCCCATGACCATAATACAAAATCGCGAAACTTCATTTCATGCGGCTAAGTCTCTAATAGTGTCAATTTTTACGGTCCAAAATTGTATAACTTGCCACCTGAGAAAGTAAAACATCTACCCGAAATTTTTTTCGGGCATAATCTAACATGTGTAATTGTATATATATGTATTTATATAATTTCATCTCCAAAAAAATGGAAAATAGGCCTAAATTAAGGCAAAAAATAATGGTAAATAGAAAGAAAGAGGGGCTCTCACTATTTGCCAGAAAAGAGGATTAGAATGGAAGATCATCGCAGCTGCATGAACTCCGCCCAGCTTCATCCATCCATTCAAATTTTATAATAAAATTTATATAATATTTTTGTGTTTTCTTATGTATTCTGTTGGATAGAAACGAAAGTATAATAATAATAAAGTAAACTAATTGTTTTAGTTTAAATTGTTTTTATAAATTTAAAATGAAAATAATTATATCATAAATACTACATCTGTGTTCATTTTTTGCAATTTGATTATTTATATATATATATATATATATATATATTTATAGAAATTAGTTTTTGATTGGCGTGAGAGTAAATAACTTTATTGACAAAAGTAAGTCACTCAAATAGAAGATTTGTAGATCCGTGGTCTTTCAACCTTTTTCTTTTTTTCGAGAAAAGGAATGCTTTATGTACCGTCTCTTCCACAGAGGTGTGTAAGACTCGTCCTGTTCCTTCTGAGTAGACTCTACCTACTAAACCTCCTCTCACTGTTCTGGGGGAATCGGTGGTATCACCAGGTATTCTTCGCCCGAAACCCCCCTGCCAACTATTATGGCCTTGCTGTCAACTCTAGATCTGCCAGAAGGGCTTCCTTCCGGCATATAGTCTTTTAACCTGGGAATAACTGTCATGAAAATATCATAATTTGTCATAATAGATTGTTATTAGCCATTGCTAATAAGAGTCAATTATTATTCGAACATCGTGATCAGTATGATGGATGAAATAAACCAGAAGCTTCAAAATATTTATTATTATTTATTTTTGCCATTATCAGATAATTATAGGGTTAGGATATACAAGGTGATGCGAGTTACTTGAGAATTTTTGAGAAAAGAATTTCAGATTCTCTTTGGTTAGAATTGTGTTTATATTAGCTAATGGAATATTACAAGAATTTTAGTTAATTTTAATATAGTTTATCAAAAAAACACAAATGAATCGATTTTCTTTGCAATTGGGTACGCGCATACAATTTTTATATCAATAAATTTATGTTATTATGATTGCTAATAATGATTTATCTCAGTTTATATATTTTTCTTTATAAATATTTGTTTATTTATTTAACAAATGCACTTTAAAATTATAATATTTTTAAATTTTCCGACCTCGCCACGAAGTTGACCGAAGATCGCGGGACGTCATTGTTTATTATACGATTTATACGCAGTATTTAGACGTCATTCATTCACATTTTATTTGTTAAATCCTTGTGTTATTTTAAAACAATGGAAGAGTTTTTTAAAGCATACATATATTAATGGAATTTATCAATAATAATGATTTTTATAATGCCGCAGAAATTCGTGGATTAAAAGCAGATTTGTAAGTATAACACCTATTTAACATTTACATAATAAATTTTAATTGATATTAATTATGATAAACGAAGAGAATATATACAATTATATTGTTCCCAAAACTTATTTACCCATTCCTAATAGTTAACCTAAAAATTTAAAAACAACAAACAATTCAAACTGTCCCTTCTGCGACAATATAAAATTGTAGGTCTGACTAATTTAATAAACTTATAATTATTTTAGATCAATGAGGGACTCCTACATCAATACTGCAATTGGTTATGTGCAAATTAAAAGAACAGGAAATACATGTACCATTCTTGGACAAATTTTCCCCGCACATAAAATTAGGGCCTCTAATTATAAAGTTAAGTTAGTGGTATGTGAAAAAGAGGAAGCGAAATGTTTGGATTGTTCGGCTTCCGAAGGAGGATGTAAACACGCACTTGCATTTTTAATGTGAGCACATCGTCAAAGTACCCAGCCAGCACCAACTGAAATTGAATGCTACTGGAAAAAACCAAAATTAACAGTTGCTGCAAATGAAACTGTTACGACAGAAAAATTTGGTGTTGTACCTAAATCGTATATAACCGACCGGCAGATGAAACATTTTTTTGAAGAAACGATTAAAAGTGGGAGAGAATTAAAATGTTCGGCACAAATTTTAAATTATTTTTATGACACAGAAACTGGAGATGAACCTAATAATTTAAGTATGCATTTATTATTGCATCGTTTCATAAATACTCATGGGGAACATAGTTGCAAGGAATTTTTAAAATTTTGCGAGACTGCAACTAATGAGCAATCCTGTAAAAATGCTGCAAATGCAACAATTGAACAAAGTTCTAATAAACTGTGGTTTGAACTTCGTTATGGAAGGATTACAGCTTCAAAAATATATTGCGCAGCATTCTGTAAAACTAGTGATGGTGTTTTACTAAACCGCATGCAATAATCACCATGTAGTCTAGATATTTTATAAGTTTATTATTTACACAAGCATGAGGTTTTAATATTTTGTATTCCCGTACTCTTCTGATAACCCTTTCTATATGAATACGTAATGATGCAATTCTCTTGGTTTCCAACACCTCTGCTTTAGAACTCTTTACACCTGCTTTTACAGATGGCGGTCTAATTAAAATGCAATTTTTCTGATGTAATATTGCATCGATTTGTTTAAAATTACGATCTGCCATCACTGAACAATTTGGTTTTAATGTTTCTAAGTAATCCAATCTTTTAACGGCTGTAACATCAGTTGTACGCCCTCCAAAACCTTTTGAAATAAAGTTAATAAAACCACTCGGTGTAATTGATATTAAGTATTTAAAAGTATTTGCCTTTTTATATTCTGACCAAGTAGCTGCTTGCTTTATGGGATCATTAGGCTTTTCAATTTCTATTTCAAAACAGTCAATAATACTTTGAACATTATAATAATTTGCACGAAATGCTAATGGCAGAAGTTGTTTAATTTTTTGTCTTTCTGGAAAAAAAATATATGCATTCAAAAAAACTAATTTGGGGGACTGTGTTCCGAAAGGATTTTGTAGCTTGACTGTGAGAAATTCCGAAATCATCTAAAGGGAGGTTACTTCTAATTTTTCTTAAAGTTATGTAAATGTCTTGTAGCTGCCGTTTTGTAGGTTTTACTAATAATAAAATTATAAAATAACAATCAGTTGGTATTCCTAAATAAATTCTACACTTTTTTTTAATATAAATACAAACTACGTTCAATACATATCGAACTAATTCTATTTTTAATCAAGTTACGACTAGGGCTCGATGATGAACCGCTGCACTGACAATATTCAGAAACACTTGTAATGCTAGAAGAGGATCCACTTTTTAATAAAGCTTGTACTTGTAAATTTCTTTATCGGATTTATTTTAATAGGTGAGTAAGCTACACTTGTTACCTTCTTTAAATCACCGACATTGTCTGTTTGAATATATCGATTTTTTAAGTTTATTGGTCCAGTTTGAATACCAATTGTAGAACACATTACATCTGTTTGACAACTTTTCTCACATACCGACGCACTAATATCAGATGTTTCTTGGATATCATTATGCGGTGAAGAAACTTTAATTGACACATCTTCACTTATTTGATTATCCTGAGTCTTTTCTTGCTCTTGAATGGAATCCTGAAATTCTGCATTTTTTAATAATTGTCCAAACATTTCCGTTCGAGCCCTCTTGCTTGAGCCTTTTCTTTGGGGTAGTGGCACAGATCGTTTTCTGTCAGCCTGACATTGGAAGATGTGTGGAACAATATTTTCCTTCATTTTTATATATCCACCAACCAACAACTTCCATTTTATGTAGTTATCCATGTCTTCTTATAACTATACATATTCAATTAATGTTTATTATGCACGGTTTCAAAAAGCAGAGCTAAATTTATCATCAAATAAAATTAACTGTAATAGCAAATTAATTAATTTGATTCTAAATTTGGCACCACTCAGTCAGTTCGTAACCGATTTAATACTTACATTAAAATGATCCTCACAAACGAAACCATTTGGTTTGTTTGAGATATCTTTATCATTTTGCCCATTGCTTTTAACCAGATTTTTCTTCTTTTAAGCTGTTTATTATTAGCTGCATTTGGTAACGATATAAATATTTTATTCGGTGTTTGAAAGGTAGTGTTTACACAGCGTGGCACTAAACAATATTTATAGTAAGTCGAAGTGCTGAGACCTATGTCTTCCATTGTATATAAATTAGAATCAATAATAAATGTAGTGTCACAAAATACACTTATTTTATTCTCAACTGTAGCTCCAACGATTCTTTTAATGCTCAATGAACTGATATGAAAGTTCGTAACAGATCACAACGTGAACAAATGCGTCACGAACCCGCCATCTGCATTCTGGCTATTTCGCGCCAACTTTAAATTTTTAAATTTCATAAAAAAATGTTACCCCTTTAGGATATTTTTTTCTGTTTTATTTTATTTAACTTATTATGAAACATATAAAGTTAATTTTAAATTAATTTAAAAAAAAACACGCCAGTTCCCAATTCATTTACTTTTAGTCAAATAAACCTATTTTTATTAAAAAATGGTGTTTTACTTAGTAATTGTCAACTTTGAAAAAAATGAAAAAAATAGAGTGAATCAAACATATGATTTTTTATTTAAAAATATTTATGGATATTTTAGAAATTGGGGAATTTTGGGTTTTGTATTTCTTAAGAAGTGTCAACTGTTTTTATTTAATGATTTTATTCTGTTCCACTCAACAACAAACGAATGCTTTACAAAGTAAACTGATTTTTGCGATTTATTTATTTACGAATTATCAAATTATAGTCTAAAAATGGTATTACATTTTGAATATTATTTATTTTTCTAAATCATCTTAAGAAAATAAAAAATATAGTCAACTTTATTTCAATTTCAATAATTAGTTTAGCAATTAATTAAATTCTCACTTAACCCATGGCGAAACATGTTTATGTTAATTAGAAGGTTAATTAACCTTCCAATTGATTCGTTTAGCAATTAGTTTATTTATTTAATCAACGGAATAATTCAAATTACAGATTGAAAAATTTATAAACAAAGCAGTGCATTATATAATGCAAAAACAATCAAAAAAGTCCTTAACCAAAATTAAAATGCAATGACTAAGAGAAAACATTATATACTAAACAATAATCACAATTTTGATGACACCGGTGTACTTAAGATAATTCATTTCGCTGAAAAGGGCTTAAAAATGGATTTACTCGAGTCTTTTGAAATTTATAAAATAAAACGTAATCCTGAAATTCTATTAATAAAAGAAAAGATTGAACTGACCTAAAATATACCCCTCTGTTCAATCTAAATTGTTTGTTTTATGAAGTTGTTTGTAAATTATGAAGTTTAAAAATGCCAGAAAATCTGTCCAAACTATTGTCACGAATAAAGATAAAAGTGTGTGTATAATAAAAGTATTTGCAATCATTTATTTATAACCATTCTACCACCACCACTCTATTAGTAAGACAAAAGTTAATGAGTTAAGGGTGTAGCTTAGATATAACGACAATATTTAAGGACTAAAGCATTAGGACCTGCACAGTGATAATTACTGATATATTATGATATTCATTCATATTGACAGACATGTTATAAAGATTACCAGTTTTAGGTTTAGAGGGGAAGTACAAGATTTGTTGGAAAAATGAGTAGCTATAACATTCATGGCCTCAAGCGGAGAAGAAAATGTTTTACTATCATATTCCATATTAGGAGGAACTGATGATTCGCTCCGTGTAGGATTGATAAAATTTAAAAATTTACCTGATTCTCTGGATCCAATTTTTCAACGCTATTTATGAAGGTATTAGTCAGTTTCAGACACTAATTTCATTCCGAATTGTTATTGAGAATAACACACTTTTAAAAACTGAGATTAATATTTTCAGCTTGAATAATTCACGATTTTTCTGTATAAGACTATCCGTAAATCATGAGGGAATTTATTTGAACTACGTGAAACAATTTATCATAGAATAAATTCATTTACAGAATATATTAATTGTACATCAGTCCAATCAACAGCAGTCCTTAAGTCATACAAATTACTGAAGTTCGTTTTTTTTCACAAGTAAAATAACAATAACTCCCGTTTTTATCGGAAAATCATATGCACGAAAAATGTGTTGCTTAGCAATATCCCGAATCTCGCACTCGGGTTTTTAATATTGTCAACAGGATGAGGGATTTTGCTTAAAAGAAACACATTTTGAGTGCATGCCATTTTTCGATTAAAAACGAGAGGTCGAGTTATTTTTGGTAAGACAAATTCCAGAATAAAATATTGTTATATGAGATTTATTTAATGTTACTAGAAAAATACAATTGAATATTGAATTGTTAATGTTACTAACACAAAAATATAACATACCGAATTATTCCGAGTATTAGTTGGTATATTGTTTTGAATAATTGCATCAACTTTGTTTTATTTTAAACTACCGAAACGATTCATTATTCGAAATGAAATGAATGCACGTCGGAGATTCGTTTGAACTGTCACTTTTGACAAATACGAACCAACAACACCTGCAATTACTCTACTGGGATTTTTATCATCCTACAGGGATTTTATCACTTTTTTTATCACTTCTTCGTTTTTGTTTTATCGAGATAAACAAAGCTGCTGTAATTTGAAGTGCCACCATATTGCTCCTAACCTTTAATTTGACACATGAGGGAATTTGTCACAAGTAAAATAACAAGACCTCTCGTTTTTATCGGAAAATCCTATGCACGAAAAATGTGTTGCTTAGCAATATCCCGAATCCTGTTGACAATATTAAAAACCCGAGTGCGAAGCACGAGGGTTTTTATTGTCAACAGGATGAGGGATTTTGCTTAAAAGAAACACATTTTGAGTGCATTTTCCGATTAAAAACGAGAGGTCGAGTTATTTTTGGTAAGACAAATTCCAGAATAATAGATTGTTATATGAGATTTATTTAATGTTACTAAAAAAATACAATTGAATCGTTAATGTTACTAATACAAAAAAATAACATACCGAATTATTCCGAGTATTAGTTGGTATATTGCTTTTAATAATTGCTTCAATTTCCTTTGATTTTAAACTGCCGAAACGTTTCATTATTCGAAAGAAATGAATGCACGTCGGAGATTCGATTGTACTGTCACTTTTGACAAATGCGAACCAACGACACCTACAATTACCCTACTGGGATTTTATCACCCTACAGGGATTTTATCGATTTTTTTTATCACTTCTTCGTTTTTGTTTTATCGAGATAAACAAAGCTGCTGTAATTTGAAGTGCCACCATATGGCTTCTAACCTTGCATTTGACACATGAGGGAATTTGTCACAAGTAAAATAACAAGAACTCCCGTTTTTATAGGAAAATCATATGCACGAAAAATGTGTTGCTTAGCAATATCCCGAATCCTGTTGACGATATTAAAAACCCGAGTGCGAAGCACGAGGGTTTTTATTGTCAACAGGATGAGGGATTTTGCTTAAAAGAAACACATTTTGAGTGCATGCCATTTTCCGATTAAAAACGAGAGGTCGAGTTATTTTTGGTAAGACAAATTCCAGAATAATAGATTGTTATATGAGATTTATTTAAAAAAAAAATACAATTGAATATTGAATCGTTAATGTTACTAATACAAAAAATAACATACCGAATTATTCCGAGTATTAGTTGGTATATTGCTTTTAATAATTGCTTCAATTTCCTTTGATTTTAAACTGCCGAAACGTTTCATTATTCGAAAGAAATGAATGCACGTCGGAGATTCGATTGTACTGTCACTTTTGACAAATGCGAACCAACGACACCTACAATTACCCTACCGGGATTTTATCACCCTACAGGGATTTTATCGATTTTTTTTTATCACTTCTTCGTTTTTGTTTTATCGAGATAAACAAAGCTGCTGTAATTTGAAGTGCCACCATATTGCTTCTAACCTTGAATTTGACACATGAGGGAATTTGTCACATTAAATGTATGATTAAGTACTACTTTTAAGAAGATCTGATGAATTTGGATTTTACGTGTGGGTAGATCGATAGCATAGACCTGCGATTTTAAACTTTTAAATTTTTTCTGCGGCACGATCTTTCACAGGTCTCTAAACCTAATTTTGGTGTGCAAAATTGAAATATGTTAACAGTTTTTTCGTATCATGTAAGATTTTTTTGCCATGTTGGAATTAAATATTTATTACTTGTAACAAGCTCATTTACACACACAAATACACAAACGACACATGGCGGGAGGACCACGTGGTCGATAGCCTAACACTACTACTACTACTACTACTACTATTTATTACTTATTAAATTATCAGTAAAAAATAATTGAAATTTCTCTAAAAAAACTACAGAGGCTTGATAACATATCTATTGAATAATTAAAATAGTTTAAAATAAATAAGGAATTACTAACATACCTTAAGAGCTATTTTGTTCTTCTCTTAGCAAGAAATGAACGCTGAGTTGATTGACGTTTATGATCCTCTCACCAAACACCAAGTCGATCATCATGGACACAACCCATCTCACCATGATCTTCACTCAGTGTTTCTAAATTTTCTGAGAAATGTTCAAGATTAAAGTGAAGGAAGTGTAACTTCAAGCTCATAATACATCCAAGTCCCATGAACTTTTTAAGCATACATTTTACAATATTTTTATAATGAGCATTTTTAACATTACCCAGAAACTTCTCATTGTACGATTCTTCTTAAGCTTAAAATTTCATGTCAGACATGCAGTTTTTAAAAGTAACATCCTTCATAAGTTTGCAAATCTGTGGGCCATAAAGAACGCCTTCCTTCACCTTTGCCTCCGACAGTAACGGAAATATTTTAGTAATATATTGGTAACAGGGGCTTTAACAAATTACTTAATTAATCCCAGTTTTATCTACAAAGTAGGTAGCAAAATTTTTTTTGCAAAATCAATTAATAGGCAATTTATTGCATTTTTTATCCCTGAGATAAGTTGATTTCTTTTCGGCTAAGTAGTAACTTTCTTGTACCGTTGTCTGGCTCTAAAATCCCATTAACACAAAAAATATGGAAATTTCGTTTACTCTTCTTCTAGCTCCAATAAAATTTCGCACAATTTAAAGTCACAGGACACTTACTATTTATGTTCATTATAATTTACTCTTTCTAGAATCGTACACATGTTTGTATATGTTTCTTTTATACAGGGTTATTCACGCTATACGGCACGGAATATTGTGGCCAAAATACGTGACTTTCAAAAAGTTTCACTTTGGGGATATATGGGGGTCTATTAGGGCTACTTTCTAAAATTACTTTCATAATATACAGGGTGTCCCAAAAACCCTAAAAGTATCAAAGTTGTGTTTTTTTTAATGAAACACCCTGTATTTTATTGCATTTTTGGATCATTCGATCAAAATAACTGTGTGTTTTAATGGGGTTTTTATTACTTAAACCTTAAGGTTTTTGAAATAATTTGAATTTTGTAAAAATTTAACCTAATTTTCATGTTTCAAATACTTAAAAAGTAATTAAGTTATGCATACCAAATTTACACTGAAATGTAACAATAGATCATATTTTATTTTCCAAGTATAATAAATTTGATATCTTATACCGGGTGTAAAAAAATTGGAATTAAACAAATTAGAACTTTAAATGGATATAACTTAATTTATTTAAATGGAACGCTATATTTATTAATTTATCAGCAAATGCACGTTTTAATTACCTATCGAATGGTATTTATATCTTAAATGTTAAGTCTTCTCGTTTTTACAGAAAACGCCAAAATATTGTTTATTGCACCCTTTTTAGTACTTTTTAAGTAAAAATTTTAATGTATCTAGTTTTCTATGGTATTTAAAAACGTCAGATAATTAATTTAGTATGCCACTTTAGTTTAAAAAGCCTGTCTTTTGTTATAGTTGTCTTATTTTGCATTTTTATGTCAGATCGTTAGTAATCGTTATTGTTTGAACATCGCTGTTGTATTTTTTGGTAAAAAATGAAGATTTACTCAAAAGAAGGGGGTATTGGCATTATCTTTATGCTTGGAGAATGTCATCAAAATTGTTTATTGGCTTGTCGAATTTATACTTAAAGGTTTCCCGAAAGAAATCACCCTAAGCCAGCCATTTTTGAGAGATTATTAAACCAATTTAAAGAAATTGTAAGTGTCAGTTGTAAAAACCCCAGTATAAGAAAATCTGTGTAAATTTTCATTTTTTACTATTAAATACAACAACGATGTTCAAACAATAACGATTACTAACGATATAACACAAAATAAGACAACTATAACAAAAGACAGGCTTTTTAAACTAAAGTGGCAGACTAAATTAATTATCTGACGTTTTTAAATATCATAGAAAACTAGATACATTAAAATGTTTACTTAAAAAGTACTAAAACGGTGCAATAAACAATATTTTGGCGTTTTCTGTAAAAACGAGAAGACTTAACATTTAAGATATAAATACCATTCGATAGGTAATTAAAACGTGCATTTGCTGATAAATTAATAAATATAGCGTTCCATTTAAATAAATGAAGTTATAGCCATTTAAAGTTCTCATTTGTTTAATTCCAATTTTTTTACACCCGGTATAAGATATCAAATTTATTATACTTGGAAAATAAAATATGATCTATTGTTACATTTCAGTGTAAATTTGGTATGCATAACTTAATTACATTTTAAGTATTTGAAACATGAAAATTAGGTTAAATTTTTACAAAATTCAAATTATTTCAAAAACCTTAAGGTTTAAGTAATAAAAACCTTATTAAAACACACACTTATTTTGATCGAAGGATCCAAAAATGCAATAAAATACAGGGTGTTTCATTAAAGAAAACACAACTTTGATACTTTTAGGGTTTTTGGGACACCCTGTATATTATGAAAGTAATTTTAAAAAGTAGCCCTAATAGACCCCCATATATCCCCAAAGTGAAACTTTTTGAAAGTCACGTATTTTGGCCACAATATTCCGTGCCGTATAGCGTGAATAACCCTGTATACAGTTCTAAATAAACTACTGGAACTGAAACTAATTTATTCCCATTATGCAAAAGTACCCCCTTTAGACTTCTTTTGCTAGAACGCCAATCTGCCGGTTCAACTCTTCCTAGGCGACCAACATGCCAGGGATATCACAACAGTACACTACTCCCTCCATTATGAAATATTTTTTAAATTCTTCCTCACGATGTCTATACCAATAGAAAGCTGTATCGGGAGCTAAAAGATTATCTTTTTTCAATCTCGATCATACAAGTTCAGTTTTTTTTCTTTTGTAAGGCCCAAAAAGCGTACCAAATTATTTGATTTTGATTGATTTAAAGATAGCGGATTATAATCTTGATTCTGGGGACAAATTCATGATTCTGGCGACAAATTGAAATCATCTTCTATGCTAGAGAACATATACGCGTTGTGGACAGCACGCTCTCATTTTTGTGTTAAAAATATAATTGTGCGAAATCTGTACGTGATATGTAGAAACCAATAACATTTTCGTTATTAGATGATTTGACTTGACTTGCATTAAAATATCTCATGCCGCAAAATCTTCCCAGGCCTGTGCAATTAACTCTAAAGCTGAGTGATTATTTTCGACGGTAATTGTATTAACTCATTTATCAAGCAGTGCATATTATTAAAAACAAATTTCAGCGTTTGATTATTATTATTATTCATCAAATTAAAGTAGTCTAAAATTTCTATTTCATTATTTTAAGTAAATTTAAAAAAATCATTATAAATTTCTTATTTTTTATATTTTAGAAAATTCAAAGGTCAACTTTATTTCTTTTTTAAATTAAATTCTAGTTTTGTTATCTTAATGTTATACTAAATGTTTTATTTGTTTTTATTTAGTAATATTATCGAAACAAGTGAAATACAAAAAATGCTTTGCGAATTGTATAGACGGAAGTAATATTATGTTTACAAGTATTGTATTCGCAACAATAGCTCATACCCAGCATATTATATATTAACCTCATTCCCTGTGAATATTATTGCTGATAAAGCCAGTAAACAAATATTTGTACAGTTAAAGAGAACTATAATTTTTGTTATTATATAACGGATTTGAGTTATTATTCTTGCTGTCAAATGCAGTAAATAAATATTGGTTAAAGAAAACTATAATTTTTGTTTTATATTGATTAATATAATAGATTAAGGTTCGGTAAAACGTAAATAATGTTTATCTACACTTTCCTCGACATTAATTTTTATTAATGCTTATCGATTTGTTTTTTTAAGCGGACCGGATTATTAATGCGTCGCCCCTATCAGTATATCGCGTAATTAATCACCATGGGTGGATAATGGGTTCAGTGCAGCTAATCCCGAAATGAGGGAGGTTTGTGGGTGGTTGTAATTCCATCGTTCATTCCCTTCTTTTTAAATCCCGCAACGACACTTTCCGCCAAGAAATATGGAAAGAAAACAGGAGCGACTTTAATATCCCCAAGGCATAAATCAAGCAAAGACATCTCCGACCCCCCCCCCAGATTACATCCACTTTTTGTGTCCGATGATAAATTATTAATAATCTTGTCTTGTGTATTAATTTTATGTTTTCCGTTTTCGAATGAAATAAATCATTATAACTTCATCATCTGTACGAACAAACTGAAGCTTTAAAATTATAATATATATATATATATATATATACATTTATTGTAAGTGTAAGGTAAAAAACATTAATATATTTTCAATCCATTAGTGTGGGAACATTTTTATGTTGTCCTTTTCACATTTGTCATCGTGTGTAATCCATTCGGTGTTTATTTTATTGTAGGTCGATGTGTGTGTGTATGTGAATAGAAGGGTGGAAATTGGGAAAATTTACGAGAGCGTGTGAGTTGAAAAATGGTGGGCCGTGAGGCCGTAAAAATTTACATTCACCAGTAACGGGCTAATTCTAAAAATGTAAATTCGCGTTCCGGCGCGGATGTTTTAAATTGATTAAAAACGTCTGCTATACTTTTATTTTATGTAATGTCGTGTTAAATTTGTTTTTAAAGAACGTGAAAGAATTAAGATTATGCAGATATAATAAAACGTTTACCCGGCGCATCCACCATTTCCATCAAATACATGTCAATCTCGGTTATGTTTAAAGTTTACATGCCTATTGTAGGGTTTAAACAAGTAAACCTATTATTTACCTAATCAATAACCGCGCAAATCAATACATTTTAATTTCATTTTGTCTCAGTTTTTCTCTGCTGCCAGAGACGTTCAGATTCATTTTTTTTTCTCGTCCGCCTTCCTCCATCACTTTTGCATGTCCGGAACGCCTTTGAAGTGCTCGTAATGTAATTTTCCATCCGAAAAAGTGAATTCCGCCGTTGCTTTGAATCATTAACTGTGCGAGAGGAGAGCTCTTCTATCGTAAATATTTTGAGCGGGCGAAACTTGTTAAGGTGCATATGCTGCGTACACATACCTGAATATAGGTATGACATAAAATAAACACACACACAAGCGCGTAAATACAGTTACGAGTAGCAACGGAATTTTCCAATATCCGGCGGTGAAATATTAATTTCGGGAATTTTGAACGAGATTTAAAATCGACACGAATGGAAGTATTGCGTTTAATATTTAAGTTTCGCACAGATTATTACCTCAATAAACTGAAATTAAGTCTACTCAGTTGCAAATGGATTAAAAAATAAATGGAAAAATATATTACCACCAATTACAAGGGTTCTTTATTTTCATGGAACTTTAACGTATTTTACAAAATTTCTAAATAATTTTATGAAAATTGCAGATAATACACAGAATGGAGATAAATAAAAAAACAATTATTACTGACAGTTCAAATCTTATACAAATACGTAATTACTTATATTTCTATTAAGGTCTATTGTATCTGTTTTCAAAATTTATAAATAAAGGTAAATTTATTGTATTTTTTCTTGCCGCTAGTGAATGAAAATTAAAAAAATAACAATTATTACTGACGATAATTATGTAGTGCTATTTTTGAAAGCGTCTTCATTATTTCACAAAAAATTTAAATATATTTTATCAATTCCTCGTAATTCTTAGCAAAGTTTTAGCTGAGTTTGTAAATAAAAATAAATGAAAAAATAATTGTCAACTTCCTAAAACTACTTAAATTAAATTAACGATATAATTTCACCCCTGATCGAACTTATAAAAAGGAAAGCGTTACAATAGTGTTAAATGTGGTATGTAAAAAATAAGATTTAGATACGAATGTGATTATATTTTTTTGCTTTTGTATTAACAACATATACTTAAGGAAGGGTTATAAGAGAAAGGTCAGACATATATTTATTTGATATTGGTGGCAGCACAATGTCACTCTGATTTTTTTAAAGTTTTGTTAAATCTAAGGGTTCGGAAAAGAATTACAGGTAAAGTCTACAACCCACAAACAAAATTCTTTCATTTATGAAGATAAAATACTAAAATATTTAAAGAATAGGAAAGGTATTTTGACAAAAACTTTAAATAGTATAAGAAGAATTATTGTAAAATTCTTGAAAGAATGAAGTTAATGGTTGCGAGCGTTATTACATGAGTATCCATTCTTTAATTTAATTGAAATATTTACTTAGTTTCTGCCATAAATAATTATTGTAAATATGATATATAACGTGTAGACACAGTTATATAAATCTAAACAACACAACACGACATTTTTACAATAAATATTTGTGGTTAAAACATTGTCAGTTCAGTTCCCAAAAGTTGATAAAAAAAATACGCAATTTGGAAGAATAAAATTATAGAAAATTTGTAACGAAATTTAATTTAAATTTCGCTCCGTTGAAATTGTCGCGCCCGCGGAGTGATACCGTGTGGAGTGATGGAGGGGGTCGCGGTGATAATACGAAGACGCTGCGAAAAATCGCTCTCTTCTCCGACAATCTTCTTCTTCGGCGGTCGCCGACGAAATTTTAATGTGTGGGTTTGTCATGTCACGGTGATGTCCGGTCGTCCGATAGAGTATAATTGTCTGGTTTGTATAGTATAGTTGTAGTTGTATTCGCATAGTAGATTATTTGTTACGTTTTTCGGAAATTTAAATTCGGCGTGGTGTCCGTAGTTTTGGCGTCGCGCATTTTGCAGATTTTTGATCGCACGGGCGATTTTGGCTGCGTCAGGCAGCGAGTGTTATAGTTTGCAGATTTGATTGTTATATTTTGCAGATTTGATATTTTCCGTAAAATTTGTTGTAACCGAGAGCGCTTCGTCCTAATTGCACATGGACGTTTTTGTTTTATAATTTCGTAGCTAGGCGAATACAATTACAGGGTGTTTTTGGTAATAATATTGCTTGTTTTGTTTAATGTAATTAACGGGTAATTTCCATTTCCTGCTGCGATGCGTAATCGACGACACGAACCAGCACGTGGTTTTTTTTGAGTTAGTAGTTTCCTTCTGAACACGCGGTTCAATTCTTTCGGTGCCCGAATCTGCAATTATTAACTGGTATTCATTCAATTCTTTGTTATTATATAATTTACCCAGGCTTATGCCTTTTCATTTGTTAATTTAATATTTAATAATTGCTCATTCGGTTAGTTTATTATTTTTCAATCATTGTTATTATATCATTAATTGAATTTACCCAGGCGTGTGCCTGTTGGTTGTTAATTTATAATTTGGCAATCGCTACTTCTGAGTAGTTAATATTCATACCATTATTTCTTTTTAACGGTTGTACTTTTTCATGTCAATCCTTGACCTCCGGCGGCACTAGTGGCACAGGAATCACAGGACCACAGGGGACGTGGCAAGAGGAGTGGACGGACGCAGAAAAGGAGGCGAAGGTTCCATCGTGCTCTTCAAAATCAAGCAGGCAAGCATATACCAGTAAGCCGTACAGCCAGTGGTGCCGTAAGCAGGCGTGCCAAGCAATCGGTAGAAACGCAAAGCCCAACTAGGCAAGCCGGCCATAAGCTGCCTCTTCCTGTTGGAGCCAGGAATTCCTTGCCCGGAATCAAGATCCCCGTCTCGAAGAGGACCTTCCGTCCCCGAGAAGACTAGCCACCCACGTGCTGGAGGCAAGGACGGTATTAGGTCACCTGTCATGTAATTTGTTCATATAATTCTCTATATAATTTTTATATAATTTGCCATATAAATCTTTCTAATAATTGTCATATAATTGTTCACATAATTTTCTATATAATTTGCCATATAATCTTTCTAATACTTGTTATATAATTGTCATATAACTTGTCTTATAATTTTCTTATTGTTTGTAATTAAATTCAATTGTGATGTAGTAAATAGAATAGTTGAGATTTATCGTGACATTTAATTATTCTCCTTATGCGCACAGTTCATTACGTTCACCCTCTCTACTGATCGTTTCTTTGTGTTGTCTTTTCTGGAATTCCCTTATTCCTGGCGCCCATCATTTATTAACATCTATGAACCACGACCCGTCGTATCAAACTGAGCAGCTGATCCCAACAAGTGCAATAAAGTGTTACAAATTCTAAAAACTGGGGAGATAATGAAAGAAAAGATGTTAAGAAATATTTAAGGACTGAGAAAGTGAGAAAATGGAGAACTTTCAAGGAAAATTCCCAGAGGAAGAAGCAGGAAATGTGTGGAATCATCAGTCAGAAGAATTAAAACAAATAATAATAATATCTTCGGATATTGCACAATTACTGCCTCACGAACTAAATACACAAAGATCTAAAATTACAAAAACGGATAAGCTTTGAATGCCAGTAGTACAGTCACTGTTCTTCCACTCAACCTAGATGGTAGATTACCTTGTTTACAAGATTAAAATGCAACATCCTTAGTTGTCCAAAAATCTTGGATCATTTTTCATTCCACTCTTGGAATTTTCGTTGAAAATTACAATGTTTAGTTAAATGCGACAGCTAACATCCTGCGCTAAATATAATTATACCATTGGCCGACGAAGTCGATCAAGTAAATTACCTTGAGTTCGTTTACGATTAAAAAGAACTGGCTGCCATAACGTTAAATCTGTTTTACTAAATATTGACAGGACAAGGTTGTTTGGAGGTCATGATTTGGATACTTGTTTTGATAAATTTGTGAATAACAAAAGGAATTAATACAATAAAAAGTGACCTTCTCAGCTCAAAAGGAACATGCAGGACATTCGCTCAGCAAGTCAGCTAGTCATCGCAAATCTATTTGCTGCTTACTTTCAAAAAGAATATCAATCGAAAAATGCTTGTTTATCCTCATATATATATATCTTCTTATGTAGGAAAGAACTTATGTTCATTTGTTTTGTCGGAGGAAAGGGTTTTAAATGCTTTAAAAAATCTAGATCAAGAGATACGCTATGGTCCTGATGAGCTTAATGACAGTTTCTTTAAAACTTTTCTATTGAAGTATTAGAACCCCTAATACTACTTTTCAATAGATCACTCTCCGACGGATACTTCTCTGATCAATGGAAATACCTGTTTTCAAATCTGGGAATAAAAATATTGTTTCTAATTATAGACCTATCTCAATCCAGTCATTCCTAAGATTTTTTACAAATTAATGACCGAATTATTTTTAAATCATTTCAAACATGTCATAGTTCACCAGCAGCATGGATTTTACCCAACAAGGTCTACTACATCTAATTTATTGATATGCATACAGCTCATATATAAGCGAAGCCTTAAATCAGAACCTGGAAGTGTACTCGATCTACACATACTTTCGTAAAGCATTTGACCGAATTAATCATAATCGGTTGATCTTAAAATTAACTGCATCTATATATTAAACGCAATAAGGCAAAAGGTACTTCACTTGACCTTAGCCACAGCGTACGGCGCGCAATTGATAAAAAAATGGCGTGTACTCACAGAGCCCTCCATGTCGGACCATCAAACGATCGACTTCGATATGGAAGCTGAGAGTACGGAAATAGCAGAGTGCAGAGTGATGCGAAGAACGAACTGGACATTATTAAACTAGTGTCTATTGTTCAAACTTCAAGGCCTTCAATATAACAACCCTACCATAGAGGAGCTAGAACAGGCCTCACTATACTTAAGTGATACCATCGTAGCAGCCTATGAGAAAAGCTGCACGGTAAAGGAGATAAACTTCTCGAGAAACGTTCCTTGTTGGAACAAGGAATTGGATCGACTCGGGACTTGCAAATCCTTAAACAGAGCCAAGAAAACAGGCAACTGGTCAGCCTACAGACAGGCTGTGACTGAATTCAATAAGCAGCTGAGGCAGTCTAAACGAAAGACCCGGAAGGCCTACTGCGAGGGGATCAACAATCTGACTCCAGCAAATAGACTCCGGAGGGTCCTATCAAAGGACCTTACCAATCCGTTCAGCATCTTAAAACAAACTGACGGCAGTCACATCGAATATCAACAGGAAAGTTTGGAGCTACTCCTTGGTACTCACTTCCCGGGATCAAAAGTAGTGACTAATAACACAATTGCGGCTAGAATCGACTCAGTGGCTCGCTGCTCCAACCGTGACAGCCGCTGCTTAGTGGGGAAAATATTCACGCTCTGCAAAATGACATAAACAGCTTCAAGAGATATAAATCCCCAGGAATGGACGGTATCTTCCCCGTGTTACTACAGCGCGGCTTGGATAGTTCTACAGAACTCAGGGAGATATATAAAGCAAGCTATGCACTAGGGTAGGTACCCCGGTTGTGGAGGGAGGCAAAAGTGGTATTTATACCTAAAGTGGGCAATAGGTCTCTAGATGAACCTAAATCATATCGACCCATCAGCCTAACCTCTTTTCTCCTAAAGGCTATAAAAAAAATAATCAACGAGCACATAAAGGGTGACTCACTTATAAGAACACCCTTAAATGCCAAGAAATTCGTATTTCAAGCTGGCAAATCCACTGCCGATGCATAACCTCATCAAAGAGGCAGAACTAGCCATCCTATAGAAGGAAATAGCAATCGGAATATTTGTAGACATAAAGGGGGCCTTTGACAACACCTTATTCTCTGCAATAAAACGAGCGGCTATAAATAAAGGACTATATCCTTCCACGATAAGATGGGTGGAGGCAATGCTTCAAAGCCGACAAGTAACGGCTTCTTTAGCAGGATCCAGGATCCACAGTATCTATGACAGTAACAAAGGGGTGTCCTCAGGGGGGAGTTTTATCAATAGTAGTGGATGGACTCCTGGATGAACTGCATGCAAAGGGCTTTATAATCCAAGGCTACGCAGATGACATCGCCGTAATAATCAGGGGCAAGCATTAAGGCATTCTTACAATCCTAATGCAAAAATCACTGAATAGCATTAATAACTGGTGTGTTCGGGAAGGACTAAGTATCAACCCGAATAAAACGATCATAGTTCCATTTACGCGTAAGAGGAAGCTGCACATAAGGGCTCCCTCGTTGAATGGAATAGAGATAAATCTCTCTAACGAAGTAAAGTACCTGGGTATAATTTTGGATACCAAACTGACTTGGAATCAGCATGTCGATAAAACCTGGGGATTAAAGCCCAAGATCAAATAATGGCTGTATAGAACGGTGGTGATACCCATTGTCACCTATACTGCCCTTGTGTGGTGGCCAAAGACCCAAAAACTAGACACGCAAAAGAAGCTGGGTAGGCTTCAACGTTTAGCATGTCTAAGCATCCCAGGGGCTATCCAAACGACCCCAACCGCGGGAATGGAGGCAATCATTGGTCTCACACCGCTCCATCTAGTGATACAAAAGAGGGACTTGTGGCAGCCCTCCGACTACATCAGAGGAAGAAAACACTGCCGGGGGACTGGATAGGACACTTAGAAATATTGCAGCAAATCGACCCGACCCTTCTATCCAAACTGACGGACATTATGTCCAGGAAGCTCGAATTCGAATTACCGTTTAAGATGTCGATCGGGGACCCAAAAACGGCTTTGAGTTTGGACGAGGAATATCAGCCTGGTACACGGATGGTGCCAAGAATACCAGAGGTACTGGGATAGGCATTTATGGCCCTAACCAAAACCACTCTGAGTACGACACCCACGATTTTGCAAGCGGAAGCGATTGCAATTGATATGTGCGCCAGATAATGCTTGTATAGGTACCTAAATGGCGCGCATATATAAACGGCTCACGGACTGTCTGGGAATGTCAAAGATCCCTCTCGCAACTAGCGAAGAACGACTACATGCTTCGTACATTAAAACATAGCGTTCACTTTGAGATACTCATACTGGCCTATTATGCAAATTTTGAGAGTATAATTAGATATGAAATCATCGACTGGGATACCACAGGGCAGATTAACAATATATTTTTAATACAAAAGCGAACACTTAGAGTTATGTTGGGCCTAAAACAGTCAAAGTAATGTAGAACCTTATTCGCAGCGAATTGAATTCTTACTGTTTTCCCTCGAATGTCTGCTATTTGTGTAGAAGCATAATAATTTATTTATAAACAATAAAAATAGACATTCTTACAACACATGGCATAAAATTAACTATACATATCCAGTTCATAAACACACCATGACAGAAAGAAACTCAGAATACAGAAGCATGAAAGTTTTTAACATTTTGCCTCATTATTTAAAAGAGGAAACTAATGTTAACATTTTTAAAACTAAATTAGTAGAAATCCTGCTAAAAATTGAACCGTATAATTCAGATGACTTTTTCATGTTTAAGTTTAAATAAAATAAATGGTATATATTTGTATATTAGTAGAAATAAAGATAATTTATTATTATTATTATTATATCTCAAAATCGTCGCATGGAATCACCTGAAGATGCGATGCTACTTCAAAATGATATTTTGACTTTAAAAAACTGGTGTTTCGATGGAATTAAATATTGGTAAGTGTAAATATATAAAATTTACAAATAAAACTTCAAAGTGCTTACATTTTCAATATCAATTAATTGATATTAATTTGGATATTCAGGATTTTGGCGTGACTTGTGATAAGAAATTCCAGTTTCATTTGCATATAGACTTGATTGTTAACAGATCATTAAACATTTAAGGGGGTATTACTCTCTTGAAGCCCGTTTTGAGAGTAATTTTTAGGAATTATTTCTGTGAAAACTATCAAACCTACACTTTTGGGATATTTCACTCATATTAAGACATGTTTAGACTAACAATATAAATTTTATTGAATTACTTAATCGAAATGTATACAAGTTATGCGCTGTTATGTATGTTGCGGCGTGAGACGCTCGTCCAATCGGGCGCACGGGTTGTGGCGATGCTAATCGTCTAAAATAAAAAAAACATTTTTTTTTCAATCTACATGAGTGTAGTTATCGTCCGAACTAGAACTAAACAAATACACATATTTTTAAAGAAACGGCAGCTGTTTAAAGATCAAAGTTCAATTTTTCCGAAAAATTTTCAACTAAAACATCAGATTGAAAGTGAAATATACAAGCCATCAAAATAATCCTAGATCCAACCATAAGTGAAGGTTCCTTCAATATGTGTGCCAAACCACAAGTCAATCGGTTCAATAGTTTTTGAGAAAAACGTGCGCCCGTCTTGCAAAATGTCGTTCCGAGAAAAACGCGTTCAAAGTTTGCAATACATTTAGTACTGATACGGTTGAACTTACTTGGATAACAACTGATTTGTTACTTAAATCAGTTGTTATCCCTTAATCAGCTGTACCGGAGCCATAGATACAAGGGGGGACCATAGAGACAAGGGGGGACCATAAAACAGAAAAACAGTCGAGGTATAACAGTCGACGGTATAAGTACCGCGCCGCAGCCTAAGCTTGTGTAATTATGGGAATTCTACGAATTTCAAATTAATATTTTCGAAACACACTCTTAGAACCCCAGACTATAATAAAATGCAAAAAAAAAAATTGAATTGTCGAATTTTCTAAAGAGTAATTCCCCCTTAAGGGCTCGTAAAAAACTCGTAAATGTTAACATTTTTAAAACTAAATTAGTAGAAATCCTGCTAAAAATTGAACTGTATAATTCAGATGACTTTTTCATGTTTAAGTTTAAATGAAATAAATGGTATATATTTGTATATTAGTAGAAATAAAGATAATTTATTATTATTATTATTATATCTCAAAATCGTCGCATGGAATCACCTGAAGATGCGATGCTACTTAAAAATGATATTTTGACTTTAAAAAACTGGTGTTTCGATGGAATTAAATATTGGTAAGTGTAAATATATAAAATTTACAAATAAAACTTCAAAGTGCTTACATTTTCAATATCAATTAATTGATATTAATTTGGATATTCAGGATTTTGGCGTGACTTGTGATAAGAAATTCCAGTTTCATTTGCATATAGACTCGATTGTTAACAGATCATTAAACATTTAAGGGCTCGTAAAAAGAATAACATATGTTTTTACTGAAATGCGGCGTCTTATTAAATTATATGTCTCATTAGTCAGGTCAAGGCCTGGATTACTGTTGTGTTATATGGTCGCCTAGTTATAAATATATTTGCAATCGCATTGAAAGCATCCAGAAAACCTTAGTAAAATACTTGTGTTATAGATGTAACATAATTTATGCTAGTGATAACTATCATCTACTATTAAAAATATTTTGGTTCACAAGGTCTTTCAGATCGTCGCATCTACTTTGAGACATGTTTAGTTTATAACACTGTTAAGTAATGCTAAAATCGATTGTATACCTCTATCAAATTTATTGCTTCGTCTACATGTTTCTCAATTTCAAACGAGAGACCAAATATTTTTAGATGAATGATGCTCATAGCAGAATGGTGCGGCATTCTAACAATATTTGCATACAAGTGAATTTTTTAGATCCTTCGATAACACGTTTTAAAACTGATGTCACGACAATTTTATTTAAAAATTGTATATTGTGCTGTAATTTTAATGTAATAATGTGTGTTTTTTATATATATGTATCTAAATGTAAATGGTCTCTGTAAACAAGTTATTATACCGGTGCTACTAATACTATGAGGGAAATCGAGTAATTGGGTCACAAAATGATGCGAGGAAGCTGAAAATAGCAGTTAGTTATTTCCCTATGTATCAATAGGTAACAGAACAATCCAGCTTTATGATACTCAAGAAACAGTTGCCGTCCATATGTGTAGGCAGTATTAAAATGGCGACTGTGCTCGAAGAGTGTACTGTGGAAGAGCAGCATGCTGTTGTGCGTTATTTCTGGGCAAAAGGACTTCCTGTAAATGATATCCATAAGAAAATGTCTCCTATTTACAGTGAACAGTGTATGTCGCGTAGCAAATTCTCACAAGGGCGTTCAAAAATTGTGAACGAACATCGAACTGGCCGCCCCGTTCAGAATGCAACAGATGCAACAATTCGACGGGTGGATGAGGTGGTTCGAACTGACAGACGGGTAATAATAAGCAGCATAACAATTGCAATAGGGTATTCTCGTTTTTGCAAGATCGTTTGAATTTACGAAAAGTTTGCGCTTGGTGGGTACGTAGACAACTGACTCAGGAACACAAAATGAATCGAATGGGCTCATCCTTATAACACATCTCAGTACGCCGATGAAGGGGAGGGCATGCTTAACAGGATTATTACTGGCGATGAATCATGGGTGCATCACTACCAACCCGAAACAAAACGCGATTCAATGCAATGGAGACGTCCTTCTTCACCGCCTATAGAGAAATTCAAGGTTGTGCCCTCTGCTGGTAAGATTATGCTTACCGTGTTCTGGGATTATCAAGGAGTGCTCCTAGTTCATATCCAGAATAGAGGTTAGAACATTAATGCAGAATCGTACTGTAGAGTTTGGTTGCTGCTTAGGGATGCAATTCAAAGAAAACGACCAGGCCAACTGGAATATTGCTGCATCACGATAAAGCAAGGTCGCATGCGGCCCGATTGACAGAAGCGAGAATTGAAGAATAGCAACTTCTTGAACATCCGGCTTATAGTCCCGACTTAGTTCCAAACGACTATAACCTGTTTGGTCTACTCAAAAGGCATCTTGGCGGCAAACATTTCGAAGGTGATCTTCAACAAGAGGTACGCATGTGGTTCAGATGGCAGCCCAAAGAATTTTATGCAGCAGGTATTCGGGCATTAATAAAGTGATTGGATAAGTGTATAAATGTTGGTGGAGACTTTGTCGAAAAATATAACTGGTTTTTATATTGTTATTTTTTTATAATAACTTTTATGACCCTTTTGTGATCTAATTACTGAATTAATTACTCGTATTATTTGGCCTGATGTTTTACAAAAATTACAAAATGTTCAACTTACGTCATTGAATTTATAAACTGCATCCAAAAAAGCTGTTATTATTCACGGAGAAATTAAATCTACGATTAAGGTAACACATAACATTCAGCACCAAATTTTATAGTAGTAATTAATACCAATTATTTTCAAATGGGACTCAAGAATTGATCTTGAAAGTGAATTGTAAACAAAATCTTTAATGAAATACGGAATATTACAAAGGTTTAAGATATAAGGGAGACCATACAAAAGGAAAGTTGAACACATCATTTACTTTAAGATCAGGATAATGGCAATTTAACGTTATGCCAGTTGGGTTAATATAATCAATTTGTGATATTCGAATTACACATGGTAACGGTGCTATCCTAAATACTAAATAATAGGACTATCGTAAAAAAAGCTATTTGGTGTTCCTCAACTAAATTAATTTTTGAAAAAGAATACATAATATCTACAACTCATATCATCTCGAGTGAAGATTTTGCAATCGAAGTACAAAAAATTGTAACGGTAAGAAAATGTCTGATTATATTGTTTTTACTTTAGCTCTGAAGTTTTCTTGAATTATATACCCGCTAACGACGATATATTGTGTGCTTTTTAAATGTAGCTTTACCGTTACCTCTCCTTCCAAAAAAACAACAGATTTATTTGCTGAATAATATCAGGAAGAAATCCAAAACTTGGGCCATATATTTATAACGACACAAATTTTAAGTTGTCTATTGATAGGTAAAAAAATATGTTAAATACGGAAAGATGATGCGGGAATTATTGTTTCAATTAGATATTTTAGTAAGATCTTTTCAAAAACCGAGTGGAGTTACTATTTAACCGGACAGATTGTTCTACATGAAAGAAAATGTATATTAAAGACCGTCCGTGCTCCTCTTAAACGGATCCTATAATGCAAGAATCGAGAAGTTGCAGAATGGCTAGAAAAGCTTAATAAGTTTAATTTTGATAATAATCACCAGATTGACGTAATTCATAGAGATAGATGATTCATCTTGAAGATCATGTTCAAAAGATTGTAAATATTTATAAATAATCATTAGTATAATGGAAGTCGTTTTTATTAAAACTAATATAGAGATGCTGCTGTTCAATTAGGTGTAAAATTACGCGATGGGTTACTTAAGTCTGTTTTTTATGTATCCACCATCATACACTAACTTTATACAACTATGGCGCACTACTGTCTATGTGAGTTTATCATTATCCAATCTCTTACAAGAGGTATGTACAGTCTTTACAATCAGACAAGGATGACAGCTTTACATCCACAGCATATGAATTAAACTTATATCTCTATTTGTCTCTGACTTTCAAGGACTCTGCGACAGATATCTATTACCGTTTTTGCTTGCATATCGCCCAGCAAAATATAAAACAACTGGGCAAACTCACTAGTCGTGAACTATCTATTTCTTGTTGTTTTAAGTTTGCCTAGCCATTAAGAGAAAAAGTAGCGGGAATAGATTATGAGAGCAGTATGACGCAGAATGGATGGAATCCTCCATAAAGTGCGTGTCAACATTTAAGGAAGATATGGTATAATTTTTTAATCCATAATAACTTGGCGCTTTCCATTAAAATTGCATACGTCATGAAATGAACCTTCTATATTGTATAAAAAAATTTCTACCAAGGTCCTACTATAAAAATGTATTTTAGCTGAAAATTAACCCGAGATTTTTTAGGAGGATCTGTTATTTAGTAGCAAACAAGAGCTTATCGTACGCCAACCTAATAGATTGTATGGTGCTTGTTAAGCTTTAAAATTTATTTCTACAGGAAAGACTCAAGAAGTTAGCTATTCTAGAACTCATGTGAATTGAACCACTTGTGCTAGAGAATAATCCGTAGTATGATGTAATTCGTTTTCATCAAAACCAAATAGAGGTTCTGCTAAACAGTCGCAATCCGACTTACTTAATTATTTTCACACTTAGTTTCCCGTCTATATTTCTTTGCGCGCGTATAAAGTTGGTCGATAACGGGACCTTTTGGATTAATTCAGAGCTGGTTTACACGTTTATCTCCTTGATTCTCATAGAAGTAAATTTTTCAAAGTATTTGGTGGCACTTTTTCGTTACTAGATTATGAGCTTCCTTTTAAAAACTGCATAAACTTACTTACATTTTCAAATATTTTACAACACAGTGTTTTAGAGAATAACCAGAAGGTACTCTAAGAGGCACCGGTGTTTTCTCAGTATATTTTACATTGACTTTTGTATCCATGAGAATGTTAAGCTATGAATTTTTAAAATACATCTTTATAGTTCCACTCCAGCACGCCACAAATTGCAACATTGCCTTTTTATAGCATAATTGTTTAGCTTTTAACTGCTTTCTGAAGGAATTCCTCGAGAGATTTTCTGCTACACAGTGTCCCAGACAATAATCGGAAGGTACTTGTTTAGTACGGTGCGGACCTTACAACTCTTGATTTTTCTTGGGGTGATTTCTGAATCTAATATACATCATTAATCCTTTTTATAATTTGGTAGCGGTCATCTTAAAATGTTCGCAAATGTGGTGAGTAGTGATGATATCGTTGTGGTTTAAATAACCATATCCTTCATTTTAATTACCCCTGTTATGTCGAAATTCTACTTCTTTTAATCACTAGTTCGTTGGATGATAAAACGTTCTTGGTTATGACCAAAATGCAATATGTTGCATTTCGAATATCTCATATAATTGTCTCCTTTTTTGCCAGGAGAAGGATGGCCAGTAAAATTATTTTATATTTTAAATCACAAGTAAGACGTGGTTCACGAGTTATGATACTGCATGTTGTCCGGTTATATGTTAAGTAAACAATTACATAAACTTAATGGTACCAGTCATTCTGATGGTTACCTATATACGATAAATAGCGATTGATAACTCTATTTATCCGTTCCAATATGTTAGCATATCAGCGAGCTATTTTTTCTTTCTCTGATTTTTAAGTCTAATGGTTGTACATACTTCTTAGAAGAGACTAGATTAAATATTTCTTCTTTGATTGATGTGCAATTCTAAACATATATCATGTTCTTCAGAATATGTGTGAAGCTAGTAACAACATTCTAACAGCATTTCTTCCTTAAATGTTAAATGCAATCTTGAAAACTAACCAACGATTTAGGAGTCTACTTTATTAATAAATTAACATTTGCTTACCACATGTATCTACTGAATGCATATTAATTTATATTTCTGTAAGGATATATAATATAATTATTCAAATTTTGAAATAATTCCATGTGTATTTTAACACAATTTTTATTGTAGTAAAATTGTGGCACCTGAGTAAGTAGAGATGAACAAATCTGTTTGAATTTAGATGTAAATTTAAGTAATTAATAAAAACCAAATAGGAACAGAGGAGCGTTTTAATTAAAAGCAAACACGGGATTATCAAGTCGAAAGGGAACAATGGGACGAAGGCACAAGTAGGAATCATCGAGTGAGATTTGCATGAATTAGTTTTAATTCAAAGCCCCGGATGGCTTAGCTTTTTATTGAAATAATTACAGAAACAAAGATGTCGATAAGAAAACAATAATATTTGGGTTATATTAAATCTTATTTAACATTTTTTTGTGGTTCTTAGCATGAACAATTCACATCAATACATATTATATATAATGAAAGACGCACCCACTAACATCCATGGTTACGCAGATGAATTCTTTCTTAGAAAAATCCACTGCCCGTCTGAGATTCGAACCCACAGACTCGGCGCCCATGAGCAGACTCTACCCACTAGGCCTCCCCCTAACTGATATTTAATAAATTTTTATTTATTTCAATTACATTTACAAATTGAATGAAAAAATTTGATGGCTTAGACTTTGTAATATTTTATTATATAAGTTTAAACTTTTATTAATATTATCAAATTCGTTTATTCATACATGACTTCCTTTTTAAGAAATGATTTCCTTTTCGAATCTATTCGAATCCACTCGGTCTCACTTGCGGATTCAACGCCGCCGGTCCACTTAAACAAATTGCCGCCAACCAACCTTCTCATCTCGTAATGATAGTGCAGGAAATACCATCAAGATAATGGGGTACGGGCCCCATCTCCTGGAGAGAGACCCCTAGAATAAGGTCCGGTAATTTCTTATTAGCCCTAAGGATCGTACCACGGAGATTTCCCGTCTCTACCCTCGGAAAAGAAAGAGAGGAAGAACTTTTCAAGCGGGCACCGACGTTTTCTACTCACTTAAAGTCGCCGGCCGTTTTATAGTTTCAAGGATAATGGATCCTTCAGGACTTTTATTGCCGGCGCGACTCGTTAACTTTTTGCTCGCTGTGCGACGACTTTTCGACGTATTTGTTTTAATTAAATCTCGTACGAACTTTCGAATACGAGCCTTTGCAAATAAGGAGTCATACTTTTATAAATACAAACAAATAAAAAAAAATCCATTTCCGCAATAAAGTTAAAAATAACATTTTGAATTAATTAACGGGACTTGTCTAGTGCGTTGTAGGTGGTGGATAGGGTCTGGACCACAAGCGGAATTAATCTTGGTGGAAATTACAAGCGTCTGCAAATTCGGAATCCACAAAGTCAGTGTAAAATGGTGCACTGCAGTAATTTCATTACTCTCTCCCCAAGTGGATTGCAGCTCACCCACACATACACACATATGTAACCCTTTTCTACTCTAGAGACTTCTACTTGAAATCCTGTTTGTTCGTTCACCATCGAGGCTAAAATGGTTCTCCATCCCAATGTTTATTCCTATAGTAATGTATGATACAATATAGTATTGATTATTTGAGAAAATACATTTAATACATTTAGAAACTACACGATTCAATTCCAAAATAGAATTAGTAATGCAATCAATTTATTGAAACTTGAAGTGTTATAATTGTTTTTTCAGGTAATGTACGTTTGTTGTTTTAGGTTTTAATAAGAAATGCCTTATTCCTTAACGGATTTACAAATTTTAAAGTTAATTATTTTTTTAAATTTGTTATAACTTCAGAATGAAATGTTAGCTTTCTATGCTTCATATTTCGGGTATAATTTTGTTTTCAGTACTGTTTAATTATTGTTTTATGTTTTAATTGAAAATCAAATGATTTATAAATTCTAAGGGTCATTACTCTGTTGGTTATTTTTATTATATTACATTACATTTATAAGATTTTTATTACAAAAATAAAAGTTGTAAGTTATTACTAATCTATTTAACATGTAGCTGTTTTCTCTGTAAATATAAATACATTTTCTTACCATTGAGGTAATTCATAATAGAAAATGTGACACGTTTAAAAAATTTATAATGGCACGTCATTCCCTAAGAGAGCCATAAATCTTACCGCCTCCTCTTTGCGCCAAGTGAAAGGGGCGGATTTTCGAGGGGTTGCAAATTTTACAATGTTTCGTTATTATTTATTTATTCGCGACGGCGGCGACGTCGACCTCTTTGATGAATCGCCCGCGTCTTAAGGGTGCTCGACTATTTTTATCTCCCCCCACTTTATGCAAAAATGGGCAATTTAGTTTAAAATTTGTTACAAAAAATATAATCTAAAATATAAAGCCCTAATATTTCATCACATTAAAAGAAGACACTATCATTATGTAAATATATATAAAGTTTATCAATAATATTAATAATAATAGGTAATCCCAGAATATTTTAAAATTTTAACAATAATCTGTCATTAATAAATTTATTTTCTATAAAATCTTATTACGCTATACTATGAACATATCTAGAATTAATTTTTAAACTTGCAAAATTGAATTTTGATTATTTTATTTTCCTGTGTTGACTTTTTATTATCACCCTGCGACATTCTTGTTTGGCATGTGCGAACAGAGAAAAAAAGGGATTGCGGTCCAAAGGCCATAAAGGACCTGAAAACCCGATAAAAGGGCTCCTAAAAGGAATCAATCGAGGGTGTACCGTCAGCGTGTGTGTGTGTGCGGTCAGGGTGATGCGGGGGAGGAATGGCGGAAGCAACAGCTGAAGGTATTCGTCGCACAACCGATTTACATATAGATTGCGCCACCCCGCCAGTTCGGAAAACAGTTTCTCCCATAAAGGGTGGATTTACATTCGACCTCTTATCAATAAGATGCAGACAGGGGCGAAATATTAAGGCTGCGTTGTGTTTGGGCGGTTTGTTCCCGTTGATCTTTGTTGGGGTCATTAGCTGACTCAAGGGAAATAGTAATATTGTTTAATTCTCAAGGTAAAAGTTGTTTAATTATTATCATTGTTTTAGTGTTTAGTGTTAACCCTCTAATCTCTCACTGTTTTTCCAGGAGATTGCATACTCGACATAAACAAATCGCAAGTGGACTGTTGTAATCTGTTCGATTAGTTTGTAATTAAGTCCGAGGTCTCAAGGATTAATCTGTATTCAAGGAACGATTAAAATACAACCATTTATTAAATGTCGCAAGTTACATTTATCATTGAGCTCTAATTTATAACACAATGCGGCAAAAAGTGAAATATATTTCCTAAATATTATATATAATATTATTATAAGAATTTATATTCGTATTTTCGTATTTTTGGTATATACAGCTGAAAAAAAGATATTAAATCCACAATAATTCTACCAAAACTGGACTATATTTCCTAAACTGGTTTTTACAGTTTTTATTTATTCGCAAATTCTGGCTCGAATAATAATTTTTAAATTCGCATTTTTAAGATGTTAACGTATTAAGGAAAACACAAAAAATTGTAAAGGTGATGAAATGATTTTTCAAAAAAATGGAAATTCAACACTGACGTTTAGAATTTTATTTGGTTTTTAAACATTTCTTTTTGTTAATACAATTTTGTGCTAAAATCATAAATAACATATACAGGGTTATTCACGCTATACGGCACGGAATATTGTGGCCAAAATACGCGACTTTCAAAAAGTTTCACTTTGGGGATATATGGGGGTCTATTAGGGCTACTTTTTAAAATTACTTTCATAATATACAGGGTGTCCCAAAAACCCTAAAAGTATCAAAGTTGTGTTTTTTTTAATGAAACACCCTGTATTTTATTACATTTTTGGATCCTTCGATGAAAATAAGTGTGTGTTTTAATAAGGTTTTTTGAATTTTGTAAAAATGGAACCTAATTTTCATGTTTCAAATACTTAAAAAATAATTAGGTTATGCATACCAAATTTACACTGAAATGTAACAATAGATCATATTTTATTTTCCAAATATAATAAACTTGACATCTTATGCCTGGTGTAAAAAAATTGGAATTAAACAAATGAGAACTTTAAATGGCTATAACTTCATTTATTTAAATGGAACGCTATATTTATTAATTTATCAGCAAATGCACGTTTTAATTACCTTTCGAATGGTATTTAAATCTTAAGTGTTAAGTCTTCTCGTTTTTCAGAAAACGCCATAATATTGTTTATTGCACCGTTTTAGTACTTTTTAAGTAAAAATTTGTATCTATCTATTTTTCTATGGTATTTAAAAACGTCAGATAATTAATTTAGTCTGTCATTTTAGTTTAAAAAGCCTGTCTTTTGTTATAGTTGTCTTATTTTGCATTTTTGTGTTAGATCGTTAGTAATCGTTATTGTTTGAACATCACTGTTGTATTTTTTGGTAAAAAATGAAGATTTACTCAAAATAAGGGGTTATTGGCATTATTTTTATGCTTGGAGAATATCATCAAAATTGTTTATTGGCTTGTCGAGTTTATACTTAAAGGCTTCCCGAAAGAAATCACCCTAAGCCAGCTATTTTTGAGAGACTATTAAACCAGTTTAAAGAAATTGAAAGTGTCAGTTATAAAAAAAAAAACTCAGTATAAGAAAATCTGTGTAAATTTTCATTTTTTACAATGACATACAACAACCATGTTCAAACAATAACGATTACTAACGATCTAACACAAAAACGCAAAATAACACAACTATAACAAAAGACATCCTTTTTAAAGTAAAGTAACAGACTAAATTAATTATCTGACGTTTTTAAATACGATAGAAAACTAGATACATTAAAATTTTTACTTTAAAAGTATTAAAACGGTGCAATAAACAATATTTTGGCGTTTTCTGTAAAAACGAGAAGACTTAACACTTAAGATTTAAATACCATTCGATAGGTAATTAAAACGTGCATTTGCTGATAAATTAATAAATATAGCGTTCCATTTAAATAAATGAAGTTATAGTCATTTAAAATTCTCATTTGTTTAATTCCATTTTTTTTACACCCGGCATAAGATGTCAAGTTTATTATACTTGGAAAATAAAATATGATCTATTGTTACACTTCAGTGTAAATTTGGTATGCATACCTTACTTATTTTTTAAGTATTTGATACATGAAAATTAGGTTACATTTTTACAAAATTCAAATTAATTCAAAAACCTTAAGGTTTATGTAATAGAAACCTTATTAAAACACATACTTATTTTTATAGACGGATCCAAAAATGCAATAAAATACAGGGTGTTTCATTAAAAAAAACACAACTTTGATACGTTTAGGGTTTTTGGGACACCCTGTATATTATGCAAGTAATTTTAAAAAGTAACCCTAATAGACCCCCATATATCCCCAAAGTAAAACTTTTTGAAAGTCACGTATTTTAGCCACAATATTCCGTGTCGTATAGCGTGAATAACCCTGTATAAGAAAATATAAATTAAATGAATAGAAATAATAGTCTTAAATTCCAATATATAAAAATTAATTAGGGATAAAATCGTTAAAATTATCACACAGATACTCATCTATTGTATAAAATACTTGTTTATTAAATAATGCTTAAAAAATATTTTAAATTTATTATTGGTTATACCAAAAATGTTCTTTAATTAGTGATCAATTATCCTCAATCCTTAAATCATGCATTTCCGAAAGTTAGCATGGTTTACGATAATCAAAACATACGACAAGCAAATAGAAAAAATAAAAAGTGTGAACTAAATTTAATTTAATTTACACGTTTAAATACCAAGAGCGGACTTTTCATCTGATAAGATATCGTTTTTTGAACATGCATTGAAAATCGAACATCAAAGTTATGACATAGCTGCTCTGATGAGCTGTGATACAGCGAAACACGTGTCTGCTAATAGTCATCTGGATCTAGATTGAGTTTTCCAAGGGTGATCAAATCATTGACCAGAGCACCTAGGCCTCACTAGATCCGTTGTGCCCCCCTGGCTGGGACACCCCTCCGTTGATCCATCACTCACTTAACCACCCATGGTGACGAGCAAACAACAGCACAACGCTTGGATGGGTTTCCCTAGTATTTGCTATGTTCGGCCAGAGCTCCCCTAGCACGGACTCTCTAAGGTAGGTGGTTAACATATGCTCCAATGTCCCGTCCTCTTCTTCACATGCTCTATATATGGGGGTTTCCACCAGACCCATAGTAAATAAGTGTTTCCTTAGCTGACAGTGACCCGTAAGGATACCTGTGATAAGACGCAGATTCCCAAGGGACAGTCGTAGATAGTATTCAGCTGTTTTCAGATTGGGTGAGCGCTTTGCTTTAGTGGCCTGCCTGCAGCCTGAGGTGTTGTCCCAACGTTGTTTTAGCATCTTGAGAGTGTTTTGTTTGAGGATGTCAGTTAGGCATTTCAGTGTTGGCGAGATCGGGGGCCCGTCCGTGGTATCACTGAGAGCCGATCCAGCCCGCGCCAGCTTGTCTGCCTTGCTGTTGCATTCTTCATTATTGTGTCCCTTGACCCACCGCAGCTCAATACTGTTTGATTGTGCTGCTTGTGCACTTGGGTGTTGTGACATTCTTTAAATAGTCTATTGCTGCCCTACTGTCTGTAAGGATTTGGATGTTCCTATCACGGATGTCATGGTGTAGGATTTCTTTTGTCCCATAGGTGATGCCTCTATGGGTATAGCTCGTGATAGGTCCATGTGTTGCGAGTAAATACCCGCCCTGGATCCTATTTGTCCTATTTCGGAGGGTTTTCCCACCTTCTACTCTCCCGGTTCCTCGTTTTGTCGATACATTGTAGGGTCTATTAAAGACGTAGCATGGTGGCAGATTGTCCGCCTTCCTTCCAAGGAAGGTTGTCTTCTTGACAGCCTCCTCTAAGAGGTGACAGTGTCTACCAGTCCTTCCTCCTTTGTACCAGAGTCCAACTGAGTTTAGGCGCAGTGCTGCCGCCGTGGCCATCTCCTCTACGTATAAGTCGAGAGGTGGAAGGCAGAGCATTACTTCCATTGCTGCAGTGGGTGTTGTTCGCATTGCCCCGGTCGTGTTGAGGCATGCTTAACTTTTCAACTGTGTACGCTGCTTTACTGAGGTTTTCTGTCTGGCTCTGGGTCACCATACCAGTGCTCCATAGATTAGCATTGGTCTTACTACCGCTGTGTACAGCCAAAGTGCTATCTTAGTAGATAGCCCTCATGTCTGCCTCATAGCCTCCCGGCATTGCTTTTTTGCATTTCATTTTGAGATGTGGTTCTAACGTTAGCTTGCCATCGAGGATCACTCCCAGGTATTTGACTTCCAGCGACAATGTCAACTGGGTGTTGAGAGGCTTAGGAAGCTTTAGCTTACCTAGTTTCCTTTTCCTTGTGAAGAGGACCATTTTAGTCTTTGGCGGGTTTATGGTCAGATATTTGTCATTACACCAGTGTTCAATTATTTTGCGGGCTTCTTGCATCAAGCTGCATATCACTGTCTCAAATCTACCTGTTAGCAGGATGGTTATGTCATCCGCATACCCTATGGTGTGGAAGCCACTGTCGTTAAGTCGCCGCAGTAGGCTGTCAACAACTATGTTCCACAGGAGTAGTGAGATTACTCCACCCTGTGGGCAGCCTTTAGCAACGGTCTTTCTGACAGTGGTATTTCCTACATTTACTGTGACTGCCCTATTCTCCAGGAGGCATTTGATCCATCCACTAACTGTGAGGTTCACACCATGCGAGGAGAGAGCAGTTTCCATTTTTTTAAGGTCGTCTTATCGAAGGCACCTTCTATATCGATGAACACGCCAAAGGTGGAAATTTTGTTCTCCAGAGATCTTTCGATTTGGTCTACAAGAGTGTGCAGAGCCGACTCCGTTGATCTCCCCAGATAGTATGCATGTTGGTTAGCGTGAATCGGATTCGTAATCAAAGCCGTCTCGCGAATTAATCTTTCGCACAATTTTTCTAACTCTTTCAGGAGAAATGACGTTAGACTAATCGGGCGGTATGATTTGGCTAGTATATAATCTATACGACCCGGTTTCGCTAAGAAGATAACTTTTACTTCTCTCCATGCTAGAGGGATGTATCTGAATGCAACACATGCCCTGCAGATTTTGGCTAGTTGGACTGATAATATACCGTCCAGGCCTGGCGCTTTAAATGGTGATTTTTGATTGCCCAGGTTAAACGTGCCCCTTCCGTGAGGTGATCTTTTGCCTCCTAATCCTCCTTGGAGGGGTTTAAGGGTATGGGTTCTGACCAACCTTCATCGGAGGTGTTCGTACATCGTGGGAAATGGGTGTTAATTTGTCATGAGGGATCATTGAAGAGGATCTTTTTGAGCCTTGCAGCTGCCGAGGTGGTTTCAACCTCCTCACAAAAAGACCTCCAGGCTGCCCATTGTCTTTGTCTTATTAGTTTTTTTATAGTCTTGTTGAATGTTTTTATAGACCATCAAGTTCGACTGTTGTTTTGATTTCTTTTCTCTTCTCTTTCTCTTCTGAGATAGTCGAGTTCTCCGCACCACCAGGGTGTGGCGTTCCCGGACTCCTCCACCTTTTTCGCAGGGCAGGAATCCTTGTATGCTTTTATAGTGGAGTGTTGAAACGTATTTAGATAGGCTTCAATGCCTACCACTGTATTAAGTTGGCCGGTGGCTTCGCAGGTTCGCAGACTCCACGAGAGGTTGTGTATGTAGGCATTCGTGTCCGTCAGTCTCGGGTTTTCTTACCGGTTGTAATTGAAACCGATGGTGATACATGTGTATCACGCGTTGCTCCAGCCCACTGCTTGGTGTGGGGGCGTCGTGAAGGAGGTAAACTGACGCCAGGATGGTGTCTTTGTTGCCGTCTCCTGCTGACACCCATACCACTGTGATGTCACTGGTGGAAAGCTGTTGGGGATAGTTATATCAAATCCATGACGTGGTTGGGAAACGATGACACCACAAACATTGTTAAAACCAAGCTCGCATAAATATGTACTTGAAAACTAAAAAAAAATTAACGGTCATTTCGAAAATTGTTTTAAATTCGGTTTGAACGGATATCCAAAATTCTTCAATTGTTAATTCGTAAAATTTCAGTTTGAGAGAACGATCTGTTGAAAAAGTAATAAATTCTTCCTCTTTTGTTTACGAAAAATGATAATTTGTTCAGTCATAATTTTCAATATTTAAATCAGAGAAATATTTCACAATATTTTCTTCTAATAATTCTAAATGTTGAGTAATAATAGGAATTATCTATTATTCTTTTTTGAATTATACATGTTTTTCAAAACGATTTTTTTTATGTGCTGATAGTTTATCAGAGGATGTTAAAATATGTTTGTTTTTACCTTGCATACTAGGATTAACAGTATTTAAATAATAAAACATATTGGCTAAATATGCTATTTTCATGCACCAAATATTGTCTCTTAAAAGTATTGTTACTTTCGTTTTAAAAAAAATATGAATAATTTATTCTTGAGTTCTAAAATTCGGTTCAACACTGCCTCGTGATAACCAACGTACCTCAGTATCCAGAAGTAAAAACTCGTGTTGAGCTTCCATAGGTGCCCAAAGTTTGGTCTAAGACGGATTTTAATGTGGCAGGTAAAAGTTTTGATACAAGAGTTTCTCGATGCAAAAAACAGTGTGTCAATAAGATGTTTGGATTTTTCTTCTTCGCAGAAGCAATAAATTCTTTGTGTTATATATGTTGGAGGCTTCTACTTCGTTATACATTTTTGTAAATTGAATAAAACACGATAACTTTCAATGACTAAGTGTTTGATAATGACAAGCTAAATTTGTCGAAACTAGTCACAATAAAAAAAAGTTTTCAAGTTATACAAACAAAGTTATCGTGTTTTATTCAATACATTCTTTAATGGAGCCAACCATTGATTGGGCACCATCGGCATAAATTCCAACACATTGGTCCCATATTATTTGAAATTTATCTAAATGTGGCGAAATCCTATCAGATAAGCTATACTGCTAATGTCGGTTAACTCATCGATTTGCAAAGCAAAGTACTGTTGTTTTGTTTGTTTTCATGCATTCGAAATGAAAAAGCATGAATCCAAATTACTTAATTTTGATTTTAATCAGTTAAATAATCCACTACCCGAATTTTTCAATTATTTTTATTTAATTAATCATAATAATTAAATCGCCCAACTTTTTTTGACTTTTGTGTTTATTGTTATTTTTAATATCATTAAAGACAAAGTGTTCTTTCTTTGTGTTCGAAATGCACATTTAGTTAATAATAACAAATTTGTGAAGAAAGTGCTAATATTTTGAATACAATTTACAATGGAGATTTACCTAGATAAAAGGTAATTGAATAACAATTGTTCACATTTGGAACAAGTCCATTTGTGTTACACCAATGATTAAGTGATGTAAAATTATTCTGCCAAGCTTCCATATCTTGCTGTGCATTTACTTGAAAGATTATCTTAATATCATCTACGTACGCAAGAACTGGGCAACTAAACGTAAAAAGTGAATCTTTTATGAAGATTATGGGACCAATATTCGGAAGAAGCAACGTAATCATATGATCTATAACTATTGTACGAGAGATAACACAGTATTTTTCTCAAATAAGACTACATAAGCTTGATACCCGAGGGACATTAACCTACAAAATCCATTTTTTCAGCAGCATTTTATGATTGAGCGCATCAAATGCGCGAGACAGATATGTGTATAATACATCCACCTGTCCACGAGTACCCAGTATTTCACATATATATTGGGTGATTGTGGCCAGGGTGGTAAGTGTGGATCTTCCTGGCATAAAGCAATGTTGGTAAGTTGATATGTAGATTAGATGTTATATGGATGGCACCAGCGCCTGTTCCACCGCGACCTTTTCAAATATATTGTGGAACCCTGTTTATCTTAGATGACCAGCTCTAGCTTTGCCTCTTTAATTAATCCTATTAGCCCTGCAGAGGGGCTTGGGTATAGTCTCCCGTATCCGAAGAATGGGTAATGGTCCAATTTGGATAGTTCCTCTTTGGACTCTTTGTCTATGGAGAATGTCCATATCATACCTTTAGCCTCCGGGTTTCTCCCCCCATACTGTCCACAGGTGTGTGTTTAGACATCGGTTCCCGATTCTCAATCGTTTCAGGATCCTGTCAGCCTCCAGTCTATCCTTCCCCTCATCCGGGGCTAATTTCGTGCACACCCATAGCTTGAATATCCCAGTCTGTGTGTGCACTTTACGAAGCGCACTTGTGGCCCTTGCTCCGGTACATGCTCGTATGCCGTCATAATGGCTTCTTGGACTGCCTTCAGCTTGTCCTTGTCGAGTTGGATTTCTGGAAACCCCTGAAGTTGATATGTAGTTGGATATGTTAGAATTAATGTCTAGATATTTCACTTGCTCAAATACTTTTGCAATGTTGGATAGAATAGTAATACCCCGGTAGTGTATTGCGATTAAACTGACTTGTCACCTTCTTGTGAACCGAACATATTCTCGCTATCTTCCATGCCTCTGAAAAAACACCCATGCTTGTAGCTCTGTTAATATTTTTAGATAAAGATTTTGACAGTATGAACCTGCAATGACGAACAAGAAAACTAGATATTATATTATCACCTCCAGTAAATTTGTTAGAAAACTGAGACATATTTTTTATCAGATCATCTTCATGGATGGGTGAGTTCTGGAATGATGAATTCTGAAAGAAATTCCCATTATGCTCAATATTAACATTTCATAAATCTGAGGAAAAGTTATTTGCGAAAACTACAGCAAATGCATTAACAATCTTTTGTGGATTAGTGTATTCAATAAAGTCATCACATAACTTAGCTGTAATTCTCCATTGTCCTTTTTAACGATTTAAGAATTCGGTAGGATTATCTTTAATATAATTTTCAACGTCTGATAGATATCTATTGTACGCCTCTTTAATTTTGAACCATTTTTTCTTGAAATATACTTTATTTTTAAGGTGTATATTTATCTTGAAAGTAAACCAAAGTGAATAGTTACATTATTTGTTAACTTTTCTCGGAGTGTATAAGCTAATAACAATATATATAGCATTATAAAACAATTTCACTGATAGATAGAACTAAATCTAATAGTACATTGCATTAGTAATGGTGTTAAGTTGTTTTATATCAAATGTATTTATAAAGTTTTAAAAGTACTTAATTTAGCACAGGGTAAATTATCAATACAATTTGGTCTATTGAAATCACCTAAGTTTAAAAATTCCTAGTTTTCTTAAACTTTTATTGGTAAGAAGTAATTTAGAATTTGCTTTTCCAGTGTTGTAAGGCTGCAATTGATAAAAATCACATTGTGTCGATTAAAAGCATATTTTTGAGAAATATAGAATACAGGATTGTTCACTAATAGATCAACATATTATGCATATGTTAAATATTCAACCACGTGCCGACCGAAGAAGAGTTACTGACTTATGTTTTAGACATTGATTACTAAATTAAATTAAAAATTAAATCATTAAATGTAGTATTTTCATTTACCATTTACCATTAAAGATGGAAATCCGGTAAATGTAAACAGGATAAAAATTTGAAACACCTAGAATTTGTTGAACGATTTTATTGACATTTTCATAAAACGTGTCCTTTCATGAAACAAAATAATGATTAGAAATGAATTACATCTAGCCAGTAGTTTGTTGTTTTTTTTGTTCTGTTCTTTGCACTTAGTAACAATATATCAATTTTGTAAATTGTTTGTTTACAACTTCCTTCTGAACTTGAGTACAATGTCAAGAGTACATTAACATCAACATATACACATTTTTTTCAAATAAGTGATTTTGAACGTAGCCGTATTTTTGGTATGAGAGAAGTCGGACTTTCACTAAGAGAAATTGCTTTTCGTGTAAACCGAAATGTTACAGCGGTATTAAGATGTTGGTCTAAATAATCTGAGGAAGGAGGTCAACAACATCGCCCTGGATCTGTATGTCTCCGGAGGACTGCAAATCGCAAAGAACGTCGCATTTAATCATAAGAGACAGGTTGTTGAAAATACCCGAACAATTGCAAATGATTGGATGGAAGGTGTAGGATCCAGAATATCAATGTCATCTGTTTATCCCCGAGAATTGGCTAGTTTTATGTCTTCTTCTTACACCACTTCACCGTCTATGCAGACTAGAATGGAGCAACGAAAGAGCAAATTGCTCGCAAAAAAGGCATCAAATTGTGTTTAGTGACGCGCCCCGATTTTGCTTGTGGGGATGATGATGATAGAAGGGTTTGACGGATGCGCGAAGAACGTAAAAATCCAACAATTTTTTTAGAACGTAACACAACCATTACACAAGGAGATGGGATGTAATATGTTATGGTAGCAGATGACCCTTGGTTTTCATTGACAACAACCTAAAAGCAGCTGATTATATTATCGATATGCTAGAACCCATTGCGCTTCGATATCTTCAGGGGCTTAAAAATTCCATTTTCCAATAGAATAACGCTCGCCCTAATGCAAAGGCTACAATGGCCTGCTCGATCGCCCGATTTATCGCCCATATGTATGGGATGCAATTGGTAGGCGACTAGGTAATTTACCACACCCTCCAGATAACTCACACAATCTCTAGCTACGGATTCAAGAAGCTTGGGATGATATACTACATACAGCTAGCTATATATCACTTAATTGATAGTATACTACGTCGTCTAAATGAGTGCATTACAAATTCTGGCGAGCAACTCATTATTGAAAAAACTGTAAACTTTTTGTTGTTTTATTTTATCATTATTCTGTTTCGTGAAAATAGACGTTTTATGAAAAGTTCAATAAAATCAGTCAGAATATAATATAACTTTTTAAAATACATAATTTCAAACATTTTCAAGTTATTAATTAAGTTATTAATTTAGCGAGACAGCTAAAAATTAATTGTAAACGCAAATAACTAATTCTGCAAAAATTGGTTTCAATTTCCTAAATTTCACTTATTACAATTTATTTTATTTTTTGAGAGATCATTAGCCTTAATACAATAAGTGAGTGAGTAAATTTGTTTTTTGCTAGTCTGTATGTCTTCATAATCAACCCTGTAAGGTGAAAAGAGAGCTTTTATTAACTTTTTTGTTAACTATAAATTCAATTATTATACAATTTTAATTTCAATTTTACCATCACACAATAAACCCTGTGAGGTGAAAATGTGGCCTAGCATTGTCATGAAGGAGAAACACACTTCGGATGGGCATGCGTCGTCTTTTCTGTCGATATTTTGGTTTGGCTTCATCAATGAGTTTGCAATAATATTGAGCATTGACTGTACGTCGCTCATGAAGGAAATCAACAAGCAGTATGCCTTTTCTATCACAGTTGCAACAACTTTTCCAATCGACAGACGAATTGACTCACTGTTTTACCATTGTGCGGCCACGTAAACATTTCTTATGTCATTCGTAGACTTGCGTATTATGCAATTATTATTTATTTGTGTAAATTTTATTTAATGATATTTCGTGTTTTATGTATTTTCTTCTTACCTTTGTTTTTTTTTTATTTTGTTGTATGGTAATTTAAAATTCTAATTAATGTATTTACTATATTTTAATTTTATCTCTCATTGTAAAATTTTAATGCACATTCGATGATTTAATTTCCTTACTATAAAAAGATAAATTGATATAAACAAGTCATTATTGTTTATTTTTTGTGCTTTAATATAATTAGTCAATCATTATCGAGGGTTGATTCTCTATCGAAGCGTTTGCCCCTCCATTTCCAAAGGGGATGATTGCCCTAATGTATGAACATGTGCGAACGCGAACAGAGTGATGACATAATAATGGTGTTAATGGGGAATATTCTCTTAGACAAACTCATTATAACCACCCTCACACGAGATTACTACGTTTAGGGAACGGGAATGAAAGGGGCATGTAATTATTGTCTCCCTTTTGATTTTCCCTTGTCGTCGATTCTCCCAAAACTGATCAAACCAATTAAAACAAATTGAGGTAATTTTTTTATTTACATTAACGACTATGTGTTCAAATTACTTATGAAAATGATAATTTTGAAAATGTCTCAATCTCTTTAAAATATAACTGAAATGATTTTTATACCTAAATCATAATTTAATTCTGAAAGAATTTTAATTAATTATGTTTTTCAGTTCAGATTAATCGATAGCTTAATAATCGCAAACTTTATTACCAAATAGACGGGGAAAGGTCTTGATAGGTCAGCGTAAAGTGGAAATTGTATTTCGAGTGGAAGTGCTCGTGACATTTTCCTGCATTTCCTATGAAATAGGGAATTAAAGTAAAATAAAAAAATATCTTAAAGCCTTTACTGTAAATTACGTAGATTTTCTTTGAGCCAAGCAAGACTTTCCATTACATTGCCTTAAATTACCTTCCAACTCCTAATGCTGTAATATTTGCTATTTATATAGATAATGAGAAATAATAAATTTTAATATAAATGGCATTTTATTTTCAATTAATATTTGCTATTTCCGGAAAACAGACCGCATCTGACATTTCCTCATTAGAGATTATCTGGAATCCTTTAATTAATGACGACACCTATCTATCGAAATGCGAGATATCTGATGAGAGATGATGGCGGCTGGTTTACGGCAATTGTAGATATGCACTAATCTCTGCAGCGCCCCATCCCACATCCACCAACGCAGTGGAGGGTGGTGATTTAATTAAATTGATCGATCCAGCTCGGATTTAGATTTAAGTGATTGAATACATTCCACGTACTGTTTTGTGCTTCGAATTGTTAATAATAAATTTGCATAGTAAGATACTTCATAATCAAATGTATTCAAAATTATTATTCTTGCCAGAAATAAATATTAATAAAAGGAATGATGGTTAAAATTAAACGCAACCATTAATTTTCCTGCAAACCATTTTCGAAGTATTAGACTCATCAGTGTAGTATAATCATCAAAATATAATATATTTGAAACATTTTTATGTAAGCATAATATTGTGGTGAAATGCTCTTTTAATTTTCTTATCACTTTCAAATTAACTGGTAAATAAATCCAATCAAAGCGAGATTCTGAAAATATTTGTCTTTTTTTGCTGCGCGTTGTTTATTTTCCCAATTCGTTTGTGTTTTGTTTAATCAGTCGTGAGCACGTAAGAGGTATACACGCTGGTTGTTGTACATGCCTATAAGCCGTCCGGCTTTATTTAATCGGATTTCCTTCCAGACATAATGTACTTCTATTTTCCGACTCGATTTCTGTCAGATGTCTGGTGCTGTCGGGGGAGAAAGAGACGAAGTAAAAGTACAAAAAAAAAATCGCGCACGCCCCTCCTGCCCGTTCTCTTTCTCTCCCGGCAAAGCCTAATGCCCTGCGGAAAACTTACGGCTTACCTTCCTACGTAAGCCAGCTGGAAAATTGTTAAGGAGGCAAAACACAGCATGGAAGAGATTTTGTTGAAGTTGCAAAATTGTGAATATGCCACAATTTGTAATAAAATATTCCCCGCTAAGCTTTAAAAAAAATATTTTTTAGAATAAAGTTTTAATTGCGATTTTAACAAAATAAGTAAAATAAATGTAAAACAGTTCCTTCAAATTCACTAACATTACAAAAAATGTATCAAATTTTATATTTATAAATTGTCAAATATACATCATTTGAATTTCTAAACATATTCATCAGAATTGAGTTTGCTATTTATTTATCAATTATGAGAATATAACAATTTCGAAAAAAGTTCACGTCCACGTGATCTTCCACACTCGCCCAATGCTGGTTTAATGGATCTGCTACCAATAGAGGTCACTCTGATGGTCTTCCATCAGTTTACTTGACATATATGGCCTATTTGTTTCCAGAATATAACATTGTTATTAAATATATTGTCACGTTGGCATATTTATTATAATATAAAATGTATGAGTTTTACCAAAGTTGCGAAATATTCCAAAATAAAAAATATTTAAATTTTATATTTCTAAATTCAAATCCTTCTAACAGCCAGAGCAGAAATCAAACACGGAAAATGTAACTCTTAAACGAATGTCCTTCATCAATTATATTAAAGACAGTTAAGAGAAAAAAATAAACAAGACATACGATAACACCTTTCTTACTAACGTTAATTCCTGGTATTTATCATTCAAAACCTCTATTCCAAACGATGACCTAAAGGACCATGAGTATTAAAAGCTTCTACCTACTGGTAAAAACACGGCACCATACTAAATACCAAATTTCCTTTATAAAAATCAAATGAAGCCCTGGGATTGAAGGCAGGCCACAATTACTTGCATAATCAAACAAGATACCGATCCTACAAATGTTAGTAAATGCATACCAACCACGCTGCTTCCGGTACTGGGAAAATATTTGGAGCAATCATAAAAACAAGTTCCTAGGGCACATCTCCCACGCAATCCCTCTGTGACAAATAGGTTTCTTACAAAACAGATCCACTAATCTTCTTTTTACCACAATCACCTTTAACAGACAAACAGCAAAAGGTCACAAAACTGCCATAGCCTTCCTCGATATCCAAATAGCATTCAAATCAGTATGGTACAAGGGTTTGCTGTATAAATATAAATTCTTTTCTATTACACTATATCTACTACATCTAATTGACAATGTCAGAATATGTAATTACCTCTCCCGTACACTATATTACAGCAAGGTACGTTTTGTTAAAAAATGTAACTATTAATAATGAGTACATTGTATATCTAGCAAATAAAAATCAATTTGTGAATAAAGTTTTAGTGTTTCAATACAATTTTACTATAATAATCTTCAGATAACTCAAGAAATATATTTCTTTGATAATTAGGTGACAAGGATTTTTAAGTAACATTTATACAGGATCTAAATATTACAAACGGTGTCAAAAGCTTTTTGTATTACAAAAAATAGCATAGCAGACTTTTGACCTTCAAGTTGTTTGGTTTGTATATTAGAGGTAAGAATGGAAAGTGGAAGCAGAGTTGATTTTTTAGGAAGGGAGCCAAATTGATAATCGGGGATGGATTTAATGAATGTATGTAGGAGTTTTTGTTTTATAAGGGTTCTAAGAGTTTCCCTATGACAGGAAAATGTGTAATGGGACAATAGCTTGAAACAAGTGTCGGGTTATTTTCAGCTTTGGAAATACACACAATAATACCTTGTTTTCATTCGGGGGAGAAATATTGTTAGGAATAACAGAAATGAACTATTTTTTAAACAAAGAGGCGTATATCGCGGAGAATTTTTTTCAGAATAGATGTAAGGATTTCATCATAGCCAGGTAAGGATTTTTTAATAGAGTGAAAGATGTCTGTCTCGTCTATTGACTCAAAAATTGGGGGTAAAAAGGAGTCTCTGTAAAGTTTTTTTATATGTTTCAAAAGTCTGAGTATAAATTTAGGAAGGGGGTATTTATATTTATATAACTGATTTTGTATTTTGGGGGTATGTATTGTAATGGATTAGGATAAAAAGTGGCTAAATTTGAAAAATATATTGGGGAGGAGGAAGTCCCTCAAATTGGATGGACAAGTGGTCGGAGCATAGAATTAATAAAATAAGAATTAATGAGTGGGCTTGGATAATATCGGGTGTGAATGATTGGGATTCATTCATTATGAATATGAGGTGTTGGAATTTGAAGGAAATTAGAGTTAAAAAAAGTTAATTATCTGGCGAAAATTCCTGCTATTGACGTTGAAGTTTTCAATGATTGTTGTATAATCCTAAAATGAGGTCTTTATAAAAATTGTTCGTCAATAGTGGAATTAGGATGTATATAAACAAGGAATATTTGAAAGGACATATTGTAGGAAGTGTTAAGTAGAGGCATTCATTTAAAGGAATATTGGTGCAAGGGGGATTGGATTTACCAATGGAGATTGAAGGGTAAAAGGATGCGATGGACCATCTTCATTGATTTGCGTTGATAATTGAAGAAGGAATCTCCAGTTATTAAAATAAAACGGTTTTTTTTGTCTTCGTTTCAACGAGGAGGTTTACATAGACTGAGTTATTTGATAAATAATGGAATAGGAGATGGGGTTTGTTATGGAGCGGATTGATGTTTGAATATAGGAATCGTATATTAGCCATCATAGACCAGTATATTCGCAATGTTTATTCCTGAATTTGGGATTACAGTTGGGGTAATATATATCACCATGTATATTTATGCCCACGGCCGATGTACCCCTTTGGAAATTATATTGCCTGTCTTTAATTACTCTTCCAGGCCCAGCAGATATAGTGGTCATTGGCTCTCGGTGGTCGAGTGGGGTTTCCCGTCCTTTGGTACCAGATCTAGCCGAGCTCACTTATAGCGTTCATGACCGATGGGACAGTGATGATGTTATAGAGGGTCCCGGAAGGCTTCTATGGGTCGCATGGTCAGAGTTTCCCCTAAGATCGTCGTTCATTTTTGCTACAAATTCCTTTAAGGCTGTTGCCTGCTTTACCTCATTTACCCGTCGCGCTACATTTACTTTTCGTCTTGCCTCGGCCACTTTGTTGCACAACCAGTCCACCCCTAGGGTATCGGGCCTTCCCTCTTGGAGATGGCAACGTCTTCGAGCAGGCGAATGAGTAAGAAATTAGATTGTTGTCACTCATCATTTAGATATTCTCCTTGACACTTCAGTCACGCAAGCGACCAAAGTGGCAAGATATTACCAGAGTGATATTCAGTATGGACTCCGAGGTGTGTGTTTGAAAGGGAAGTTCCCTACATTGGCAGGCTCTAAGTCTAGCTCCATTATGCCTGGTAGGATTTTGCCTCTAGGATCCATCTGTGGGGATCCTATATGTGTCTTTGGCGTTGAGCTCTCCCGCAGTGATCACTGAACAGTTGGTCGCGTTAGGCGGTCGAGCTTGTCCCCACATTGGACAAGCACGGCGTTGGGTGAAGCGTAGCAGGCGATAAATGTGATCTATACCACTCTGACTCATGCTATGCCTGGCCCCGCCGGAATTCATGGCAAAGGTGAATCACTTTGCAACAAGTTGGAACCGATCTTTATAGCCACGTCACGTCCTGAACCTGTACAGTACCTGGAAGTTCAAGGGAATGACCAGAAGCCAATTAATGATCCTCTTAGGGTGGATGTGTCTTCAAGGAATTTGATCTCTAGGACGGTTCTTGGTCCAAGCTATATCGCCAGTACCAAGATGGAGGTGCTGTAGGGGTGCAGCTCCAACTCCATGTTCTTCTTTTTTAACTCTTGGGTGCGCCACAGCTCCAGGTATGGTACAGCCCTTAACATCTGCCTTTAGCCTCTTAAGGACGTCTCAGTATCCCCCTTCGGGCACATCCATTATGATCCTTGGCCTAGCGGGCGTGGTCATTATGGTCGCACCACGAGTGATGCTGCTATATAGATGCTAGTAGCTGCTACTACGGGCAGCATTACTAGTGTCGTTGCCTCAGCAGCCCCACTTTATCCATTGCGCTCCTCTTTCTCCTCCCCTTCTAAGTTTCTTGCGTTCATTCATTAATGGGACCCGTCCAATTTAAGGGTGGGAACTCGCTCCTCGCCTTATCTGAATACACTTTCATATTTTTTGCCTTTCTGCCACCTCAACAACCAACGATTCCTGTTTCCCGAGATTCAGTTCACCATACAGGCAAACGAAGTTATGTTCTCCTTGATGGCTTGCTGCTCGTTGGGGAACTCCAGTTGAAGAAGCAACTTCGCCATCTTTGCCGGTAGAGTCTTCCAACTGCTGAAACAGAATATGCCAAGTTTGGTCAAAAAATTCCTATCTACTGTATATATAATTCTACGTATATAACCTAAATTACTTATAAATTCGGACAAAGCTTGTTTATACAGTTTAGAAAAGAGGAAAATACATATCTATCTAGTCATTAAGATCGCAAAACCAGGATTCATTTTGGCTTTATGAATTTCTAAAGCTTCCAGAAAATCTTCGACAGCATTGTTCTGGGCTCCTTCATGGAAGCCTTGGCGTCGAGGATCAACAGGACACTTACGTTTCGTTTATTTCCTCTGATGGGCTATTGGCTACTCGTGTGGCTGCTCTTCGTTTAGAGCTGAGAATAGTTTTAGTTTTATGTATTTCTAATGCTTCCAGTAAATCTATTTTTAGAGTTAGTCACTATTTTTAACATGAAGGTAATTAAAAGGTGAAGTGATTTAATGTTGTTTAGAAATTGGATGTTTTCTTTGTCACTAGCTACAAAACATTGATTACTCCAAGAAAGACATTTAAGAAACTTTATCAAAAGGCTTTCTCAAATCCTTAAATAGAAAAGCAACTGTCACAAATTTAAAATTCTCCTAATTACCCACACAATTTTTCAAGATCGATGAAAGATTATATAAATTTTGTTGTAACAAATAGAAAATTTGTTTTACTTAAAAATTTATATTAGGTAAACAATAACACTTGTTTTGCTCCATAATGTTTATATTTAGTTACCTGACTAAAAAATAAAAATAAAAACATTGTAGAATAAATTTAATATCTGAATCAGGAGTGTTGCATATCAAGCATCAACTTTATTAAAAATCAATCTTAATTGGTAAATTCTGGTTCTCATAATTTTTATTTTGTCAACCAATCTCTTTTTATTATATTATTTTAAGACGGACCATTTCAACATACATTTTTTCCTGTCGTATTATTAAATTTTTTCACTCGAATGCATTTCCTGTGGGATTTCTATGTCCACGCGGAATTGGAATTGCAGCACTGCCACCGCCACCGCAAATACCGTCGATATTTCAATTCCATTCGGAACAGTAAATTCCGGAAAAAAAAAATGAATTCGCATTTCTCTGGATAAACTACGTGTATACACATTCAAAGAAAATGTGGCAACATATGTCGTACAGGAAATTGAAATCGCTATTTTTACTAATATTAAAACCAATTATTGTTACATTTATCATTGATTTTGACAATGATCTAATAATCTGGGAATTTAGAGCATTGCAGATTATTCAATAAAATTGTGCGTTAATCTTTTTTGAAACGCTGACCCGTTAGATTATTGGCAGCATTCAACGCGCTGCACAAATTAATGCCGAAGGCGCCTCGGGTCGGTCCCGGGAAAGCAATTAAAGGAATTGTTGATTGATTATATTTGGCGTGGAGATAATTGGGAATTTTCTCCTTCGACGGTTATCGAATGTGAAAACGGGGAGGCTGGAAACGAGGGCGGAAACGTTGATGGCGTCGCTTCATCACACCGGGCGAAAATGTTTGATTGATTAGCACGGCAACGCACTCCACTGTCACTTAATTAAAACGTTTTTCTCGTTCCACGTTTTAGATTTCAGTTTGATTGCGAAATCATTATCGTCCATTAATTAAAGTCGTAATTGAAAGGGATGAAATAAATTCAAACGGACTACTTTAACAGCAATATTCTCGTATTTTTTTGTGTTACTAATTATTGAATAAATAAAGACAGCAGAATATTGACAATGAGAAATTAGATTCACAGCGACGGTAAATATAATTTTAGGATTATAGGAACATTAAAAATCATTCTAATTTCTCACTGAATAGAAAATACATTAATTTGTCTATATCAATTGCCATTAAATTTTCTTTTCTATAAACGAAAATTAGATAATATAATACTCTTAGTGACATTCCTAATAACTACGAAATTTTAAACTAATGGCAATATTTTGATAACAAAAATCGTACTCAGTGCTAGTCTGTTGATATAATGGGTGGACCCATTAATTTAAATTTGAAGCTTGAGATATATGTGATGAATGTTCAGACATGTAACAATTAGGTAATGATATATTTTATGTCTTTAAATTTGTAATTCACTTCATTATTAATAAAATAAGCGTTACAAATGGCGTATGATTAATTATATTAACAATTTAAAACTTTTGATTTTTGCCACTTTGAAATTGTAGATGTTCGATGGTTGAAACCATTATCTTGGTTTTCTGGATTGTTCAATACTGGTACGGTCTACGTCGGCTTATCGCTTTTGCAGAAACACGTGCAGTAAATGTTGTCAGAAGATATTGTATTATATTGTAACTGGGTTTTCTTACCATCGTATGGGTGGGTGTCCTGGAGGTCTGTTAGAATTTGCTGTAATCTATGTACTCAATATGATTCCTCCATTAGGACGTCGCAAAGCTCTCGGATGTTTTCGTTTCTCTAAGGTTCCACAAAGTGTATCCCGCTATGGATCTTAATGTTCTCATTTCAGCTGTTCGTATGTTTTTCTTTGTTGTGGAGTTTTCGGCTCTTGTTTCTACAGCATATGTCATAACGGGTCGTACACATGTCTTAAATATGCGGGCTTTACTTTTTATGGTGATGTGTTTGTTCCGCCATACTACATCTCGAAGGTATCCCGATATTAAGACTGCTTTGGTTGTCTGAACCTTAACTTTTTCTTGGAAGTCTCTGCTGCCCAGAGATATTTGAACCTCAAGACTGGTTCTTCTTTGGATTTGTCCACCGATATCACCATATTGTATTTTTTATTTCTTTGTCCCTCAATTGGTATCCCTTTCCAACCGTTCTTACTTCGAATATTATCTCGTTCATTATGAGATTGAAAAGGATAGGACTTCAGCTATCACCTTATTCTCCTCTGCATGGAAATTATTCGTGTTTTTTCCCCTTTACCTGTATTTGGGACCAGTTGTCAGGGTTTCACTCAATTATGATGATAATAAAGCTTTAGTAAGATCAATGAAACACATATATGTTGTTTTGTTGTATTCTATAGATTTTTCAGCAATTTGTCTGATTGTAAAAATGGCATTTACAGTTGACCTGTTTTTTTAAGCCTTGTTGTTCTTCACATGACCCATAGGAAGATAACTTTTCTTTCAGAATTTTAGTGAATAGCTGTAGCACTGAACTTAGTAGCGTAATTCCACGGTAGTTTGATGGGTATTTTTTGCTTACTTTTTTAAATATTGGAATGGTTATACTTTCCTTCCATTTGGCAGGTATTTTGTTGGAGTCGATGATTTTGTTGAAAAGTACGCACAGTTCATCTGCTAGTACATCGCCTCCAATCTTCAACAGCTCGTTATATATTTCATCTACTCCAGGCGAGTTGCGATTTTTTAATTTCGTGACCAACTGATTCAGTTTCTCATCAGAGATGGTCCACGTTTCTTGAGAATTATTATCGTTCTCTTCTAAGTCAGGATTTACTGAGTTAGTGCCGGCACTATAAAGTTGGCAGAAATATCCCAATCATCTATTTTAGTTATGTTTATATATTCGTTGATTGGTTCTTTCTTGTTTCTTAACATGTTCCAGATCTTCTCTTGACTTTTATAAAGGTCGTGTTCCATGTCTGATGAAAACTTTTCCCAATGTTCTCTTTTCATATATTGAATTTTGTTGTTGTTGACTGCATTTCTTAGAGATTTGTATTCGTCTAGTGTTAAGCTTTGTGATCGATACTTTAGATATGCTTTTCGTTTTTTATTTGCTAGTTCTTTAACTACGGTTTTGTGTTTAGTTTTGTAGATTTGTTATATATTCTTCTTCCTACAGCTTCTTCGGCGGCTTTGAGTATTGTGGATCGTATTTTTATCGAGGCAGCATCAACGTTGATACTTTCCACGATGGGATTACTATTTATTTTACTAATGTCTTTGTTGGTAGAGTAATTTTGTTGATAGAACTTTAAGTGTTTCCATGCTTAGTTTGCTTACTTTGATAGGTCTTTGTTTTTCTAGTATATTGGGTTTTGAAGATAATTTTTGCCATTACTAGGTTGTGGTTAGTTCCAGCGTTTGGGTGGGAAGTAGGTGTTATTAATTCTAAACTCGATGCTTGCGCATATCTGAGTTAGCTGTTCGCCGCTCTCGTTGTTAAGAACAATTATTATTTACTAGGTAAAGTCATGTAATTAGACCAATAAGGGCATTTACTTATTTTATAAATTACTCTGGCAGCAGAGATTTAAAGTGATAGTTCTTGTGATGTGATACTTCATTTAATTCCAAAATTGGGTAAGAGAAATGTTAGACCTCGCCTAATTAATCTTAAAAGGCAGGTCCGAGCGTCTTTCAAGTATGCAATAAAAGCAGCAAAGTTTGCAGCTAATGATAGAGAAATACGTTTTTTGATCAAATGTCATAAAAAAGCTCAACAATGGCCAAAATATTACTTGCATGACAAAAATACTTCACTGACAGAGAATTCCGTCATCTGACGTAGACGAAGAAGTTAGAGTGTAAGAACACATAGTGAACTCCGCCTGCAAGTCCTATGACCTATTTTGTTGTAGTTATATTAATATTAAATATTAATATTTATAATCTAAGTAGTAAAATAATAAATCATAATGATAAGGTCTTCCTGCAACCCCTAACAGAATTAACTAACTATATATTACACATCTAGTGAATTTTCCTGAAAATCAAAAGAGAAAAGTTCCTATTCACAAAAAAGGTGACAAAACTGACAATAACAATTACAAGTCCATATCACTGCTCCCATTGCCCATAAATACGTGGCGCCTCTGGGATCGGTTCTCGGACCGCTACTTTTCCTCATTTATATTAACGTAAATCCACTTTACGTTTATGGTTGTAAAGTAATTTGCAGGTTTAGTTGCAACTAGTAAAGATTTAAATACTGCGGAGTAAATTAATGCTGTCTTTCAAGCTCAAAAATGGTTTTCCAGCCATAGGTTAGTTTAAAAAAAAGATAATATGGTCATAAGAACCTTTTCCCTCAGTAAGTCAGTTCGGCGAAACGAAGCGGTAAAATTCCTGGAAATACATCTAGACCAGGCCATAGTGTGGATAGAACAGGAAGAACAAGTTGCGACGAAAGTAAACAATCACTTTTACTTAGAATCATTGCAGGTATTAGCTACTAGGTTGACTGTAATTGATACATTATAGAATTAGGTATAGTTATGTACATTTCTTGAATATCTGCTGAAATATACCGAGTTATTGAATGCATGGTGATATTCACGCATAATAATAGTAGTAATAGTAATTAATTTTGTGTTAGCACATAATGGTTTTACAAGTCATAAGTAGAAAGAATAATATTACTAATAGCAACTACGTTACATAAAATAAGTTGCAAATTTACATGTGAATTATGACAGAAGATTTGAAGTACAAAGTAATAGAATTTAATAATTACATGGATAGAAACTAAAATTAGAAATAATTAAAACTATAGGATTAAGAATAAGGTAAATATAAATATCCTTTAAATATAAATAAAAGTTATGCATTCGTGAGCAATGCGCCGAAGTGAACTGACGTACGTACAAGCGAAATAACGTAAAGTGTTAGTTAGTGCTCTAATTATTAACTTTTATCTCAATACCAAATCCACTCCCGTGTGAGTTTTAGCAGACTATGGAGAGTGAGACTGAGAGCAAAAAAGAGGGCGGCCCATATGTCAGGTAATTTACCTAAGACTTCTAACAAAATGCTACAAAGAATTACACAACAAAACCATCATGACATACAAACACCAACACGCTCTCAAACAGTACTACATCTCTCCACACAAATTACTAACATAATCAAACAAGCCCACTCACAACAGTATGCACAAACCAGCAGAACATCAATCACTTCACAATATTCTGCTATAAATACAGCATAGACACAAGAACAATCACTCACACAATCAAAAGTACAAAACACACAACAACGCCATTATAAAAACACATATACACTCTCGACAGTGGTCGAAATGTCGAGATTACAGTTCATACCAGCTTGCTTTGAACACAAATATGACACTAATGCACTAATCATCAAAACAATACGGGGATTTATTCTAAAAAGTAATCTGGAAAAATAAACAGTCATACATTTCTTAAAAGCCTTGCAGAAAGAGCAAGTTTAGCGAATGGCGCTCATCCCCTTCCACTTCCAACTCGCGCGCGTCACCCGCGCCTTTCTACTGTTTAATTATTAAAGGCATAGAACAAGAAATCGAAGACACAAGGATCAGTGCGCGCCTGCTTTAGCTGGGAATAACGCACGTTACTGCAGCAGGATCATTGCAAAAAAGGAAAATCACAAAACTCACATGATACGAGTAATTACGGGTTCATGCCGGTCCCATGCAACAGATGTAATAAAATGCCAAAGAAACCACTCAACAGCAACTTGCGAAACAACACTACCCCCAATATGTAAGATGGATGGTATGTGCTTATGACATACCATGAGGCTTGGTCCACTAAGTGTCCTTAGAGGCTTCAAAAACCAATAAAGGAAATTCCAAACATCAAAATTATAAATCAAAACAAAAAATGACACAAATTGACAGGGATTTGACAAAAAAACACAAGAATTCATACTGTCATCACAATTCACGATTTTCTCATCGACGTTTACAGGACACAAATTAATGATCTGACGAACTTAGAAAGACAAGAACTGTTAAAAAAATTAAGGACGAGATTCATCGACTCATTTTAAATAGACACACATGTAAATTTTTCTGGTAATATTTGACCTCTACACCCCCAATGATATCCCACAGTAATGCCAATCTGCGGAATACACACTCTGTTCACTCATATTAATAGCAATGCCTAATATAAATTTTATGTATACTAAAATTAATTCCATCAGCAAAAGTACCATTTACTACCCTTTTTCCTTACCAACAATCCAATCCACATTAAACTACTAGTCAAAACGAAGTCTAATAAAGACTTTCCCTCAAAAAAATGGTCCCATATTCAAATCCCTGCAACTACTCTACGCGCTGCTATTTTGGCATCCAGAAATAATGCTTGGTGAAGCCAATCCACCGAGAATTAATAATTCTATGAATGAATGTCATATAAACTCCACATTTTTCTGGTGTACATCCATTACTCCTCTTCCATTGAAGACACTATTTTCACTAAAGCTTCCTTCTATGACCATGCCACTATAATCGGAGATTTCAACTTAAATAAACAAAAATGGAAACAGTTATCCTCCTTTATTTACAATATCAACTTGATGCGCATACCAACCAACCCCACTTTTATCATGTCTAATAAACAATCATCCACTCCCGATATCCTTCTTTGTACCAACAATATAAAACCCCTAATACATAACTTAGAACTTGTCCCCGATTTGGGCTCAGATCATTTATCAATTAAATTTTCATTATCCATTTCCCCTCAACTTCTGCTCCACCTAAAACCATATACTTATTCAAGGACAGCGGCATCGACGGAAGAACTAATGACTTGACAGATTTTATTGAATCCCATCAAAATATTAATCCTGATTCCATATGGCCATTCTTACACACATTTTCCAATTCCAACTTGAATAATACGCCGAAATGCTCCAAAAAAACCCTACAAATATTCACTGCCCTCTATATTCTCAAACTAATTAAATATAAGCGACAACTTAACAGATTTGTAGATTACATCATGCGAACCCATTAATAAGTTACACGGCTTAAAATACTGGCAAAAAATATAAAAGCTAAACAAATATCGCAAATTACCCAATTACAAATGAAAAGACAACATGCGAATCAGAAATGCCAGAGATTTTTGCTAAACATTTTCAAAAATCTTATAAAATAACACAGCACGACGACTATGAACAAACATTGAATGATCATATTAAAAAATGGTATAAAGATTTCATAGCTCCCAAACTTCACTAATCCCAAATGACGAAATAAATGAGGACGACTATCACGAAACTTTAAGCCGTGGCAAAAATACTGCTCCAGGTTATGATAGTATTTCCAGGCATTCCTTCATAATTAATCACATATATTATACTTAAAAAATACCACCCGAATGGAAAAAAGAAATAATTACCTGTATCCCTAAACCCTACTTCCCGTTCTTGGAAACATGTTTGAAGCTCTCCTTAAACGCAAAATAATGTCCTATATTTCTAGTTTCAGCCCACAATATCAGTTTGACTTCGTAGAATACGAATGCACAACCCTCCCACTAGCTATTCTCTCTTCTAACTGCCGAACAGGAGGTCTTGAAGGAAATAAATCCGCGATCGTCTTCCTAGACGTCAAAAAAGCTCTCAATACCGTTTGGCACTGAGTTTAAATGCAGTACCCTTAAACTCCCAACCCATATGTTATATCTTTTAGACAGTTTCCTACACAACCGCTCCCTTCAGATCAATCACACACACATTGCAAGGTCTAGCTCAAGGCTCTCTTCTTTCTCCCACTCTTTACAATCTCCTGGTGCACGATATCAACCATATCAATCCAAAATAGTTCAATAAATCCGCCTATCCACTCCTTTACGCTGACGATACGGCCCTAATTATAATCCAACAATCTCAGTCTGGCCAACGAGGAGGCGGGCCGCGCAGAGAGTGATATATGAGAATCTAAGCGAGAGGCACATACATTTTTCCTAATACAATCGAAAACAAAAGTCAGGCGGTTTATTATCAGTCTAAAGAAGGTGTACGTTCGGTCCGCACGCTTACCGGGAAACACGTGGGTACCCCCTACAGGGTCGGCAACAGTTGTAAACAGATTATGATGGTTTTTAAAGGGCCCGAATATACTAATGATCACCAAAAATAGGGAATGAAATTAAATAACATTAGAACGGACAAATCTTCGTATTGGCTTTTAAGCACGCGTCCTGTCACCTTACTGTTAAACTCCATGATAATTTTGTCAATGAATATCCAAAACACATGAACGCACTCCGTATTATACCGATGCCATTTCTCTTACCCTACGCCCGCCCATTTGCCACAGCGCAACTGGCCAGACTGAGATTGTTGGACTATACCTACGCTCCCACTCCCCCAAAAGCCCTCAGTACTCTACGGGGCACTATAGAGACCTGGTTTGAAAATGGCGCATTTCAACCAACCCTAACAAATCCCAACTCCTTCTTTCCTTTCACAAAATGGACAAAATATATATCCCTCCGTTCCTGCAAATACCTAGGAATAATATTCGATACTAAATTAACTTTCAAAAACCACACCTCTTCCCATAAAGCAAAAGTCAAGCAAAGGGTGACCCATTTCAGAGGCTTAACCTACAAAAACATGGTATAAATATAAAAACCAGCACTCACATCAATAAAATGATCTGCCGTCCTTTGCTTGACTATTCAGCGATCCTCTTCTACAACCCTCACCCAGTAACATTCGCCCAAAATCCTAACTACATCAAAATACCGAATGCACTATGCATTCCCAGAAATAAAAGCATTATCCCTAAACGTAAATTCGCTTAATTAACAATACACGAATTCATTTTATAACTTCAATGGCGCTTCAATTACTGTTAGCAAGCTTGACCTCTCGAGAAATGACGAGGACTTAGATAAAAAATAAAAATAAAAAACAGGCAGAAAGGCCTATGATCGATAGCCGATTGACAAATCTGGTATATTTTTAAATTCTATATAAACTCTGAGTGTATATTATTTTATAATATTCTCTATGTATTTGTCAATAAAGATGTAAGAAGCAAATCTGATTCCCGTTTCGTGTATTATGCTCATGTAAGTTAAATATTGTTGTGAACAAAGCCATTTTAACATAAATATACATGGCACTGTTAAGATATTATGTCTAAAAAGAGACGATCGACAATGACTGTGAAAGTGCAAGGAATCAATTATACGTAGAGGCTTTGAATTAATGCATGGTAAGCTGATTTTAGAGCATAGACTGCCAAAGCGTTACTAAGCTGCCTCAAAAGATAGATATTTCTGCACAGTTTGTTTGAGATTGCTGTTCATTGTCTTTGCCACGTAAGCCTGGTATCCAGATACACTCCCAGAAATTTAGGCCTGCTATAAGTATATTTTGTTCAGAGGAGGACATGACGGTTTGTGTTTTCTCTGATTTTACAGTTGGTTAATTTCATGCAAACCATTCCATTGCCTTTGAAACTGAGCCCCTGTTGTTCTGAGGTGCAATCGACACATCACATGAGTGACTCCATAATGTGTAGAGGCCCAAGAATAGATCTCTGAGGAAGTAAGTGGCCAAAAGCGACAGCTTGTTTTCGATTAGATAATTAGGAAGATAACATATGGCAGACAAGCGGTGAGAAATTTTAATAATACAGTTTTCGTAAGATAACCACATGAGATACGCAATCAAATGCTTTAGTCAAGTCTAAGAAAGCTGCTACTAAACAAAATCCACTCTTAAATTTGATATTGCTTCAGTTAAGACAGTAATCGCATCTACTGTATCTATGCCCTTAAGAAAACCGTATTGGCTGGTGGTGATTACAATGTATGTTGGATGCAATACACATGTTAATCAATTTCGTGAAAGTGGGGATTATGACATCGATATTTTGGTGAAATATTTATTGAGAAGATCAAGAGTGATATTATATTTTTTATCACCTAATTAAGTTATTTAGAAAATTAATATTGGCACTTTAAAAAAACAATTAAATAACTCTAGGGAGTAGTTTTTTAGATACTTTGATCTTATGCATTGATTTCTTAGGCTTGCTTCTTTAAGAATCAATAACGTTTTCCGCATGTTACAAAGATTGCTGTTAAACCATTTAATTTTGGTTTTATTTATTTTATCATTAGAGAGCTTTTTTTAAACATGTCGTGATCAGTGAATTCCCAGTTAATATTTTCTAATAATCCGAATAATTTAAAAGTACTATTGAGTAATGGGTCTACTACGTATTTTTATTTTACTAATGTTAGGAACAATATTTTCTAATTGCACATGGATACCAATCTGGTCAGAAATGCCACAATCCAGTGGGCTATTTATTAACTTAGTGGGGTGAATATTTGTGAAAACATTATCCAGACAGTTTATCTCTTTGGTATTAAAACCCACACATTGCTTAAGACCATAGGTTGCGAATAATTCGCATACTTTGGGGTCATTAGAATTAAATTTAACATTAAAATCACCGCCAATAGGTATTCCTTTATTTCTATTTATTTTATATAGCAACTTGCTGATACTGCATACAAATTTATTAAAATTAATTGTAACAATGATAACATTTCAAGACAGAAGTAATGTAGCAGCTATCTGACAGTTTATTTCATTATAGGTATTTCATAATTATCTAACCAATTCACAAATAAAATATGTATTGAAATAATATCAGATTCACTCACACCCGCATGTTCTCTGCTATAAATTATTAAGTAGGTTGTATATATATATATTAATTGTTAGGATGTCTAAGGTAAAATCAATCAATAAATCAATAAACTGAAACAAGTTATTTTTGTACTCATTTTTCTAACAAATTACCCGCAATATTGCGGCAATTAGAATTTAAGAGCTTCAAACAAAGATTATCTTAATGCTACTTATAATTTTGATGATTTGTAGGCGTTACTTGCTCTATATTACTTGTTAGGCATTATTTAAATTATTCTATTGTTTTAATATGTTTGTTCTTTCAATTTTTATATTTTTATTTCTGCTTTTTATCGTGTCTGCTTGATTTTTTCATTTTATTAATGTATATAATTTAAGAACATAGCATCAAAATTATACTCCACTTTCTTAAGAATTCACGACAAATCTTAACCCCTTCTAATGAATGAGCCCAGTTGAGCGCATCCCTTAGGAACGGAGGCGTTTGTGAATTTACGTGTGGGGGTTTAAAGTCCTGTTAATAATTGTCGGTCGGAATCACAGTTTGAATATTTCATCGGGCGGTGACAGGGTTGAAAGTCCTGCGGGAGGCAAAGGGTTAAATCCTCTGCATCCCTTAACACACCAAAACAGTAGGAGGTTTAAGTGGGATGGGACAATCGCCCGCCCCCCTTTGTTACAATGTTCCGATGGGTTTAAGGTCATCCTATAAATCGTTTCCATTATCTGTATGAGAGAAATATGGGAAATGAAATCGAATCCGTAATAAAATTGTAAATTGTATGAATATTCAAATTTGCCACAGAATAAGTAAGCAATGCGTATTTGAAAATTTTAAAAAGTATATGAAGCTTATTTATAATAGCCTAAAGATCATTATTAGGTTCGGATAAGATATTATACATCTAAGCTTAGATATAATAAAGCAAATGAATTTAAATCACTAGCATTTATCTATATTTAGTCCACTATGAATAGTTCTTTTTATTTATTACGGGATGATTTTTCTTGAGTCCAATAGAACGTAATAGAGCAGCGTGTTTTATTAGATTAAATGGAGCGATTTCATAAGACGTGACAAATCGAGCAGAGAGATGAAAACCAGGACTACGTGGGGCGTAGAGAGGGGCTAGAGGTATATTAAATCCCCCTATTGTATAGCGGAGGATATTACCTTCCGGAAAATGAGGACTAACGATATTATATCCTGTAGGAATCGCCTCGGATTCAATCTACTTTACGTCAATACCGTGTCCGGGATTACATATTTTTGATATTGTTGTTGCACCTCGGAATATGAATTCAATTTCATGTGTCCTTAAAGAAACATATACATTTTCATAAGCAGCAATGTATTTCACACGTGCAAATACAAAAGTTTTGCTCATTATAATGAAATACTCGCGTGTGTGTAGTAAGGAGGCGAAATTACTCTCTCCCGCAACTGAGGGTAATTAAGTGCGGGGGAGGCGTAGGTGAAACACATAAGCCCCATATCATACTAAACTTCAGTAATAGCCAATTTGGTTGCATCATTAGGAGACTCGATTTGACTACAACCCACCCCCATGTCCCATTACGCCGGTTTAAAATCTCGAATTTATTCGATATCGGTTTATCCATCCACTGAAGAGAGATCATACAAATTTCATACTTAACGACGAAGTACAACATTAAGTCTGTCAAACATGGCGAAAATCCATTACCATTAAACATTAACCGCCGCGTTACCATTCCCTGTAACAACATTACGCAAGTTTCGACTCCCTCAAATATTGATTCTGCAGGAGTGACATTAGCTTTTTGTAAATGTTAAAGTTTGCAAAATTATATAGCTACTTCCTAATATACGAAGTTTTTTTCTAATTATTAATGCTTTTTAAGTATAATCCATGTTTGCATTTGTCCTTAACAACTTAAAAGTGTAAATTATCAAAAGTAAAAATTTGCAATTTCTAAAAACTAAAGTAAATTTTAATGGGTAATAATTTTAGAAATAAACTCTAATTTTTGCAGAGTTTCTGATATATTATTTAGTTTCAACAATTTTTGTCCAATACGTGAACAAATTCTAAACATGAATTTTCTAAAATTCAAAGTCATAATGATTGAGGATTGATGGCCGAAAAAATTAAAATAACATTAGGTATCATAATACTTATAAAACAATGTTTGTCACTCTCAGAGTTTCATTCGAGTAAAAATTATAAATTTTCAAAAACTGTAATAAATTGTATTACTTAATATTTTCAAAATATAATCCAATTTCTAGAGAACTATTTATAAGCTATTCTTCATTATTTATTTTTAAATGTTTGTTGTCCTTTATATGTCCATGAATTAAAATGTGAATTTTTAAAAATTCATAATTAATGTGTAATTATAGTTTGTTAGTCTGAATAAAAATGCTATTCTCTTTGAAAATTTCAATAAAAGAAGACGATTTTTTAGACATTAATGTGAATTATAATTAATATAATGTTTAAGAAACATAAATAAAATTTTATAGAATTATACCCTTGGATTGAATATTTATTGTAAACTGATTTTCTTAATTACTTTACATTTTTAAAATGTAAAATTTTTAAAAAAGATAAATTCTCATGACTCATATTTTGGAAATATATTCTACATTTTGCATGATTAATACTGATTATTTTCAATATTTACAAAACTTTCTATTCGGTTAAAAGTTCATTTGAATTTCCAAAAACTATAGTAAATTGATTTTTAGAAAATTAATTCAATTTTGCTGAATTATTTCTTGGCTTTTACTATTTATTTTAATAAAAATTTAAATTTAACATTGGTTACTTCGAAAATATAATTTAATTTCGGCAGAATTGTTTCTTGGTGTTTACTATTATTTTCAATTAATCTACCTCAAAAAATATGAATTTTTAAATAAATTCTATTTCTTGATATAGGTATACAAAATATAATTCAATTTCGGCAGAATTATCTCTTTAGGTTAACTATTTTTTATGTGTTTTTTCTTAATACTCTATCAACTTTAAAATGTTAAATTAAGCAAAAATTAAGATGAATTCTTATGACTCTAATTTTAGAAATATGATGTAATGTTTTGAAAATTAAACCCCTACGTTGTTTTAATTATTTTAAAAATCTTTCTTCAATATATCAACAAATTGAAAATCGTAATTTTCAAAAAATTTCAATTTGAGGAAGAGTGGGTGGATTTTAGAAAACTAAAGTAATTTCTATTGGGTGATATTTAGAACATATAATTCAATTTTTCTTGATATTTATTTTAAATTAATGTTTTCGGAAAAATTATAAACTTTTAGAAATTAAATTGTATTAGCCATAAATGTAATTCAATCTTTCCAGATTTTTTTCTCAATAAGTCAATAACTTTAAAATGTGACATTACAAAAATCTATAAAAGTTTAGTCCAGCTCATGAATATGTTGAAGAATATGAAGAAGTTTTTAATTACAATAAACTTGCTGACTCTAATAATCTGCTGGAATCTTTAAGGCACAAAGCCCAATTGGAGAAAATGCTCTTATTATAGTTTTAGAAGCTTTCCTATATTATTATTAGTTAGCATTAGTTTATTTCTTTCTACTTCTAGTCTATCGGATGATATCGGCATGCCGATTAAAACTTACACAGCACCCCAAGTGCCCAAATACACAACATCCTAATGCCTATTACATAAGTAGGCATAAACATATAGTATGGTTTACTTCAAGCAATAGACTAGAGCTTTTAATAACCACAATATCGCCTCAGAACCCAAATTTAACGTAGTTCGCAAGGCAGACAATGGACTATCTGTTTTATCTGCAAATATGCAAAAGCGAGATCTTCATTTGGTACGAGGCAATCAGACAGAACTTAAATGAAAAAAAAAACAATAAGCCTTGCGTTTTCACTTGTATCAGATACATTTATAGAATATACGATTCATTTCCTAAGTATCTGTCTCGGCTGATATGATGTGATCAGGGGGATAATGTACCAATGAAAATGTCTCGTTACATCTTTCTGTTGAGATAACTGAAGCTAAATCTACCAATGACTGCCTTGAAGGTCATTTGCCATAATGAAACGTCTTATTGGCTTAAAAATTGGTGTAATTTTAGAGGAAAGTTAATCGAATTAGGTATTTTGACCTTGCCGTCACTATACATAAGTTCGCCGAATGGCGGGGATGGAGGGTGGTGGGTGTTGCGCAAGTCCTAACGTGTTCAGTGACTAATCATTAATATATTTACCGAGTATTATCATAACGAGGTCAGTAAAACCATACTGGAAGAGATATCATCTGTTTACGGGGACTCTTGTCCAGGAAAAAACATGGTATACAAATGACACAACCTTTTTAAGGAAGGCAGGGAATCAATTGAAGACGGTTCCCAACCTGGGCGGTCTGTTGAGGTCACCACTCAATCGAAAAATTAATATTGAAGGATGCACGTTTGAAGAAAAAACCACTCGCAGAAATGGTTGAAGTATCTGAAACAATCATTTTTAAAGTCCTCCATAATCATATCGGCATGTCAAAAGTCAGTGTAAAATGGTTTTTTGTAGCGAATTATTACTGGGGGTGAAATTTGGGTTCATCATTATGAACCTGAGTCTTAGCAAAATTCCATGCTGTGGCGTAAAAAGGGTAAACAGCTCTCTAAGATGTGATAGGAAATTGCATTGATAATATAAATACAGTGATGGAATAAAATCAAGAATGTAATATAATGTGTATCACAGAACACTGGAAATCAACAGAAGAAATTAAGACATTTTATGTAAACCGTTCTAAACTAGTTTCTTCGTACTTTAGATTAAGTGGGGAACACGGCGGTTCCGCAATATATTGTCACGAAGGTGTGCATTTTAAATCGCATAGTAGATTGAGCAAATTCTCAATCAAAAATGAATTTGAGTGCGCAGCAGGTGAATTTAATGTTGGAACACTTGCGGTCATTGTTGTATCTATATATAAAAATATTTTTTATCGCCAAATAGATCGTTGCAGAAAATTTCTCAAGAAGGTAAATTAATTTTTCTATGTGGTGACTTTAATATAGAATTGAAAGATGGCAATGAAGACAAAATAAAATTTTCCTCAATTTTAAAGCGAAAATCAGTAAATGATTACACGAGGATTGTTCAGAACTGTAAAAGCGCTCTGGATGATATAATTACCAATTACACAGGTGAGCATCATGTAGAATTAATTAACATGCATATTTCTGATCACCTAGGCCAGAAATTAGTTATTATGGTACAAAAGAACGATCCTACTTGTGAACGCCAATATCACAGAATATTTAGTGATACTAATATGAATAAATTTTTGTACATGTTGAGCCAGTGTAATTGGGAATGTGTATATGATATTGATTCTTCCGATATCAACAAACAATGGAATATTTATAATGATACATATGAAGTAATATTTGAACAATGTTTTCCAATGATTTGCATTGAAAAGAATAATCGGAAGAACAGTAGATTATATACATATCCCCAAATAAGAGCATCTAAAGAAAACCTAGACATATTATTTATATTATCACAATATAATGATAATTGTAAACAATTGTATTCTCACAAAAAGAAAGAATATGATAAGCTTCTAAGAACATCGCGGTATGAAAAATATGATTAAAGAATTAAATCATCCGATAATAAAATTAAATGTGTGTGGGGAATATTTAAAGAGATAAGCAATGCTGGTTCGGAAACTAAGAGAATACCAGGGGAAGCATGTAACGTTGCAGAGAAATATAATCAATTTTTAATTGATAGTATTACACAACTAAGAGTTCAGAATACGCCCTTCAGTAACATATCTTATGACCAAATATTAAATAATAATCAATCTATGTTCTTGCCTCCAGCAACGAAAATTGAAATAATAGATCTTTCAAAAAGATTGAAAAATAAACATAGTAGTGGCCATGATAACATTTCTAATAGCATAATTAAATTAAGCATAGAGCCAATAGTAGAAATACTAGCCTACATAAAAAATAATTCCTTCAAATTTGGAACTTTTCCAGAAAAATTGAAACTAGCTCTTATTACGCCAATTTTTAAAAATGGTGATCCACAGTTGATGGGTAATTATAGACCAATCAGCCGTTTGCCATCGTTTTCGAACAATTTTGAATTAGCTATGTGTAAAAGATTAGTAACTTTTTTTAATAACTGTGGCCTCTTTAGTGAACATCAGCATGCATATATAGAAGGAAGATCAATTGATAGTGCCATAATTAACTTTATAAATTATATAAATGATGCTTTAGAAAAAAAAGAACTAGCAATGGGTATTTTTTGGATTTGTCAAAAGCATATGACACTATTGATCACAAAATTCTTGTAGAAAAAATGGAAAAATATGGAGTAAGAGCTAATATATTAAATTGGTTTAAATCGTATCTATTGAACAGGCAGCAAATAGTTGTAATACAGGACGTTGGCAAGCACTTCAAATCTGCCATCAAGGATACAGGAAATGTATGAATACCACACGGCAGTATTTTGGGTCCAATTCTGTTTATAATATACATAAACGATTCCCATCTATTGAGGTCAGATTTGAAGTGCAATTATCAAACAATTTAGTTAAATTGACACCTGAGATAAAATTCCTAGGAGTTGTTAATACCTATCCGATAATTTGGCAAAACTTTGTTATCTAATGAATAACATAAAAAGATATCTTAGTAGGGAGTCCTTAAAAATAATTTACCACGCCAGCTTTGAATCTGTACTTCGAAATAATCTTTTGGGGGAATAGTGGACATACAAAAACACTTTATATGGATTATGTATTACTTGTCATACAAAGAGTCATGCAGGGGCATTTTAAGCAAAATAATACACTGACAATATATTCACTATTTATACAGGGTAAGTTTTTTTTATGTTCTCTATGGGGATCTCGGAAACTATAAGAGATAGAGAAACGGTTAAATGCGGATAAGTGTAGATTTACGAGAAAAATAAAATTCGACTTTCAAAGTTTTCAAAAAAGTCAAGGGTAACTAGATATATTGAAAAAAGTAAAAAGTGTCAATATATCTCGGTTATTATAACAGATAGAAAAAACTGTAAAGGTCAAAATTTTAGATAATTTTATGCAGATTAATAAAAAATAATCAGAAAATTTTTATCGCCATTATTTTCCGAGATACGACGCAAACTTACATTTTTTTAATGGAAACCATAGTTGCCTATGGCCTCATTCAAAAGGTAATTTTTTTCTCTTTAATCTCTTGAGTTCATCTATCATCTATTGCGGCGATTAAAAATACCACAATTAGTGAACCGCGTTTCATCTGTTCATAATAATTTTGTAAGAAACTTATTATCCTCTTGACAAATGGGTTTATACCACATACAAAAGGCCATTTGATAATTACAAAATTATTATTCTTATGCTGGTTTTTCATTTTTGTTTAACTTTGTAGAACTAATAATTACAATATTGCTATTATTATAAACAACTGCAATTGTTTTACTTTCACCTTTTTCATGGCTACCCATTTTTTTAATTTATAATAAAATTTAAAATGACTATAACTCACTTATTTTTAGAAATAACTATGCCGTATGCCATATTGGATTAAAGAGAAAAAAATTACCTTTTGAATTAGGTCACAGCCAACAATGGTTTCCATTTAAAAAAAAAGTAAGTTTGCGTCATATCTCGGAAAGTAATGGCGATAAAAATGTTCTTATTTATTTTTTATTAATCTGCATAAAATTATTGAAAACTTTGTCCTTTACAGTCTTTTTCTATCTGTTATAATAACCGAGATATATTGATTTGAAAAATTGACACTTTTTACTTTTTTCAAAATATCTAGTTACCCTTGACTTTTTTGAAAACTTTGAAAGTGGAATTTTATTCGTCTCGTAAATCTACACTTCTTTCTCCATTTAACCGTTTCTCTATCTCTTATAGTTTTCGAGATCCCCATAGAGAACATCGAAAAAAAACTCACCCTGTATATGAATGCTTAAAATTTGTATTTTAGCATAAATATTTATTCATAACGAGCAAGAATCATACATACGGTACAAGAAACACAGATATCACATATCCAGTCCACAAATTGACGCTAACCGAACAGAATGCTTCATATAGATGCAAAAAAATGACAACACATTGCCAAATAAAATACAAGAATTAAATTCTTTTGGGCAATATAAGAAAGCGGTGTATAAGTTACTTTTGAACGCAGAACTATACTCTATAAATGAATATTTCGACCTTTAACTATTTAATTAATTTTAAGATATAGTCTTGTTTTAATTACTTTATGTTTATTTTTATTATTGTTATTCGACACAATTTCATTTATGTTTCCATGTGCATTGTTGTTTTTGTTAACATTTCTTTGAGATAAAGATAAGTTATTATTATTATTATTATAAGAAATTCAAGTTATCGCAGTCGGCGAGAAATCTCATGGTGACAGTTTTCTTGGACACAGAAAGAATTTTGTTGATTCATTATAAGGATAAAGGTGTTTTTATAACCGAAAAATACTACGCTTAAATTTTAGAGCAGTTAAAGGAGGGCAACAAAGAGAAAAGGAAAGGAAATTTAACCAAAAATGTGCTACACTTGCACGACAATGCTCAAGTTCACAAAAGTCAAGTTGCGTTGGGTTATAGCCCAGATTTGGCTCCCAGCGACTATTATCTCTTTCCAAATCTGAAAAAAGAGCTTCGAGGAAAGACATTTTCTACCGATGACGAAGTGAAGGATGAAGTTTCAGCGTATTTTTCAGAGGAGGATAAATCATTGTTTACAAGTATTCACAAGATAATTCATAGATCTGAGAAATGCGTTAGTTGCAGGTGAATATATTGAAAAAGAAAAATAATTTTATAATATTATTTCCCTTCTATTCCATTCCGCGAATTTAGAAACGCACCCTCGTAATATACTTTCACAACTATACATGATTATAAATAATACAGGGACAGCGGCAAATACTTAACTAAAATCTATGCGTCTGAATAAATTCAGAAATGGTATCAATTATTATGGACAAAAAATATTCAACCTATTACTAGATTCGATTAAAATTATAAACATCAATTTGACAATAATGCACTAATAACTTTTCTTCACACTTTTATTTAAATTATTAAATTATTAGTGATATTCGTCAAACTAATTTGATCTTCATGTAACTCAATCAACCAAACTATAAGCATCAAAATAAACATTTTAAAACACCATGTTCTGATGATAATAATAACACTATCTATCCATACACTAAACTAAACTATAATTGTATAATATCTAAGTTTAAATACTCTATTTATCAGCTCATTTATAATTTTAGAACTGATATATACACATAATAACTTATTACAGTTTTATTTATTTTATTCTTAGTAGACAAATAGTATTTAATTTTACCTTTATTTTTACTTAATTATGAGGTTATATTATTATTTATATTTATGCGCTTACACAATGATATTAATATTTAAACTTATTTAATTTAGTTCGTAAGTAGTACATATAGAAACAAATATAATATTTTATACTTATATTTATACTTACTTATTAAGCTATATTGGATTGAAGATTGGTGAAATTCCATTATATAGGTGATTTTTTATTTTTGTCAATTTTGTCTTTCGAATTGTTAATATATTGGTGCCAAAAATCAGGAGTCTACTTGCTAGAATGTGGTGATTGCTCCATGGTATATGTTGGACAAACAGGCCGCAGCTTTGAAGAACGAGTTTCCGAACATAAAAAAAGTTATTCCAATAAGAAAACCACATCTGGATATACCAACCACTTAATCGAAAATAATCACACTTTTAATAAAGATTTTGCACACTTGTGACAAAAGCAAGAAACTAAACTTTCTCGAGCAACTTGAAATCAATAAATTTTATAAACGCGGTTTATTACTAAATGATTAAATAGATGTTAATAATTCACCAGTTTTAAATTTGTAAAACCTTATTTTAGTTAAATATTCACAATTGTACACACCCCATCCCCTCCTACATAGTTTAGTCTGATGAAGCCACTGTGTGGCGAAGCAATTGTCGTAGTGCATTGACATTAAATTGTGTAAATTCTCAAAACCGAAGTGTTTTATTTATCACCCTTATTAAGCTATATTTTTACAATAATTTGTGTTACAGAATAAATATTTAGTCTTATTTTACATCTTAAATTTAGCAAACGAGAAGAACCAGATGGCATCTTTAATTGTGTTCTTTTGAACTTTATTTATTCGTTATTATTTGATGTCAAAGCCATTACAAATGGGCATGTTTCCAAGTGGAAATTAAGTCATGTGATTATACCAATATTTAAATCCGGGGAACGAAATCAGGTAAAGAACTGCAGATGTGTCAGTGAACTATTCAGTCAGTAACTAATGCTCAATAAACTGGTTGCCGATGATTTAGCTTACATGTCTTCCCAAATTATATCTTCTCATCAATGCGGATTACTCCAAAAAAGATCAACAGTAACTAACCTACTTTGCTGCTAATAATTAGTACCTGCCAAACCATCTTGACCAGAACAACCAAGCTGATTCTACATACTGTTATTTAAGAAAGGCCTTTGATAGTGTTAATCATTTTGCCTTACTGGATACATTGCGGAGTAGATTAAGTTATTTTTAGAAAACCGAATACAAAGAGAGCGCATAAATAATTTAATTTCGGGTGTCATTAATGTTACCTCCGATGTGACGCAAGGCTCCCATTCTGATCCAATTCTGTTTTTATTATTCATCAATGCTATTCAGTATGTAATAAAAAATTGCAATTTTTTAGTGTATGCTGATGATTTAAAAATATTAATATAACCGAATATAATTAACTTCATTTATACAATTAATTCAATCAATAATGATAATGACTAAAGTGTATTATTTGACATACATAACAAACGTTTGTAACAAATCTTTCAGAATGTGGGGGTTTCATTGGCATGTAGGAAATAATTATAATGTGGCATGATTAAAAACATTGGTTTGTGCATTAGTTCGATGTCACGTAGAGTATGCGACTGTAATATGGTCTCATTAGATTGTATCCAACACCAAATCCTTGGAAGTTGTCCAAAACACTTTTTTTTCGAATAATGTAATATAAATGACACACATTTCAAGAAATTAGCAACACATTCAAAATGTATTAAATATGCACTCTCTTGAAAACCGTATATTTCTTCTGATTTATGTATCCTATACAATCTAATAAACGACTCTTGTTGTTTATACATTCTAGCTAATTTAAATTTTTACTATTCTGCTAATTTTCGTTTCTAAGATCTCGACCTTTATTCCAAGAACAAGATTGTATCTATTATAGTCTTAATAACTCAATCGACTGCAATATGAGATATGCGAATACTTTTAATAGGTGCCAATGGTTTAAACTATTTATTTCCTCTTTGGACATATTTAAATCTAATATAAAACGTCACATTACAAATCAGTGTATTTTATTACTAATATAAATTCATAATTTTGTGCTACTTCGTAAGTTACGTGATTTTGGTTTTCATCCGAGTGTTGTGTCGGGGTTAAGGTCTTTTTTAACGAACCGGACTCAATGTATGTTAATAATTATGAATCTTCATATTTCAATACTTCTGGTATGCAAATTTGACACAGTTGAACGACCTTGCACATAACCAAGCTGATTATTATATATAATCTATCGTAAATACCATTTTAGCTGAATAGTCACCAGTTTATCGAGCAATTTTGCGATCACTAATTGTATGGATACTCCTATATAGTTTTTAACTAACTGTCGATTTATAGCACCGATATATAAGTCAGGAGTTATATATTGGTGCAATAAAACTACATTTTCAAATATATGGAATAATGCCGAGCAAATTGATTAAGAGAATAAGTTATAAATAGAAAGACAGAATGAGAAAACACAATTTTGTAAGGTATAACTTGATATACGATCCAGTCCATAACTGTGTTTTGGTTTTAGACCAACAATAGCATTAAATACATCTTGTAAACTTGTTAACTATTACCTAATAATCGTGAATAATACCAGTTGTAGGTGTAAATTAAAAATCTGGCGTATCTATAAATACTGAACAAACAAACAAACAAATTTACTATGCCAGATCTGTTATCCGTTATTATTACCATGGGTCAGATTTTTAGAGAGGATTGAGCCGTTGATAAATAATTATCGTAGCATGATTTACTTAGCATTTTGCATTTGTCACGAATGCTTGAGAATATAATCCATATCAGTACCATTTTGTTTATACGGGCTATTTTTTCAAATGAATTAAATTTATTAATTCTCTAGTCATCCATTTGGGATAAGATTTATTATTATTATAGACATATTTAAATAGTACATATTTATCAAAAGCCTCATTGAAAATATCATAAAACTTTTCAGCTGAATTTTCAATACCGGAATTTTACATTATAAAATCCCAATTTATAGAATTTAAATATATATTAATTATATCATAATATGCTAAATGGAACAAGATTTTTTTCTGAAGTGATGATATTATTAATGGATTTGACTGAGAAGTTAATTTCATAAGCATAATGGTGAACGTACACTAAAAGAGAAAGCTAAACTATCATGGATAAATTATTGTTCTAGTATAAATAGTAGTACACCTGCATATCAAGTGTGAAAATTCATGAAAAATATTTCCAATCGGTCGGAATTTGGTAGAGTAATTTCTAATAAAATAATAGAAGACGCAGGAAATTCGTTAGCCCCTCCCCTTCAGCAAGAATAAACCCCGGTATATTTAATCACTCGACACAAAAGCAAACTTGTGATACAGACATAGAGAAACCATTCACGAAAACCGAGTTTAATATACCATCTTGGCTACAGAATGTTTCTACACCTAGTACTCAACCAGCCGTGGTGACTAGAGCATCGTGCATATTGTACTTTTTATACAGTGGCGTTTTAAAATGAGCGTTGCAATTGAAAATCCCGCCAGTTGTGAAGTGCGTGGTGTGATAAGGTTTTTGTTGGCGAAAAATTACAAACCGATTAAAATTTATCGCCAGATTTGTGACGTGTATGGCAACGGAATAATTAATGAAAGTCGAGTGAGGCAGTGGTGCATTGACTCTAAAAATGGCCGAACCAATGTTCATGATGATGAGGATCGCAGTGGTAGGCCTAGTCTTGTGACTGATAAATTCTTGGTGAAAATGAATGAAAAAATCCATGAAAATCGTCGTTTCAACATTTTCCCCAAATTTCATGGAATTTTGTTCATGAAATCGTAGTTGGTAAACTTGGACACCACACATTTTGGGCCAGGTGGATTCCGAAAATCCTAAAGGAAGACCATAAAAACAAAAGACCTGCTGCAGCACTGACATTTCTGGAAATGTATGACAAAAGTGGAAACCATGTTATCGATCGTATCGTAACTTGTGACGAGACTTGGGTACAGCACGTGAGCTGTGAAACAAAACGGCAGTCGAAGAAACCGAGGAAGTGTTGTAGATGCTGTCAGCAAGAAAAATCATGGCTACTGTGTTTTGGGATGCTCAGGGAGTGATTTTCGTTGATTTTCTTGAAGGTGGTCAAACAATCAATTCAGAGAGGTATTGCAAAACACTCCGGAAATTAAGACGCGCGATACAAAACAAGCGTCGGAAAACGATAAAATTTTGTTTTTCCATGACAACGCTCGTCCACACACAGACAATCGTACTCAAGAGCTCTTGCGTGATTTTGGATGGAAAATTTTCAGTCTTCCGCCATACAGCCCGGATTTGGCCCCGAGCGACTACCATCTGTTCCCAACGATGAAGACGTGGCTCGGTACGCAACGCTTTGTCACTGACGCTCAACTCCATGCCGGTGTAAACCAGTGGTTGAACTCGCAGGCGGCAGATTTCTACAGACGGCATTGAAAAGCTTGTAAAACGTTATGATAAATGCCTTAATTTATATGGCGATTACGTCGAAAAATAGCCTAAGAGTTTACCTTCAAAATATATATATAATAAAAATTAGTTTTTTCACTTTGTTTATTTTTTATTTCAAAAGTCTGTCATTTTATGGATTGCCCTCGTAGCATTAAAACACTCTAAGAATACCTCTCCTAGTTTTGATAAAATTACCTATAATATGTTATCCCAGTTGTTTGAAGAGGATATAAATTATCTATTGGAAAATTTTAACAATTGATGGATAAACGGCAAGAGTGAGGATATAATGAATAATGTTATTGTCGTGTTAATTAAGAAATTAAATAGTGACAGTTCCTTGGCTACATCTTTTAGACCTATATCTTTAACATCTTGCATTAAAATGTCAGTTCATTTATTTGGCACATGAAAGAATTGACCCACAACAATGAATTACTTGGGCCTTGGGAGACTTCCATGGGCTTAATGCAAGGATCGGTTGCACCAATTTTATTTATACTCATGATCTTCATCAACTAGCTGGCGTATATCTAAAGGTGATACAGTTTACTGATGATTTCTGTTTCACTTCAATAGCAATAATGTTACGAAAGCAATAAATGGGGTGACTAGTGTTGTAAATAAAGTGAATAGTTGGTCAGATGTTAACGGTTTAAAACCATCTCTGAGTAAATCAGCGGTAATGATATTTAGCAGGCATAGAGATTCCTTACCGGATTATTACTTTCCCTATATACAGGGTGAGTTTTTTTTCGATGTTCTCTATGGGGATCTCGGAAACTATAAGAGATAGAGAAACGGTTAAATGGGGAAAGAAGTGTAGATTTATGAGACGAATAAAATTCCACTTTCAAAGTTTTCAAAAAAATCAAGGGTAACTAGATATTTTGAAAAAAGTAAAAAGTGTCAATTTTTTCCAAATCAATATATCTCGGTTATTATAACAGATAGAAAAAAACTGTAGAGGATAAAGTTTTAGATAATTTTATGCAAATTAATAAAAAATAATCAGAAAATTTTTATCGCCATTATTTTCCGAGATATGACGCAAACTTACATTTTTTTAAATGGAAACCATAGGCCTCATTCAAAAGGTAAATTTTTTCTCTTTAATTCAATATGACATACGACATAGTTATTTCTAAAAATAAGTGAGTTATAATCATTTTAAGTTTTATTATAAATAAAAAATGGGTAGCCATGAAAAAGATGAAAGTAAAACAATTGAAGTTGTTTATAATAATAGCAATATTGTAATTACTAGTTTTACAAAGTTAAACAAAAATGAAAAACCAGCATAAGAATAATAATTTTGTAATTATCAAATGGAATCTGTAAGTGGTATAAACACATTTGTCAAGATGATAATACGTTTCTTACACAAATATTATGAACAGATGAATCGCGATTCACTAATTGTCGTATTTTTAATCGCCACAATGAACATAGATGAACTCAAGAGAATCCACGAGAAGTTTCAGAGAGAAAACTACAAATTCAATTTGCGTTTAATCCATGGTGTGTTTGGTTTAATTATTCTCGGTCCATATATTTTTGAAAGCTAACTAAATGAAAATGATTACTTTCATTTTCTTCGGAAGACATTTGAAGATACGCTCAATTGTTTAAATTTATCATTAGAAGCAAGATTAAAATGGTTCCAATATGACGGTGCTCCACCTCATAACATGTTGGCTTTACAAATTATTTAAATGATGCTTTTCTGCTTTTCCTCATGAGTGGAAAGAAATAAACCAATCCCAGGGCCACCTAGATCTCCCGATCTGCTCGTTTTAGATTTTTTCCGTGGGGTTATGTAAAAAACAAAGTATATGAAAAATCATATCAATCCGCGGAGGATCATAAACTAGCTGTTATTGAAACATTTAATTCAATTTACATGAGAATAGTCAAAAAAGCCATACATTCAATTTTAAAAATATATAATTTATGTCATAATATTAATAGTGGACTCTTTGACCATATTTTTTAATATTAAAATTTCTCTCCCATTGATATATTGATAATTACAGAATTACTTTATGCTGTTGTTTCATTTTGGTTTATCTCTGTAAAACTAATAATTACAATATTGCTATTATTATAAACAACTGCAATTGTTTTACTTTCACCTTTTTCATGGCTACTTTTTTTTTATTTATAGTAAAATTTAAAATGACTATAACTTACTTATTTTTAGAAATAACTATGTCGTATGCCATATTAGATTAAAGAGAAAAAAATTACCTTTTGAATGAGGTCATAGCCAACTATGGTTTCCATTTAAGAAAATGTAAGTTTGCTTCATATCTCGGAAAATAATGGCAATATAAATTTTCTGATTATTTTTTATTAATCTGCATAAAATTATCTAAAACTTTGTCCTTTACAGTTTATTTCTATCTGTTATAATAACCGAGATATATTGATTTGAAAAAATTGACACTTTTTACTATTTTCAAAATATCTAGTTACCCTTGACTTTTTTGAAAGTGGAATTTTATTCGTCTCGTAAATATACACTTCTTTCCCCATTTAACCGTTTCTCTATCTCTTATAGTTTCCGAGATCCCCATAGAGAACATCGAAAAAAACTCACCCTGTATGTAGTATATATTGGGGGAGTATTGTTTTCATAATTTATTTGAAATTTTTTGCTATAATATCCGTTTTGGGGTCCCCTGAGTCCATTTCAATGATTTCTGAAAAAAAAAATGTGTCTGAATGTGTATCTGTTTGTCTGTCTATCGGTGGGCGCTATATCTCAAAAAAATATATGTTTGAAATGAAACTTTAAACTTAAGGTTTATTCTTGGGTGTTTACTCGAGGCTGTTTTTTGTTTTTTTTTTCGATATTTCTCTAAATATGAAAAAACTTTTCAAATAAAAGTTTAAGGGAATGAAAAAGAGAAGAAGTTTTGTTAAAATATTTTTTCTTAAAGTTCTTAACTAAAAATTGAAAATTTTGACAATTTTTGCCAATTGCTAATAAACTATTAGAGCTCCATGAAACTTGTATTATAAACAATTGTAGAGAATTCAAAAGTGAATAAATTACTAAGAATATCCTTTTTGCGTAAACCTCATAGTATTTGAGATAAATATAGGGAAAGCACTATGATGGCCACATCACCATTTTGTCCTATTTGATTATGGTAACATTTCCATTGTTAATAGATTTAAGTACCTTGTTGTTATCTTAGATAAAAAATTATTATTCATCCGAGTGGTGTGTTGTGGTTAAGTTCTTTTTTAGCAAATCGGACTCAAAGTATTAATGTTAATAATTTTAAATCTTCATATTTCAATGTGACTTCTGGTATGCCCCAAGGTCCACGCTGCGGACCGATTTTCTATTTATTAACAATATTGTGATGGTTATTAAGGTATCTGAAAGCTGTATAAAATAATTAACAATTTAGATGACTGTACTGTACTTTAAGGTGGTATTAATAGGAGTAGTAAGTGGTGTGACGAAAATAATTTATTTTTAAGAAAGGATGATATCCATAAAACTGTGTTTCTGCTTAGCCAATAAAACACCATAATCCACCATACCAAATTGGAGTAGATGGTGTCCACCTGATAACGTGTTTACAAGAAATTTGATATGAAATGTTTATATTCCAGCAAATTTGGCACAGTTGATCGACCTTGCACATTATTATATATAATCTATTGTGAATACCATTTTAACTGAATAGTCACCAGTTTATCGAGCAATTTTGGGATCACTGATTGTATGGATACTTCTCTATAGATTTTAAATAACTGTCGATCTCCTGAATTATATATCGGTGCAATATAACCACATTTTCAAATATATGGAACAATACTGAGCAAATTATTTATTTAGAGAATAAGTTATAATTAGGAAGACAGAATGAGAAAACACAATTTTTTAAGGTATAGCCGGTCCACAAGTGTGTTTTGATTTTAGACAAACAATAGCATTAAATACATCTTGTAATGTAACAGTTAAAATCTCGCGAATCTATAAATATTGATAAAAAATTCTAAAAACAAATTTACTATACCAGATCCGTTATCCGCACTATGATTCCTATAAAACATTACATTAGGGTATTTTTCAGTCATTAGCGTATTTCCAGAAAAAAATTAGGTCAGATTTTTAGAGAGGATTGAACAGTTTATTAATAATTATCATAGCATGATTTAGTTTACTTAGCAATTTGCATTTGTGTCGAATGTTTAAGAATATACAATAATCATTATCAGTACCATTTTGTTTATAAGGGCTGTTTTTTCAAATGAATTAACTTGTTTAGTTGTCGAAGTAAAACACTTAAATTTTCAACTTTATTATTGCTTTTTTGAAAACGCAACAATTGTTTCGCCACACTGTGGCTTCTCCAGGCGAAGAAATGGTAACAATAACAGTTTGTGACAGGTTTATATAGTAATTGCTGTGGGGGGTAAGGGGGTTGGGGTATTATTCTTTATTTGATTTATGTTAAGTAGTGGTGACCGATTGATGTCCGTTTGGTCGTTTAGCAGAAGGCCCGTGTTTTTTCTTTTATTAATTTCTAGATTCTCTAGTAGGTCTAGTTTCTTGCTTTTTCTTTCTTGGTGTAAAATTTTGAATTCTTCAATGAAAGAATGTCCTTCGTCCAGCAGGTGGTTAGCATATGTGGATGTCCTTTTATTGTTGATATATGCGGCGCGATGTTCTATAATTCTGTCGATGAAAGCTCGTCCTGTTTGACCGACATAAGTTTTGGGGCAGTCTCCGCAAGTCAACATATATACTCCACTACGTTTTGTTTTGATATTAGGATCTTTATTGTTTTTTATAAAATTGCCTAAATTGTTGTTTGTTTTAAATGATGTTTGTATATTTTTCTTTTTTAAACAGTTAACTATTTTTAGTGATGCTGGTCCTAAATATGTTAAAGAAGTAAAATTATTTTGTTTTTCTTTAATCACGGGGTATATTGAATTTAATGTTTGTTTCTTTTTCTTTTTATTTAAAATATTGTTAATTAATTTTTTATAAAATCCATTAGAATATGCAATTTGGTGAATGATATTTAGTTCTTTGTCAAAATTATGTTTATTCAGAACTCAGTTTGTAGTAGAGGATCATGCAAAAGATATATATTCATATTAGAGACAGAAAAGCATGAATCAAAAAATATTCCACATGAATTCGGTATGTTATAGATTTGGGGATTATTCCCTACTTAGATGCAAATTGGAATATGCAAGTCGTATATAGTCTCCACTGAGAGCGTGCAAAACAAGTTTCTATGATATATAGAATTTAAAGTGGGTGTAAATCATATATAATGAACAACTTAAATATTCAATCCCTTGAAACACGAAGGAAGGTCTTGTGTTCACTGCATAAAATAATTAAGGGTGACATTTGTAGTCCTTTAATTTTAGGTCGATTTCGTAGAAACACACCCTTATTTAGATTAAAATTACATCGCACTTCGCAACTTCTCATCAAATAGCACTATTAAATTTATTAATTATTGTTGAACACTGCAACATGTTTCGCCACACAGTGGCCTCATCAGGCAGATGAATACTAATTTAACAAATTACAGATAGAAGCTTATATACTATTAGAACTATGGGGAGGGAGGGAGGTGGCGCTTGTTGTACAAAGGAGCAAATTATTACATATTAATTAAAGGAGAATGATTAACTTCTATTTGATCATTTAATAGAATACATTTTTATTAAATTTAAAGAAAATTCTATTGATTGATATTTAGAGAATATATTTTAAAAGTGTAAATTAAATATTGATTTACAGGTAAAACCAAGAGCAGGCTTTTCATCTGTGGTAATATCGTGTTTTGAACGCGCCTTGAAAATTGAACATCAAAATTATGTCATGACACCACAAAAATGTTTCATTGTGCTAAATGCATTTTCAGACATGTGACGACAACTAACAGTTATGTGATTCAATACTTGGCGATGCTCTAGTACGAGGAGTAGTTGTTTGGTTTAGTAGTTTCTACATTACTTAATTCTAATATATTTTAAATTTAAAAAATTATTTCTTTGGGTTAATTATTCATTTAAACAACATTTTCAATACGCTCTTATTCAAAACAACAGGCCAATTAAAATTTGCCTTCACAATACTTTTCTTAGTAATTACTTGTATTCGCAATTGTTACAAATTAAAATCAAACAACAAATACGACCGACATAATATTTCTAGTGATCAGACAAGTATGCAGACGGACTAGTATCGATCCGTAAATAATTAATTGACACGCAGAATTGCGAAGAATTTTGTAAATTAAATATATTGCTGGTTTACCTAATATTACCAAGAATTTGGAAAACTAAATAGGCCTGACATACCCAGTCTTCAATATACATATAAATGGTGAAGTAAAAATAAATCCATTATTCTTCCAATAGATTACTTTAGTTATCTGTATCTCGCGGTATATAATCAGGTTCCACTAGATAGAGTTAGAAAGGTGAGATTTCGTACTAAAAAAAATTCTGACAGTTTTGTGATTGGTGGACTGAATTTTGTTGGAGCGCATATCAAAGATGGATGTTATATTATACAGTTTTTCTTTAATAAAGGCGAAAAAGCAAGCCAGGCGGTTGAAAATGTAAATAGTGTTTATGGTTCTGATACTGTATTTGTCGATTCCGTTCCGGTAATTTTGATGTCAAAGATGCACTACGCTCTAGAAGGCCAATTATCGAAAATATCGAAAAAATATGTACATTGTGGAGTCTGATCGTCATGTAAGCACTGTTTCAACTGACCAAGAGTTGACGTTTCATACATACCACACAAATTAACGCACAAAAACCTTATGGGCCGAATTTCCATCTTTAAATCGCTACTGAATCGCAACAAAATCGACCCATTTCTGAAGCGGTTGGTAACTGGTGATAAAAAGTGGTTAACTTACGACAACGTCAAGTGAAAACGGTCATGGTAAAATCGCAGTAAGCCGGCGGAAATGGTGGCTAAGCCTGGATTGATGGCGAGGAATGATTTGCTGTGTGTTTAGTGAGATTTGCAGGGGATTACTACTATGAACTTCTCCCCTACGGCAACAATCTTCACTCGGAACTGTACTATCAACAATTAAACCGTCTGAAGGAAGTAATCGCCCAGATGCGGACCACTTTGGCCAATAGGAATTGTGTTCCCTCAAGACAATGCCAGGCCACACACATCGATAATGACTTACTAGAAGCTCCGGGGGCTTGGTTAGGAGGTTCTTATGCATCCACCTTATAGTCCAGACCTAGCGTCAAGTAATTACCATGGCGAACAATTTTGCTGGTAAAAAATTCGCTACAAGAGATGCTTGTGAAAATAGACTATGGCAATTCTTTTTCATTGGAAACGAGAGCTTCAATGAGAGAGACATAATGAAATTACCTTCAAAATGGTAACAAGTTATTGAACAAAACCGCGCATATGTGACCTAAATCGGATCGCTCTAACCATGGAAATTAAAAAGCATTCAATTCCATGCAAAAATAATGATTTTCTTTTTACTACACCTTTTATTACCAAATTACTCGTGGAACGAAGGTTCATACATAATCTCCATTCTACTGGTGGTTATAATAGCTGTTATGATATAGTCTAACTTACCGAAACATGGCTGAAATGGAGAACTTTTGACTGTGGTGTGAGGTGGCTTACTGCTTGCTTTTAAAGAAAACCTACTTACTGAGACTTTTGTTACCACACATTCAGTGAACTTGGTTCTTTTAGATGATATATCCAATTGAAAATGTAAAATCGGTTATTTCTATACCATTGGCTTGTATAGACCCCCTTATATAACGCGGAGCTTTTAGTATTTTTTTTCTCAGATTCTTTGGAAGTATTTCTATTTTGATAAACAAGTATAAATACTGGGTGGTTTTAACGTTCCACAATATAAAGAATATACCGAATCATAACTAGTAATCTACAAGTTAAAACTCAAACTTCGAATAACTATAATAAAAACGGAAAACTTCTTAACCTTGTATTCTCCCACATCAATACTAAATTCGCCATGGAACGTGAGTGCCCCTTATAACTGAAGATTTACTCTCTCTCTCTCTATCTCTGAGTATATGAATATTGCATTTCATAGAAGGAGAAGGCATTCCCTAGTAATAATAACAGAAAAACCAACTACCCAATTTGATATAATGAACTTACATTTCTTTTCTAGAAAATATAATTGATGTAATTAGGCACTTCAAGCATTTTATAATATCATTTACAATCTATTTGATAATTCATGATCAAATGCCTGTCTAGTCAAAGATTGTAAATCTATATTTGTAAAACCATTTTCAATTATTTTTAAATTACCAGTACGTACTAAGTAATTTTCAAATATCTGCGAATGTGACAAATTATACCTGTGCATAAGAAAGGTGGTAAAGGTGAAATACATATTTAACGTCCTGTCTCTATACTTTGTAATTTTTCTAAAGTGTAAACATATCATGCATTGTGAGATTTGTAGTGAAGTTAAGGGTATGATTTCTGAAAATAAGCGTGGTTTTATGCCTGAACGATTTACAGTTACTGACTTATTATACAGCATATTAGTAAGGTCTTAGACATGTAATTTACGGAAACTTTTCTAGTGCTTATGACACTATTGTTCATGAAATTCTGTTGGCTAAGCTGAAAACGTTTGAGTTGTGCCATTCTACATTACAGTTAATTGCGTCCAAGTTATTCGAATTTAGCTCTATATCTATATTCCTCAGGGTTCACATTTCAGACCTCTATTATTTGTATTATACATTAATGATATAATTAATTATTTAGGTTGTAATGTTTTAGCATTCACTGATGATTTAAAAATATTTGCAACTAGTAATAACTTAAATGATGCACTTTTACTTGGGGAGCCTAGTTTTTATATAATATTTATAATACTTATATGCTGGTAATCATTTGGAGAAAAAACAATTAAATTTTAAATCAATCACATATTTTGGCAATGTTAGCTTAGAAATAAATAATATATTAAAGAAACATAATATTAACGTAACCCTTAAACCATTTTGTAAATTAAATAATACTATCCTCAACCCTAAAACAAAAACACCAATGTTAGAAAAATCAGGAATATATAGCCTCAAATGTGATACTTGTAAGGGACTGTACATAGGCCAGTCTGGTCGAAAATTAAAAACTAGGCTCCACGAACATATACGCTCTTTTCGCCTCAACCAACCGGAAAAATCAACATTCGCGAAACACATTATTGACGAAAGACATTCTTTTTCCGAAGATGTACTTTCGGTTCTATATTTCGCAGAAAAAGGACGTAAAATGGATTTATTAGAATCCCTGGAAATACACAAAGCCAAGCTTAATCCGGGAATTCCCTTAATTAACGACCAGATCGACCTCATGTACACACCCATCTTCAAAGCTGTTTTGTAATCCCTCTTTTTCGTATTTGTATGTATACCTGTTGTAACCGTATTTTAATTTACTATGTGTTTGATAATGACAAGCTAAATTTGTCGAAAATAGTCACAATAAAAAGTTTTCAAGTTATACAAACAAAGTTATCGTGTTTTATTCAAGTTCTTGTTTTAATTTTGTTTAACTGTGAGTGATGTTATATTACTTATGCTTAGTGAAGTGAGAGGATATTTTGAGGTATAGTTTGACTGTAAGCTTACACATATTGGCTACATAACTCATCTAAATTGCTTGGTTTCATTATGTGCATTTTCAGATATTTTAAAGATACTACCGTCAAGTCGTTGTACTATGCTTTTGTTTGTAGCCAATTTGAATATGTACCTGCTATTTATATTAACAGTTCAGCGAATTCAGAGACAGTTTGAAAAATATCTGCCATTTAAAATTGTGGAACATATCTTATATTAATGCGTCATGATTATAAATCACTTCCGAATTGGAAATATAGTAATGCTGTAATAATGTTCAAACTATTATTCAAAATAGTTGACTGACCATATATACTTCGCAAGGTACAAATGGTTGTCCCCAGACTACTGCTCGCTACTCATATTTTTTATTTACCAATTATCAAGTCTAATGCACTTCTGAATTCATCAATTTTTATAATGAGTAAATATGCCAATGATCGTTTAGAAAATATTTTTACTCCTTTAAACTTCAGCTTAATTAAATTGTTCGGTAATGTATGCACTATTTTTGTGTTATTATGTTCAATTATTTTTATGAATTTACATTTAATATTTACTTAATTATTATGTTTAAATTATATTGTCCTGTAACTGGTTTCTACTGTTAGGCAATAAAACTATTATTATTATTTTAAATTGAACAATGATATTATTATTATCTTTGTGCAATAAATACCCTTATTGCTTCTGTAAATTGTCCCCTAATAACATACTCTCACGATAAATAGTGATATTTACAAATTTTGACGATCTCTATTACTTTTAAGTACGAAATTACAAAAATTTATAATTCGAGTAAAAATTTGTAAAATTTCAAAAACTAAATTAAATTATAAATTAATTGTGAATGTTTATTTTTTATATTTAACTTTAAAATAAAAATTTTATTATTCTAGTAAAAAAATGGCAAAATTTTTCATATTTTGTAGTTACAAAATTTTATAGTTTTTTTATAGACCGTATTTTTGGAATAATACCGTATGTAATTAAATTTGCACAAGATATCCACGAGCATGTTTAATCCCGGGTGTGGCGGGTTAGGGGGTAAGGGGGTTGATTCAATTTAGGGCCCCGGTAATGTAATTAAACATTGAGTGGTCTTCTGCGCTCCGTTTCAGGGGCGAACTTGAAGAGCACGGACGGATGATCCTTTTAAGCCAATTTATCCACATAATCTCCGAGAAGGTAATTAGTAATTACATAAATTTACACTCGCGTTACACTCAAGAGGTCCATTAAACAGGAACCAAACTTTAATCCGATGAAAACGGGCAATTGATTCCATCGGCGAGGTTCAAGAGTCTCGACCTGCTCCGCGTTTGATAATTAATTTTTGTACACAGATTGGATCGTAATTAAGATTCTGATAGCTGCTTTAATAGAGTTAATGTATTAGGCTAATAGGCTGATGGAAAATTCTTTATCGTTTGTGTTTAATGCGTTTTATAAAATCCTTTCATAAATTGTGTAATGCTTTTCCGCTAAATCCAATCGACAAATAGTAAATTAATTAATTAACAAAATCCGGACTGTAAACACGCGTTGCAATTAACTTTCAGCATTGCGAACGGATTTAATGAAATACGATTACATATACATCTGTATATGTTTCCAATTGTACCATCCCTTAAACTCTACCCCATTAATATCTGATGCGCTATAAATAGGCCTTTAAATCTGCGCGTGAAGAAAAGGGCCAAAAGGGACGAAGAGGATAGTCCCTAATTTCATTCCCTATGCACACACACACAGCACGATATATATGTATATATAGAAAGAGACGGATTCGTGGTAATTAAAGGGAGGGTTCCCTAAAGGCGGATTTATTTAACGCCGTTTAACATTTCCCGTCGTAATTGAATGTTTGCGCCTAGTGTCGAATCCCTTAAGTCATTCCAATAGGGTAGAATTTATTAATGAATTAGAAATGTAAATAAGTTTATAATTTCACAGCACAAAAAGTACATTAAAGAACTTTTCTTATGTTAACGATGAGTTTTTAAAAACAATTTATTGAATTTAAGAATAAAATTATGAACAGTATTACTTCTTTTCCCTTAAATATAAATATAAAGGACTTCTTTATTCGGATTATTTTTCATTATTCACATTTATTTACTGTTTACGTCGATTTCACGTTTATTCGTTTTTTTGTGTATTATCAAGTAGGTATTGAAAAAAAGTAAATGTCACTGTCACAACCGTTTTTTTCATGTAATTTTCCGGTATTAGTAATTTTGAATAAAGTCGCGAGATCCGCGCATTACATTTACTTTTTATTAACTTAAAGTATAATAATATAAATATATGAGTATGATCATAATAACAGTTTTTTGAAAAAAAAAAAACAACTCAGTGAGAGGGTTTCACATTTATTGTTGAACACTGCAACATGTTTCGCCACACGGGGGCTTCATTAGGCATCATTCAATGTGTTATGGAGTTTCATCAATAACCGTTTTTTTTACTGTGAAAGCTTTATTCCTAAAATTATTAGGGTGATTTTAATTTAATGAAATACATTGGCTAAATCTAATATAGTAAAATAATTGTATTTTCCTAATATATGTTATCTGTTGTATTGAGTAATGGGTATCTATCTGTATTTTTTGTTTCTGAAATAAAATTAAATTCACCACTTCTGTTTATTTGATCAAGCTTTTTAGATACTACCCAGATTTATTTATTTATTTTGTTTGAACATATTATTAATTTGTTTCTAGACTTCAATTTTTTAATTACGTCTTAAAATGTATCTAAATATTCAATATATTATTTTTCAAATTGTTCCTACTCTTTACTACTTAAATTAGTTCTAATTCTTGGTAGTTTCATATTTATTTAAAGGTGTGTAAATGAAAAATTTAATTTGTCTAAACAATATACTATTTTGGGTATTGACAATTATTTAATTTTAAAATGACAATCAAATTGTATATCTGCTATCAATTACAATTGTAACTAAAGCAAGGCTTTTCAAAATATAAAACACTGTACATTAATTTAGCAAATAATATGGTCATCCGTGTATAATAAATTAATTGGATTAAGTTTGGATGTGGAATATTACATGCTAATCGGCAAGCCATACAATTATCATTATACCATCTACACATAAAATTATCAAAGAACTGTTCTGGAACAGAGTGAGGTTTTCATCCCATCTAATAAAAATCAACACCGTGTCCGATCATAAAATAAAAAGAAATCGACTATTCAACGAGAAAAAATCAGCTGCCTCTAACTTGTATCCAGAATCCATTAATAATAATAATAATAATAAATTTTTATTCCATAAACCATAAACAAAATAAACAATAATGTTACAGTTAAGTAAATGTTGTTTTTTCTTTAAATCGTTAGGTGATGTCTGGTGAATGTTTGCTAATATCTAAGTGATAGGGCGTGATATGAATGTTTTTGTTACGCCTAGTGCTATATTTGTGAACTTGATAATTCGTTGTGATTTTTTTGGTTATTTAGGACAAACAAGGGTAAGGCATAATATTAAATTTGAGAAAATATGTTTTATAACTTTGATTCTAAGGTATACCAGCGATGAATATGATAACCCGCTTTTGAGCTACAAATAGATTGCCAGTGAGTTGTTATTCCCTAAATGAATAATCCCTAAACCAATCGCGACTGGGCATTTGCGTAGTAGACAAGATTTAATTGTTCTGTATTCATTACTGTTCAAGACATTTGATTTGGTATGAAATTTTATTTAATGATTTCACAACATTACTAATTTGATTTTTCCAATCATTATAATTATCTAGTTGCAGCTTATTATTTAAATTAATATTAATATTTAAATCTGTTTTACATTGTTTTGTCCTGAATCTTATGTACGATGTTTTGCTGGTATTAAGTAATACTTTATTTATCAAAAACCAATTGTACAGGCGGTGGAGAATTGTATTGCATTTGTCGACTAATTGTTGCTCATCACGATCGCTAACAACCGCAGACGTATCATCCGCATAAATAAAAATATCATTACGAACTGCACTGATAATATTAAATAAATAACAAAGTTTGATATTTCTAAACGCAACTCTCGTCCTCTAAAAATTCGTCTTAGCTGTCCTGATGCTGCTCGCAAAGTTATAAGAAACTTTAATAATATCAAGAATAACCCTGAATTTTCTGGGATATCGGCCTCGCTGGATCGTTCTCCCAGATAATTAGCTTACTATAAACACGTGAAAAATGAACTTAATAGGCGCTTAAGCGATGGCGAGACCAATTTAAAAATACTGTACAAGAATGGAGTACCTAAGGTATCTAGAGCATCTACTTCGGAAAATGAATAGATCCCAACAAGACACCCAAAGCAATAAGTTTATTTTTTAATAATTGCTTTCTTTTGGACGTCGACATAGTTTTATTGACCGAAACCTGGTTAAACGACTCAGTTTTCAATCAAGAATTATTTCCGCTTAATTATACAGTCATTCGTTCAGACAGAAATTTCTCAACAGTTAACCGCTCGAAAGGAGGGGGCGTAGCCCTTGCCTTGCGTAAAACCTTTACATGTACGGTTATTGATACTACCAACATAACTAATGTTGTACCTCTGATAGACTTAATACTTTGCACATGTCATGTTGATTCTGGCATTTATCATCGGAGTTGTGTATATCCCGCCGGATTTACCTACCAATGACTGGGAAATTTTTACATCCTCATTGGAACCCTATCTGCTTGACCGTAGATTTCTTCTTATTGGGGACTTTAACTTGCCATCAGCCTTTAGTGGCAACGCATCGTTGAACAGTAAAATGTCCTGTTTTAGGGACTTCACGGAAATTCTCAACATTAAACAACACAACAACATCCCAAATAGTCATAATAAGATTCTAGACCTTGTTCTTTGTAACTACGATCCTGGTGTCGCTGTCTCTCGCTCTGACTTTCCGCTTGTGCGTAAAGATATCTTCCACCCTGCCCTCGAAATTACCTTTACTTGTGGTCTAAAACCTAACGCAGTTTCCTTTCCCTAAAACGATGAGAAAAAGTACATTTTTCATAAAGCCAACTTTATTTCCTTATATGAGGCAATTGCGCAATTAGATTGGAGTATCCTTGAGACCATTAATGATGTTGATGTGATGGTTGCTACGTTTTACGATATACTATATGCTGTGTTGGATAAACACGTGCCTAAATGCCGTTTTACCAAGTCAAAATTCCCACCATGGTTTACCTCTGAAATCAAGGCTAACATAAGTACAAAATCTTCACTTAGACATAGGTGGTTAAAATCACGTGATCCCGCCCTTCTATTAGAGTTTAAAAGACTTCGCCAATTAATTAAACTCCAAATTTCTGATGCGTATATCGATTTCGTGCAACGAGCTGAGTCAGATATTAAAAAGAGAAGGGTTCTTTTTAATATCTGACTCAGCTCGTTGCACGAAATCTTTGGAAATTTGTGGCAAGTAAACGTGGAACAACTCGAATTCCAGGAAAACTACATAACGATTCCCGTGAATTATCTAAACCAATGGACATAGTCAATGGCTTTGCGGACGCCTTTCTCAGCAACTACAGTGATGGCTCAGCTACCCAAAAACTACACGTCAGGGGATGACAAAATTCCAAGCTTCCTAATCCGAGATTGCAGATACGCTTTAGCCAAGCCTCTATGTTCAATTGTTAACTGCACAATTTCTACAAGCCAATTTCCTACCTGCTGGAAAATCGCTATTCTCTGTCCGATCTTTAAGAAAGGGGATTCAACGGATATTTATAACTACCGCCCAATCTCAATTCTTTCCAATTTTGCCAAAGTACTTAAAACTGTGCTTCATAGTTCTATTTTTAGGAGTATTTGTTTATATATTTCTCCTTCCCAACATGGGTTCATGCCTGGTCGTTCTATATTAACGAATCTTGCTGTCATATCTCAATATCTGGCTGAAACCATCGACAAGCGCGGTCAAGTCGACGTAATTTATACCGATTTTTCACGCGCGTTCGACTCTATTGACCACTAACTGTTAGTTAATAAACTCAGCTCCTTTGGTGCTTCACCGGCAGTCATTAAACTGATTAATTCCTACTTACGCGAACGTTCGTGTTATGTCTCGTATAATTCTTTTCAACATTTTCATCAATGACCTTCTAGTGCGGATCAATTGTCCTGTATTAGCATACGCTGATGATCTTAAAATTTATACGAAAGTGGACAGTCTGACATCCACAGCCTCCAACTAAATTTTAACATCATTTCTGACTGGTGCTCCAATGTCAACATCAAACTTAACACTGCCAAGTGCCACATTATTCACTACAGTCGCATGCGAAATATGTTATTATCTGATTATTATATTGCAAACAGTCCGATTTCCTGTGTCGATGCCATCAAAGACCTTGGTGTTATTTTTGACAAAAAACTAACCTTTGTGGATCACGTGGATTCGACACAATAAAATGCCCTACTGAGATCCAAAAAGAACCCAGTAGGACATTTCGAGATATTTAAGAATTGAATTATAAAATGACTGAATAGCAGTCATAGTTGATCGCCCCCTCAAAAATCCATGCTGCTTTTCGCTTAGTATATTATTCCATTTAAAGAATTTTAGTAGTCAGTCCATCATGCATAATTCGAATATTTCTGTAATTTTTAATATTTTGCCTGTCTCCTTTTTTATACAGGGTGACTGACGAAAAACCTTTGGTGCTGTATCTCGCTTATTTTTGATCCGATTTGAATAAATAAAACATCAAATTAAATCATTTTTAAAAGACTTTAATATGAACTGTACTGATATTTTTTCTTGCATCCAGTTTTTGACAAAAGACGATCAACTTTTTTTTTCAAATTGCACTGTATATATATTTTGTACTGAACCGCAAGGAGATTTTTTTCTGAATCTAAATTTATCCATTCATCAAACCAAAGTCGAGAAATTGAGGATTAAAAAAAAAATAAAAATCAAATACCCATAGTAAACAATATACAGAGCCTATTCCAAATGTCAAAAGTGACAGTGTCAGTCATTGGTACAATACTGCAATGATTTTTAATAATTTCATAATAAAAATGTTGCAAGATTTCAAAAACTGAAAAACGATTTCTGTAGAAGCACAAAATTCTAGTACAGTGTTTGAAATATTGCAACATTTTAATTATGAAATAATTAAAAATCGTTGCAGTATTGTATCAATGGCTGTCACTGTCACTTTTGACATTTAAAATAGGGTCTGTATATTGTTTACAATGGATACTTGACTTTTTATTTATTTTTTTAATCCTCAATTTCTCGACTTAAGTTTGATGTATGGATAAATTTGTCTACAATTTTATATTCAGAAAAAAAATCTCATTGCGAATCAATAAAAATATATATACAGTGCAATTTAAAAAAAAAATGTTGATCGTATTTTGTCAAAAACTGGGTGCGAGAAAAAATAACCGTTCAGATCCTATTAAAGTCTTTTAAAAATGGTTTAATTTGATGTTTTATTTATTAAAATCGGATAAAAAATAAGCGAGATATAGCACCAAAGATTTTTCGTCAGTCACCCTGTATATCGGTACAACTACACTAATCTTTAACTTAACAGGAAAAATTCCTGATTCTAGAGGTTTATTTATTAAATAAGTTAATGGTTGCAATAATTGTTGAACAGGAGTTTTAATGACATGATCCGGTACATCATCAGCAGGGTGACCGATTTCTCTTTAATTTATGTATTACCTGTCACAATTCCGCTTCAGTATAAGGTTCTAAAAATATACTATTTGAGACTGTTTTGACATTCACATTGATTTATGGTATTGAAATTTGAATGAATACTCACTGGTTAATTTACAAAATGTTTATTAAACTCGTTGCCAAGAAGTCTGGGATTCGAAATGGTAACCCCGCCTATGTTCAGTCCAATGCTTTTGTTCGGAACAGTTTGAGTGCCGGATAGTTCGTTAATAACTCCCCATGTAGTTTTATGTATATTGTCCGGCATAATTATTTTATTTTGGTGACATGACCTTTATTGTGATGTTTCTTCAGACATTGGTATGTCGTTTTAATTTGTGGGAAAGCATTTTCTAACACATCAAACTTTTCGTTAAAGTTATCTACTTTATACATATCTGACCATTTTTGGCTGTTTAAATTATCAATGAATTGCCTCATGTTAAATTCGTTATACGACCGCGTATGTTTCATATTAGTAGGTGTCTTTATTGTTTTTAGATTACTCTTCCACATTGCTGCCAAATAATCAGGAATTAAGACAGTGATATTATTAAAACACAACGATGTATACTTACTGAAATGGAAATCAACACCAAGAAGAGGTAGGATTTTATTGACCAATCTTGAAACATACCAATTGATTAAAATTTGAAAGAAAAAGAAGAAAATAAACATATTTTTTATTAATATTGGGCTGGTCACCCCTATTAGTTACACACTCACCTACGCTTCGTGGAATCAATTCTAGCAGGTGCTCGATAATCTCTTAAGGTGTTGTATCCCAAGCAACCTGTAATTTGTGCTGATGATATTTCAGTATTTGTGAAATATGCTTAAAGTTCAATAGGCGAAAGATCAGAAGATGGGGGTGATTATGACAACTTATTGACATTAACAGTTCATTGAAATTCTTGCAATATGTGCTAAAAAACTATGTCTTACAACTACTGAAGAAAAATATGGGAAAACCGTACAACATACCAAATATTATTGAGACAGAAAAAGGTTTTTAAATTAAATGGTCTTTCAAGTATTATTTTTTTAGTTTTTATTTAATGCACTAATAAAAAAATAATTTTTATGCGGTGGTACTATTATTTTATATATCAATAATTGCCATATTAACTGAAATAATATGTTATAATATGATAATCATAAGTTATACATTTCTTTTAAATCGAAAAGCATTAAATTGTTATTAGCAAAAGGCTAATATTTTTTGAAACTTTTTTTGAGACTAACTTTGAGAGGCTTCGAATTAGGAAGATATTTGAGCCCAATTTAGTGAAAAGAGCGTCGCTGTTGTTTACCCATCTCAGGTGAGAGTCGATATGGATTCCTAAAAATAGCGTGGATTCTCTTTGGCTCGCTCCATTCCCAAGAGAAAATATGAGGGAAGCAGTTTTGCAGTTTAACTTTAATCGGTTGCTAACGAACCAGCTAGAGGCCAATTTAAGTGAATCTGTATGTAATGTTTCCACTTCAGCTAGGTTCTTCGATTGGCTAGTTAAGGTGGTATCGTCAACATATATAGATTAAAAACAATAGAGGGCCCAAAAGACAGCCCTAAGGGACACCGTATTTTAGGGGCAATGACTTGGAAATACTTTCATCTGTCAGTACGCGTTGAGTTCTCCCAGAAAGGTATGGCATTAGTAGACCGCAGTTGCCAGGGTGTAAGTTATAGAAATATAGCTTTCTTAAAAGTATTTCATGGGAGATGCATTCAAATGCTTTTGATAGATCAAGAAAACTAGATTTTGATACTGGGCACTCTTCAAAAGAGTCTGTAAATAATTATGTAAGCGATAATACTGCATCTGTTGTGGAGCGTCCTTTCCTGAAACCGAACTGTTTGTTACTTAGGAACTTAGACTCTTCAAAATATTTAATTAACTGCATCTGAAGAATGTTTTCTAGTATTTTACTTTTTATGGGCAAAAGAGATATAGGACGATAATTGTCCGGATCATCACATTCGCCTTTCTTAAATATCGGAATAACTAAAGCTGTTTTCAATGCCTCTGGAAAGATGTTATTTCGGATGCACATATTGAACAGTTTTGTTAAAGGTATTACAATAGTGTTAAGTATCGTTTTCATAATGTCAGGACGAAGGCCATAGATGTCTCTGCTTTTACTAGTGTTTAAAGTACGTATAGCTTGGGTTACGATGCTTGTGGAGACTTAAAGAATTTTTCAGGATTTAGTGGGTTTCTACACATTAATAATACCGGGTCGGTGTCAGATTTAGGTAATGAATTTAAGATTTTATTTGACATGTCGGAGAAGTATATGTTAAATTCATTTGCAGTAATGCTTGTGATCTTTTTGTTTTTGTTAGCATTCGATGTCCTTTTTGCGTTGATGATAGGCCACATGGCTTTTGGCCTAAAGTTCTCGTTTTTAATGTAATTATTGTTTGCTTGTAGCTTACGCGACTCAATAGCACGTCTGTATTGGGCTCTGTATGTATTCCTTAGTTCTCTCAGTTCTGGATCTTGGTTTTTGTTATACATTTCAGAGATTAATTAATTTAGAGAATGTCACTAAATTAATAGTAACAACTTTCCGAGATGTATGTGTTCTTGAGTTATGTGAAGATTATAATTATAATAAAAACGCAGTTAAATCCCTTTCTTCACATGTACTAGATGTACATTTCGGAAACTGTGTGTTCATTATCAATAGTTGACTAACTTTCCGAGAATTTGGTTTGGATGTTAAACACTTTGACAAAGATTTAATTCACTTATACCTACCAAAAAAATATAATTCGGAACTAAATATATCATTAAAAATCAAGGCACTTTAAATTGTAACCGCACTTTATTTGAGGAGTAGTGGAACTGATTTATTTTAACTGGGAAAACACACCAATAATGTTGCAACATCAACATTGTTAGAATATAATCAGTTTTAGAAGATTTCTAGATATTAACTAGTACATTTCTACTTTTAGTACAATAAATATAATGCGGAAACTCACTTACCCCGTTTACACACTTATCCCTCTGTATCTTAATTGATATAAAAATAACCAAACATTCATGATAATGACACAACGGACACAAATAAAAGACAGTAGGCAGAAAGACCTCTGGTCGATAGCCATTTGACATATTAACATACTAACACCTCATCAATTATTTATTATTTAAATGTTAAATTTTATTGTACATATTTGTCAATAAAGATGTATATATATATATATATATATATATATATATATATATATAAAAGACATTAAATATACTATGTATATTCATTTTGAATGGCAATTTATAGAAACACAAAGTTAAAAACACTTTTAGAAACCAACTCCAAAGAATGAATAATATTGACGAGTCAAGAATTTATTCAATAGCATGTAATGCCTGTGACAAATTATACATAATACAAACCCAACCAAGTTTATATAAGAGGTTAAAAAAACATATTTATCACGTCAAAAATAAAAAGATATATAAGTAGGACCTACCACAACACAATTTCAAAATGAGCTTTAATTTTTCATTCAGTAATATGACCCTCAAAAAATAGCAAACAAAACCAGATTAAACATGCCAGAGACGAAATGTATAAACTTTTACACATGGATTTAACCTCCTTAGATAATCTGATTTTATGTAAATGAGACACAATAACTTTGTTATACCACTATATTAATATAGTGGTTAAACAAAGTTATTGTGTCTCAATTACAAATCATTCAATATGTTTCAGTAAACGCCCCTACCATCAAATATTTAATCTGATTTTAAGCTGATATTCAAATAAGTCAAACTAATTACCTTTCAAATGTATTGTACTTGTGTTTATACTTGTGCTTTTAGTTAAAAGTGTTCACAATTTCATTGATATTAAGTACATGTTACTAGAAATGTACATCTGTAACAAGGGATTTTAAGTTCAGTTCATCATATTATTTAATAATCTTTCTATTTTAAACCTTCATCAGTAATAGTTTAAAATGTTTCACCAAGTGTTTAATGAGAAAGTCATTCAAGAAACTTAATAATTCGTTCTCAAAATTAACATTGTTACACGGTTCGAATGATATAAGGACATAATCTAAATTATCTGAATCTCAACTATATTATGGACTTATATATACATAGCACTAGTAATGATTCAGCTACGTCTTATTTATTCAGTATATAGTGTTCTTCATCTTGATTCTTCGGACATGGACTGCCTTTGATCGAAAGTCTTTTCTTCACAATTACTTCTAACATCAGTAGAGCAATAATCTAGGTTTATGCTAATGGTAAGAGTCCTCAGTATTTTACTTAAATTCACACTCGAATGAATTAATCCTACCGACTGCGCCAATTATGTTTTCTCGTGGAAACAATGAGTTTTGAAAAATAATTTATTTTGCTATTTATTACGGATTGTTATTATTAGAGAGTAAAAAATTAATACGAACCTGGTAGGGAGTAAATATGAATAATGGCTTACTTTAATCTTTAGTAGTAAAAATAATATTGAAATTAAAGTAAACTATTTATCGAATAATTTTACTATGCACAATAAGTAACTAGTACAAATTATATAATTAGTGTAATTCCTACTAATTTAACTTTTTCTTTGTTTCAGGTAAGTCCATTATATTACAGCAAAGTAAGTAAGATTTACCTTAATTATTTTTTTTAATTTGTCCAACGTGTAATTAAATATTTTTTTTAAATGATGTAGCAAATTTTATTTTTAAATTTTACATTTTTATGATTTTTAAAGAATTGTATATTTATACAAAATTTTTACTATCACATTTTTACAAAATACAAATATATGTTATATACAATAAAATGATGTTAGTATTATTATTATTCCTTTAATTGGCTACCGGTCTTTTTCAGTCCCTTTTGTTATAAAATGTTACATTAAAGCATTTCTGCTTATGTTACACAATAATTTTAGAAACAACATTGTAAATTTTAATATTTCTCGTGGTATTTTGTATTTAATAAATTCCAAAATTATAATTAATCCCCATCAGGTGTATTTCTGTGGTGTGTAGAGTTGCGTAAGTATTAAATATTCTGTTAATAAGCCATTAAGTGTAAAGTGATTACGTTCTTAGTTGAAATGTGAGGGATTAAGGTGAAGGCGATGATCACCGTTTAAACACCCTCCTTAATGGCGGAAGTTACTTTCTTAATCCATTACCAACACGTTCCGCATCTACTCTCAACTTCCTAATTTATGCGATTAAAATTTGATATGGTAGTAAATGATATTAAACTTTAAAACATTATTCATACGATTTCATATAGGCCCTAATGTACCCACAAAGTGTTTAATTAATATTACAATAATTTTCTGCCCAATTTGTATTATTATATTATTATCTAATAGCTGTAAATATTTTTGTTATTGTTCATTAGCTCAGAACAATACTAAAACCATTAAAATATCAAGTTGTGGAATTACAAATGCACACAATTATTAATACGGGAATTAGCTTCAAAAGCGTAAAAGTTGTAATTGATAAATATTAGCTCTTATATAATCAAACCAGTAAAAATTCACGTTGACATAGAATATAAAACAATTTGTTCTAAAAGTAAACTTTTTGTGAAATAATAAAAGCAACTGGAATACCAGAAAGTAAATATTAGATCATTTACGAAAAAATCAGAGTGATAGGCTGAAAAAAGCGGATCTATAGCCACTGATTAGAATAAATTCTATGTCTACCACTTCACTGTACATAGACACAGGCATACTTTATAATTACTTCTAATAAGTTCTTACAACCAAAATTATAATGAAGAAGGAGGGACGATTATTTTGTTTTACTACTTAATAAAGTGGTAAAGCAAAGTAATCGGGTCTCCTTGATTATACTCAAGATGTATCACGAAGTAAACGCATCCACAATTAAATACCTAAATTATATGTGTATTGGTTTTTACTTTTAGACTTTTTTATATTTTTAATGTTTTCATGTTAATTGAATTTTGCTGTCCATGATTCGTAACTAGGATAAAAAATAATAAATATAGAGATCGAGTGATTGAAATCTTTATCGTTTACGGAAGTATTTTCTTAAGAAACGCCAGTCTTTTAAACAGTAGATTTACATCATAGTGTTTTTAATCACTCAAATAATTTTCAAGAATACGTCAATGATTAAGGAATACCAATTTGGAATTGACATCAACAACGTCGAAAATCTCCATACGTCCCTTATTAAGATAAGAATTAAGATATAGATGAAACATAGGCATTTTAGTATATTATGTATAAAACTAAAGTATAAATAAATAAATAAATAAGCGTATTTCTTTCTGTTCTAAATGCTCATGACAAGTTGAAATAATAGGAGGGAATTTATGAGAATTAAATTTGGGACTCGTCTAGCCGACATTAAGCCCCAAGGGACGTAAAGCCCTGAGGAAGGAAAATGGAAGGCTGAGTTATATTTAGGATTAGTGCTAAGACTCTCTCAGCCAGCAAAAACGAGGACTTTATTAAAAGTAGATCCGTTTCCGGTTGAATTAATGCAAACGCCTACAAGATGCAAATTACTTTTAATATTATTACTACCTTTATTAAAACTTAGACCACTATTCGTATATTTTGTTGATATTATCATTACGGAATTTATTCGATACCATGTAGGACATAAGCGTTGGAAAATTGTTTGGCATAGATAGCGGTCAGTTTATAGATTGTTGTATGTGCGCGCATGTTTCGTGGGTAACATAGTTTACACTCTGGGAATACAATTTCTATTTGGAAAATTACAAATATCGATCCGGTTACAACGTTTAATTACATATATTAAACTAACGGTATTTTACGGAATCCAAATTAAAAACAGTAAGTACCTAAAATAAATATTTAAATATAATTTTGTTGAAAACGATCTTTAACTTCAAATATACTGTTATAAGAAGTTTTAATTGAACTTGGAATAAAGATTGTATTTTATTAACACAAATTCATATTTTTTTTCTTCGAGCCTATTGTACGGTTTATTATTTGGTGAAGGCTACAGTTTTAATTATCAACAATGGTATAATAAAAGTTCGGGACACTTTCTTTCTAGGTAGGGCGAGAAACACGTCTCTTAGGGAACACCAATTCCCCATATTATTGCACCCTTGATGATCTTTCTATCCCTGTTCCTTCCCAACTACACAAATCTTACAACTCTTACATCACGTACATGCATATAACACACTAACACACATAAAACATACAAACGTATATATATATATATATCTTTTGTGTGCGTATTTTCGTGTTGATTTTAATGAAAACTCCCTTTGTGCCCACCCCAGCTTTCTCTCTCTCCCTCCAGCTTTCTCTCAAGTTCTCAAGCATTCTTTTGTCGTTTCTGTGTATGTGTGTGTATGTGTGTGCGTAAAGAGCCCTCGGTAACACGATTTAGATGTAAACTTGTAACGAGTTTAGCAGTCGAGGCTAAAAGCCCACAACTTGGACACATCAAAAAGAAAATTGTTTTCGACTCGGAAATACGCGAGAAATTAACCCGATATCCGTTCCTGTGTATTCGGCCCTCTCTTTTCCCACTTTTCACGGTTTACAGGAATGAAATAAATATAGGAAAAATAAACAAACAAACTTAGCGCCACCATCAATCTGGCGAACGTGCCGAGGAATGTGTTTCCGCGTGGATCCGTCTTGATTAAGGTCGACACATGAATTATTAGTTTGAAATTCTGTACAATTTTTCTTATATTAAGTTTGAAATTTCAGCGTAACTATTTGGTTTTCTGAATTATTATATTAGAACGATAAGGTAAATTTACTAGAATTACCTAGTTTTACTTGTTTCGCAAATTATTTTTACACTTTGCCTTATTACTTTTGATCACTCGATTATTTTCAAAGAGGTTAGTAAACCTATTACTAAAATTTTCCATGTCTTGCGTTGAAGACGATGCAATAAATTTATTAATTAACAGAAAGTTTGAAGTATTAAGGTTATCATTGAGTCATGGTAATAACATATAACATTAAAGATTGGAGGGTGTTACAATGAAATGGGCTTAGTACTAAAGACTAACATACGGATGTTAAGTTTATTTGGGCGAGCTATATTTTTATGTTAGTGTTCCTTAAGAACTTGAAGATTGCCCAATAAATAGGTCTTTCATTTAAGGCTAATAAATGTAGCATATTGACCGGAAGGCTGATAATTTGATTAATATCCCTTAGTAATTCTTTTGATTCGATTATATTGGTGCACTCAAAAAATATATGATTAACCCTTTATCGGGCAACGGGTGAAGTACCCGTTAATGTTACCATATGGTTACATTTCCCGATAAAGGATTAATATCACCCACATCCACAATGACACTATGGGTCTTCTTTAAGATTTAATCTAAATAAATGTTTCGGGAACATCCCATGATTTATTTTTAATCTGCTTATTGTAGATGTATGCTGGCAAGGTAGGTAGTGTTGGGATATGTGCGAGATTGCAATTTATACTGAGTATCTTTAGTATGTGTCCAGTAATTTTCCACTTTTTCTCTGGAGAGTTTCGCTATTAAGTGGTAGGTATCCGAAGTAGGTATGGAAACCCTCGCATCTGGGTGATGCTGCGCATTTTGCTAATAGGTTGGCCTTTTCGTTTCCACCGATATTACAATTACCCTTTACCCATACTAAGCTTACTTTTTGATTATTTGCTTTTAATTCCCCAATGTTCTTCTTTCTATCCGTTATTATGTGATGATTGAGCGCTTTTAAGTTGGAGCTGGCAATTCCTTGCAGTCACTGATTATTACAATTTTTCGTTGGGACTAGAATGATATACAAATGCACCAATTAGAGGAAGTATATTCTTCTTACTCCAATAATCTCCGGTAAACACCTCGGTATTCAAATTACAGATAGGATATGCTCTTTTTGTAAATCGTTATACTTGATTATTATTTTTCTCGCAATTGATTTTAGTCTAAAAGCCATAGGTATTTCCTGAGATTCAGGTAAGATTGCATAAGATGGAGATGAGTTCATTGCACCTAGAGCAAATTTTAATGATATTGGTCGGTAAAAGTTGGATCTTGTTTTGTTTTTGTTAGTTTTTAATATGAGAATTAGGAAACTCTTCAAAATGTTCCATGTTCATCCACCACTGATTATAGATACCTAGAAGGTAGTCTTTGGCAATTTTTTGTAAATTTATATTAATTGTTATTATTTTTTAAGTGAACATGTAAAGTAAAATCAATAAATCAATTTCCGGTAAGTGAGAAATTATACTATAAGTAATTCCGTCCAAACCAGAGGCAGTGGAATTGATGATGTTGAGGACCATGGACAGTTCGAACATGTTGAAGGGGGAGGGAAGGAAATGTGTTTCATTAGAAATATGTAGGGTTTCTGAAGGAGGAACAAATTGGGGGACGAATAAAATATAGGATGGGTGCTGAAATATCTGGAGGTATTATTTTATTCCTAATAGTACTGGCAATTAATGCCTTAATGTTGTTGCATATTTTTGTCGCAGGGATGCATTTATAAATGTTAGTGCAGAAATTCTTCCATGCTGGTATTGCCTTTAGTTTTAATAACCTCTTGGTAGATGCAGCCTCTTTGTTCGCGTGTAGAAAATTTTCCAATATCATGTTTTGTTTGCATAACGCCTCTTTCCTCTGGTTTACTGCATATGTACACTCAGTATCCCACCAGGATGGGGACTTTAGAGTGTTGTTCTTCTTCGATGTATTGGGTTTGGGTATATTATTATTCGCACTTCTGTTTATAGCATACATTAAAAAGCTGGGGTCAAGATTATCGTGTTGAAGAAAACCAGTTTCCATATCCGACGTCTACCACTTTATTGTAGTTTTTCTTTTTGGTTAATGATGAAAGTCTTCATTTATCAAAATTATTATTGGAAAGTGGTCAGAGCCCAATGTATCTTCAAATACTTCCCAGTTAAATAAAGTTGCTAGGTTTGGAAAGGAAATTGTGACGTCGATTGCTGATGGGTTTTGATGGGGTGACGATATTCTGGTATTACCTCCAGTGTTTAGCACAATTAGATTTAAATTATTTAGTCCCTCCTCTAAATTAGTGCCCTGATTGGATGTTCTCGCAGAGTCCCAGAGTTGGTAGTGAGCATTAAAGTCCCCACCGATTATGCAGTTACCTTTCACCGAGTTTAGGAGAGTAGACCTTTCCGGTGCGGATGTATGTATGTTGGGATGATTTGGGAGCCCAGGCTCGCGAGCACCGAAATAGAAAGCACTTAAGAAAACGCGCGTCAGTAGCATGGACCGCCAACAGAGGGCGCCTCAATAATTAAACCGATGGAATGGTCGCGGCGGCGGTCACGCGCGCTTTAGGATGGACCTCCAACAGAGGGCGCTCCAGTAATTAAACCGACGGAAAAAGGAAAACCGCAGGTCCACCGGCAGACTTCGACTCATCGTTATTAGGTAATCCTGATCGATAGCCGAAGTGGCAAACTCACCATAGCTTGCCCGATCAAAGAGCTCACCACAGCCGTTCGACCATACGAAGAGCCCCACATAAAATATTTAATGAATTCCAAAAGATATAGACTAACATGACAATAGTATATTATACTATAAAAGTTGAGACTATAGTCCATAGTCACAAAATAAATCCTATGGGTGATGTCAACAAAGTGCAGATTTATGTAAGTTCTCGACCTCAAGATATATCACAAGTTAATGTATTGCACCACGAATCATAAACTAAGGTTGTCGAATTTTCATCGTCGTGGTAAATTTGAATAACAAACCAATGATCAATAATGTTTTTTACAATACCTAATTTAAGTGGTAATAAGCCTAGGTTTCCATGTAGAATATTGAATTTTATATTTAGTTGTTGAGTTTGTATGTTGAAGGGGATCTTGAAACAAGGGGGATTATTAATACCTTCAAATCAACTATTTCGATTTTATTATTATTTATTATTATTTTGACAATAATTTTGTTATTTTCAAAAATCTTAATTATTTTTTTTGTTATTTGATTTCTAAACTGTTTGACTCAATTTTAATTATTCTCGTCTAGTATTTCGTTGTTCATTTTTGTTGGTTTGAAATGGTTTCGTAAAATTGATCAATTTCTTTTTGTTAATATTAACATATTCTCTGTTCAAGTGTTAATTCTAGCTAGTAATATTTGGTGCATGAATGGATTTTTATCTGCTATCAATGAGTATTTTACAAGGGTGGCAGTATTATTTAAAGTGTGTTCTAAACTAAGAAGTTTGAGGTTTTCAATTAATGTTGAATTCATTCATTCAACAGGGAAATTTGATTCATGGTGCTAATTTATTATAAAATAAATTTAGTGTAAGTTTACTTTCTTTTTCAATTTCGTTTTTAAATTATTTCCCTTTTTCAGAAATGATTTATTTAGGTACTTAATTAAATGAAAATTATTGAAGTAAGGCACTACCCATTATTATTGCCGATTTGTTTTGAATTGGAATTGTTTCTGTTAATTGTCTTGTCTAAGCATTCTTGAATGTCAATTTTAAATATATCAATGTGAAGTAATTGAAACGGCCTATTAACTCTTTAGGTTAATACTTTTGGAACACATGGGCTTTTTGGCAATGATCGCAGTTATTAATATAATCTACAATATGTCTTTTCAATCAATCAACCAATCAATAAAATTTATTGGTGTTAAAATATTACATCTTTACACAAGTCAAGAGAAAGGAGTATAAAAATTGAGTATGTGCATAAAATACCAACATGATCAGATAGATGTGTCTCAAGGGGACAAATATCATTACTATTTATTTCATAATTTGTATAAACATTATCAATAAAATTGCCATTTCTATTATTGGACTTTACGATTTTAAACAAACCGTAGTTCACAATTTAATCGCATACAGACTGCACTTCGTGGGTATTAGTGTTAAAATTAATATTAAATTCTCCACCCAAGAGAACCAAACGATTTGTTAATTTTAATTTATCCAGTGTTTAGTTTTGGAATAAATATATTTAAATCTCCACAAGGAGTTCTGTAAACGGTAATGGTGTATAAATTATACTTGGGAATAAATATACAGGCATATTCACAATCTATGTCACTAGATATTTCATCCGTAGTACCATTGAACGATTGCAACTGTAGGAATTTATCAACATAGATAATTGTTCCCCCATATGAACCGCTATGACGTGAAAAAAAAGCTGCTGAAATAAGAGAGTTGAGCTTAGAAGAGCTACACTCTTGAATTGATTGCCAATGTTACACTAAGTTAATGATTTGATATTTTTTCTCTGTAGCATGAAGTGCGCATTCAAACTCATTTAACTTATTTTTAGTTAAACGAATATTTAAAAAAGAATATTTAGCATTTTGATATTTGACTGCTCTTGAGATAGAGAAAAAAGGCCTGATGCAAACTGCCCACACATACCGCATTTTTCATTTTATCGCACTCGGTGGTAGGCTTTTGTCCTCAAGGGTCAATAATAACTTCCTTTTTGGTTGTAATGATATATTTTTATGATTGCATTTACTTTCTTGTTGGTAATTGCCAATGATAGACTTTACAAATTTAGTACATGTGTGAAGTACACGCTGCAGGTATGAGCGCCGGTACGGGGATGAGTATGTCTGATCGGTAGAGTACTTGGAAGGAGGTGGCTCCGTGATTTGTTGACGCTGGAAATAAGGCAGCGGAGGTCAACAAGATGAGGGAGAAATTGTTCTCTGAGGCTTTTAGCCTCTTAGATGAAAAACAAGTAACTCAAGTCAAAGCTGGTTTGTATCTGATTAATTTCTTGTGATACTCGCTTTTATATACAGTTTTTGTTTGCTTATTAACTACACCAGAACCTAGTTAGGTTAACAAATATTCCTATATTATTAGATTTGTAACATGAGTATGTTTTGCTAATGATAGCAGTGCGCCCTTATCTCTTCTTCAGGTCCCATTATCGCACGATAGATATGCACTAATCTCTCGTCAAACTGGTGGCCTGTTCAATGATTTAATTGAACATCTTAGGACCTCCAAATATATTATGGATCTTTAACTCTGGTCCTGATACTTAAATCTTACGGGAACGGTTTAAATACCAAACTGTGCTTGCAATGCTGTTGTAAACATACCCGTAGTAATTAACCATATATATGTAACTGTTATGTGTCTTATGTCCATGAGAGATTAAATGCCAGGTGGTGGTTTGATCGATGTTTTTTCTCTTTTACCAGAATGTTACTTAATGAATGTATGGTCGAAAACACTCTGCCTTGACGTGTGATTAATTCTTCCGTGAATTAAAAGGTGGTTAGGTTGACTGACTTGATGGATGTACCCGAAATCCATTTTAAGCTTAACATCTGTTTTCATACAAGGTTACCTAATTTATGGTTGATGAACTTATCTGGGTCATGGTTAATTATTCTGGTGTACTACTTCAATATCACCGCCCTCTTCTACTTCTAGTCGTTGGCGGTGGGTGTAACATTTCTGGCGACAACCGGAAGAACTGTCGAATGTTATTAGTGACGTTAAATTCATTGCTAGTAAGTTGCATAAAAAAGATGATGTATGTAGTGTTTCTGATGACCTTTGTCTTCTCAATTAATGTTTGTTTTATTTCGATGTGCGTTAGCAATAGGTTACTTTTACCTATAGTTTTAGAAACTTGCGCGGGCCTCATAATGCTCAGAAAAGCTTCATTATTCCATTCTATATATCGCAATTTGCTGTAATGATCTTTGACATCCTTGATGTACAAATTGGCTTGTTGGTACATGTTTATAAAATGTAGTTGCATCATATTATCATTGATCTTCTTTCCCACTGATTGTACGGCCAGATTCACGTGGTTCTGAAACCCTTTCAAGTGTGACTTAATCTCTCCTCTGTGTCATTTTCCAATTGTAATGCATATAAAATTACCCCTTATACGTGGTTTTGTCTCAGTTTCGGTTGATTCTCATCCAATATATCAATCTAGACTTATGTTACTTTGGTTACTTTGAGTCTTTGTCCTTTGCGTGTTAAATAAATGTTGTCTCATATAATCCAGCCGAATTCCGTCTCTTATAGTAATAGTCCATTTTGTTTCTTCATAGGATACCGATTCTTCCTGGGCTCTGGGATGACGAAAAGTCATGTTCTTCGAAACTGACTTTTTTGCAGGGTGTTGTTGGTTGCAATCGAGTGGTTTTTCGTAGAACATAGAGTTGAGTATTTAATTTTAAATTTGACTTCATTGATGTCAGGTATATGTCGATTTTTGACTTCGATATTTGTTACATGTTGTTTCCTACTCCTGTCACTGTATTGTAGGATTTTTCCTTCGGAAGGCTCAGTAGTTGTGCTGTTGTTTCGGTCACAAAGGAAGTTGTGATTCCCATTTTTAGTCGTTGCTTGCACGAATGCGGTGGGCAGGACATCTTCATTCTCGAGTACGTTAACTCCAGATATGTTGCTTTTATTCTGCTAGTGTTAACGTCTCGTTTGTAGTTGTGGATCCATTTTATTGCTTGGTTGTCCGTACCGACGTGGTTCTTTGTGCTGATGATATAAATTGTGTAATTTTTGCATATTCCTTGTTCTTTTACGATTTCTTTTGTGTGAAGTCTTAGAGGTAAATATGAGACAAGAATTCAAATCAAGCTGGCGATTTTCACACATGACGCATGGCTTTGGGTAATTCTATATGTGAGATGGACGATTTTGTTCTATTGAGAAAAAACTTTTTTTCATATATTCGAGGATTTTTTTCAACTTAACCCAGGTTACCCTTGGTTTGCATGATGGTTGATCCACTAAGGTATCTACTAGATGATCGACGAGTAGACGATGATTGTTACAACGCCTTTTCACTGTTTCCCAAGTGGTTAAGTAATTGGCTCCGCTCATGGGAATATAATTAATTGAGAGACTTTTCCTCGCACATACCCTTACAGGTACTCGAATTTTTCGACATCAGATAACGTATTAGGAATACTCTTCTGATACAACTCATTGTTTTTTGCGGCATCTGCATTGGGGGACGACTATGTTGTGTCTGGCTTTCTAAGCAGTCGTATGGGTATATTTCAGCATCCATCTTTTTCATAAATAATACTTCGTAGGCTTCATTGTCGACGGTGGCTAACGCAGGCCGTAAATTGTCTACTTCTATCGATGTGCTTTTGATGCGAGATATCCAGGAGTCAAGTTTCGGTTTGTTGTCGGAAATGTACATCTAGCTGAAATAAAAATTATTTGTGAAGAAAGTCTTAGTGTTAATCCTGCAATTCTAGTGTCTTGTATAGGCGTATCGCTCTGTGCCGAGGTTATCGGATAGTCCCCAGTCGCATTAGCCAATATTTCTTCATATTTCTTGCGTAATTTATCGTGGTAGTTAATACGATGACATTCGGTATGACGTTCATCTATTTGGGCAAAGTGCGATTTCAAGTTTTCAATCAGAATTTTGTGCCAATTTGTAGTAGTTGTTGTCTTCGTTAATTCTTCATGAATTGTTTTCATTTGTTGTTCCAGTGTCTCTTGTTTCGAAAGCTGATTTAATTTTTCCATATTGGAGGTTGTCCTTGCCCTTGATGGATGTATGTTGACGTCTCCTGTGACATGTGCTTCCCCGTGGTTGGAGGCGAAGCTTTTCCTTCAGAGGTAGGGTTTTTTTTGTGCGGAAGTGAGTGTGTTTCGGGTCCTAAATCCAAAACAAGGTTATAACATCGTCTGGAGGTTTCTGTTGTCTGCGGAGTGGCTATAATAGTTAAATACTTCTTGCACGGAACTCAATCCCCTAAGAATACACAAAAATTCGCTAATATGGTCTTCGTCGAAGTTCATCACGTGGTGAAAGGTTGATACCGGTTGGAACGACCAATGAGTACGCATGCGCTGCGGTTATGAACTCCGGTACGGGGATAATTTCGTCTGCTGAGTATAGGCACTGGTACGTACTTGAAAGAAGCGTTTGTTGACGCTGGGTGCAAGACCACGGAGATAAAACGGGATAAGGGAGAAATTGTTCTCTGAGGGTCTTCGGTGAGAAACAAGTAACTCGAGTCAAAGCTGATTTGAATCTGATTTATTTCTTATGCTGCTGGCTTTTTATATATAGTTTATGTTTGGTTATTAACTACGTCAAAACTTATTATGGTTTGTTAACATTGTTATGTACAAAATATATTTATATTTACACATAGTGAATGTGGAGGGATGGATGTATGATAAGGCGAAAGAGGTGGAGGGGCAAGAGAGACAAGGATGTATGGAGAAGAGTGGGTGCAATAAGGGTTATTTGGAGTGACAGGTACATGGGAGGAGGGCAAGGTACCTAGACGATACACGCTTCAAAAGGGAGGAAATGGTGACCTTGGCAAAGGCGGGATGCAAGACGGAGTATAGAGGGAGATAGAAATGAATGGGCGAAGGATACGGAGAATGCATGCTGTGTAAGGACGGAAAAGTTACGTCACTTAACACAAGAATGTAAAGGAGTAAAAGAGGAGGAGTGGGAGGAGGGAAAGATTCTCACGAAAATGGAGCGGGAATGGAAGAGGGATAATGAAAACTAGAAATAGCGGAGATGTATAAGCATGTCAAATAAAGATTTGTTTATATTTACACACAGGAAACATTTGGAACATGAATATGTTTTGCTAATGATAGCAGTGCGCTCTTATCTCTTCTTTGTGTCTCATTATCGCACGGTAGCAATGCGAAAATTGAAAAGTTCATTTTATTCAATCCTCATTGATGAAAGTGTTGCATTAAAATCATTGTATATTGTACATTATAAAATAATAAATAAGATGTGAGGATTTTTACGTTTGTGTGGATCAAAAGAACTATTGATGCTTTCCAATTACATAAATAGCAACCCTTGTAGGTGCTAATTTATCTTTAATATTCACCAATGCTTTCAGCATTTCGAATTTATGTTTAGAAATTATTATATTCATATGTAATTTCATTAGAGTCATAATCATCCTGATTTGATTATTCTTGGTATATATCGAAAGATATAAAGGAAATAGAATTAAATAAGTAACTGTGCAGGCTCTCACTTCGTGATACATTTTGTTAATTCAAAATAAATAAATAATTAGCTTTGTTGATACCAACAAAGTTAATTGTTTTGGTTATATAAATGCGGCTTTGTTCTTCGGGAGTAATTTTGAGTTATACACCCCACTCTGAATTGATTATTATAAGTGGTTGAAGGTTTAAGAACAATTTTGATTTTGATTATTAAAATTATTCGGTCTTGCCAGTTGCATTTTTGATTGATGATTTTGGTTTTGATTTATATAACTATTTGATCTGATATATTAAAATTGTTGATGGAATTCTTGATTCAGATGCGTGGAGTTATTTGATCTGCCATATTGATATTGTGGTTGATCATTTTGGTGTTGATTTATTTGAAGAATATCGATTTATGTTGTTTAAAAATAGATTGTTTGGGTTCGCTGTTAAAAAAAATGTTTTCTTCTTCTATTATATAAGTAAAGTTATGTTCTTAGGAGTTACTTCTAATCTAATAACCAATGATGTTTGGTAGGAAAGAACAATTGTTTATATTTTTATATTTCCTTTGCGATGGACAATTTTTTCGTTTATTTAGAAAATGAAATATTACGTATATCTCAAATATGCATACCAAAATTAATCAGTGTTTATTTTTAAACCGTTTTAGAAAAACTAGATCTTGAACGAGGCAATTGGTACTTCTTTGATCAGAAAAGGTTAATTTTAAGGGACCTCTTATTAAAATCTAAGTACAAAATTCTGCTTTTTAGCCAATAAGGTCGGTTATTTTGTGTTTAGATTACGTTGCATTTTATTTATTAATAGGTTCATTTACATTCACATTATTTTGGAACGCCTGGAAAAAAAATCAAGCATTTATGAAACGTGCCAGTTGTTTCAAGTTACCGTCGAATTGCGAGAAGTTATCTGCTTGATAACGTAACAATGGAACCTTCAAGCATTCTGCTGGAATGATTATACTGATTTTAGCAAAGAAGAAATAATACATTTTCTGTAAAAGAAATAAGTGTTTTTTTTTTAGTTCTAATAAAAAGAATGTAAAAGTTTCAATACGGGTTAAGTGAGTCATTTATTAAATATATGAAAAGCTTTTGTTTTTAACGAAAGGTGAGCGTTATTTTTAATTAATGGATGAGTACTTACGATAAAACTTTAAAGGTAGTATTCAGGTATCCAATGATCTTTTAATAAATTTTTCTTCTCAAATTATTTTCTTGACTAAACGCAATTTATCCACAAAGTAGTTGCGAAACCCTGGTTTCTTCGAATGTCGGATATTCTTGAGTTTAACTGACAATAACAAATTCACTATTAAACAGGATGATTTTGGAAGAATTTAGACAACTTATCCTACCGACTGTGTCAGTTAATCGGAACTCGAATATAACGTTAAACAATTATTTTTTGTATATTGCGGAATGAATACATCATTATAACCGACTATGTTAGGATTACGATGAAATTTATATTATTCTAGAATGCTGTTTCAGTAGATTTGAACATGCGGTGCAGTACGTAAATTAATTTTATTCATCAACATATTTTTTAATTATTAAATTGGTATCAATGTAAAATTACTTTATCATCATGTGGAATATGTAGGTAGATCTTTTATTTTAATTACGAATTATAATTAATAGGTATTCGGTTTAGTTAAGATACACTGATTGTTAAATTGTTGTTACCTTTTCTGCTTAACTTATAATTAAATTAATAGACTGAATTTGTAATTTATTCGATTTAGAAGATTTAAAGTTAAATTTTTTTAGACTAACAAGTGTTATTAGTTAGTGTTGACTATTGTTGATAATTATTTATTTATATTATTTATTTTAATTATAACTGACCTATTAAAGAGTTTAGTCAATAAGTAATTATTGTACACAAGAAAATATGTGACTTGTAATTAAGACACAATAACTTTGTTTTACCACTATATTTAAAAAAATTACAGTGACTATGGTTTCGACTATAAGCTAGTCATTATTAAACTAAAAACTTTTAGTTTCTCAATTACAAGTCATTCAAAATGTACCACGAAGTAAACGCCTCTACAATCAAATATTTAGAACACTTGATTATATATTTATTGTTTGTTCTAGTTTTTTGTGTTATTCGACCTTTTTTGTTTTCTTCTTTGGGCTGTAGATTATCTGTTGGTTCTCTGATGTTTTTCTTAATTATTTTATCCTATATCCTTAATCTGAATGAATGAAGTTTAGGAACTAATTCGGTATGTATTATTTGTATATTTAAGTACAGTGTGCAGATCATTGTATCAATAACAACCATATTTTGACAGCAGATAGAAAAAACTTTTCCACTCTGATTAAGGCACCTCCAAAAGATATATTTTGAACGCATCCATTCGTCAGGCGTTGAAAATGTTGACCTTGATTTGTAGGAATAAAAAGAAGTACATACGGTACAACTTCTGCCAAACTAATACGGTATAGAATTGACCGTCCAATATTTCACTATTAATAATAGAACAGTTGCCACATGAAAAAACAGGTAACCAACAATTTTTTGTTGGATTTGGCTCATCTTGAAAGACTCATATTCGACTTTACTTTTACTTTTAATCTCATATCCATACAACCATAATTTACCACCTATTGAATTTATTTATTTATTTATTTATCTTTGGTCTCCTTGCTTGAATAATAATAATAATAATAATAATACGTCACCATAGACTTATTTTGAAGTGCAGCAATCATATATACCACTAGACTAGTGGACAAGCATATATTTGAGAGATTGTTGTATTATGTGGGATCTAATACTAATAATTTTTTGTGACATCCAAATGCTCATGCAATATTAAATATATGCTCAAAATAGCTCCATCTTACGATAATGGCAATCCTATAATATTAGCTCACGCACATTATCAAAGTCTTTTGGAACAACTGATTTTGAACGACCTTCACGCATTTCATTACTTATCCGGATACCATCGATATATAGTGGCTTTTGATGGTGTACCATCGCTAAAATTCTAATCAATATCGTACGGAAATGATTTTTTGACTAACAACAATTTTGATGTCACTATAAAAACAAAAATCGCTCTACTGAAAAAAGTTCAACTTTACTTTAGGGATATCGGTTATGAGATAATAATAATAAACGTATTAATGGAATCTTCATGTTTAACAAAAATAAAGTATATATATAGAAATGGCTCTACCACAGATTTCTGGAACCAAAATATGATGCTTTAACACAACATATCTATTTCACAAAAATAGGGTTTAGCCTTTAAAGTTTCAAAAAATTATATTCACTTTGTTAATAATAGTTAATGCTTTAGTCGATTTAAATAAATTATATTACTGATGATTATTATAAAGCATCACCACGGGTTAAGTGAGAATTAAATTCATCGTATGGGCATTATAACTTGAAAAATATAAAAAAAAACAGTAATACCACCATAAAAACTAAAATATTTTTTTATTGGTGCCTATAAAAACTACACCACTAGTTGAAAGACCATTTAATTTAATGTCTCTTAATAATATTTGATATCTTGTACGGGGTAACTAAACCCATTTATTTTTTAAGAAACTACGGACCCTTGATCAACTACACAATGCTATCATCCGAGAAATTTAAGCGATTCTGGCCAACATGTTGGAAGGATGCATGAACAACTTCTCAACTCGACTTGAGGAGTGTGGGGAAAAGAACGGACATCACTTAGATGACATGTTTTTTTAACCTTTTCTTGGATATGAATACGAAATAAGAAATCCAAAACTACTAATTAAGCAAATAAAATTTTGATTTAATTGAAAATTCTCGGAGTTATGATTTTTCAAAAACTTCATACTTCTCTTCCGGACCCTGTACAATCCTATGGATTATGAATCGTTTTCAATTCTACGTGTACGTTGTTCACTGTTAAGTAGATCATTGTATGAAATACTTTATTAATATAGTCGGGACCACATTTGTCGCAACTCTAAATATTTTTGGATTTTTATCAATTAATCGAAAAAGACTTCAGGAATTCCTTCAGTAATAGTAATAATTTTAATTTTATTTATAATTTTGTTAAATCTGTTGAGTCAAATAAGTTTAAATTATTCGTAGAAGATGTTTTTAACAAAATTTCACTATTGTCAAATAATTTTAGTTGTTGTCCTGGTACCCGGTTTCTTTTTGGCTAACACTTTTCAACAGTAATTGCAAAAGTGCATAGAAAATTATCGGTAACAAGTTTGCACGAATTTGACAAAAAAAGGCCCAGGCCTGTTGCCGAGCAATACGACTGTGTTTGTCAAAAGAGTGCAAACTTGCAATAATTTACAATGGACGAGAGCAATTTATCAGACTATATCCCAACAAAAATATTACAATAACAAACAATAAGGCATTTGTGTTTGCAATCATTTTTAAAAAGTTCACAAGAGCTGAGGTTCGTTTATTTTATTTGGCAGTAGTTTGATGTTTGAATACACAATACGAGTAGAGAACCAATTACAGAAATCGAATCCTACTTGAATTTGTTATCGCGACAACAAAGTTTTCTAGGAGTTGATTGGTTCTAAATCGTCCGTGTTTCGACACGGTGTCTTTAGAGGGATGTAGTCACCATTACTAAACCTTTACATATTTTATTTTCAACTTCACTTGAACAATCTGTTTTCTCCAATTAATCGAAATCTACGTTAATAAAAATTGTAAACGTAATAACATTGAAAACTATAAAGGTGTAATTATTCAATCATCTATTCCTAAAATATTAGATAAATTGGTGACCAAACAATTTTCGTTGATTAATAGACCTTTCAAGTGATAATCAGCATGGGTTCATTGCAGGTCGAACTAATTTTTAGGATTTTGAAAGTTATTGTATAAAGGTCTTAGAGAAGTAAAAGCAAGTAGATACAGTCTATACTTATTTCTCTAAGGCCTTTGATCGCGTTAATCATAATATTTTAATGGCTAAGCTAGAGGCCTATGGTTTTAATCACCAAACTATGGATAAGATCATATCTACACATTACAATTTTAGGCCTGAATCAATTTCTGTTTATTCCGGTGTGTTACAGGGTTTACACATTGGGCCAATTTTGTTTTTGTTGTTTGTGGATTATATAGTAGAGATGCTAGCTATTAATTAGAGGTTAATTAAACTCTTGGTGTTGTTTCACAATTTTTATATATTTCTCCATTGAGACATCAAGAAAACTTTTTAATTAAACAATTAACCTCTAATTAATATTAAAAATTTTCACCACGGGTTAAGTAAGAATTTAGTTCATTGCTATTAGTTTTACTAGCATATTAATATATTTAGTATACATAGGCATCCAAATTATAGCAATATACGACATTTCACTTAATACATGACCTACAATTACACATTTAAAAACCGATAACACTCCCGTGATAACTGTGTAACATGATTATTAAATGTCGACTTATGATCAAAAGTGATTCTAAGGTCTTGAGTTTCTATAAGCTTTTTTAATATAATATTGTTTAAAATTTATTTATTTAAAATTAAATTAAATTTTCTACCGTATGATATAATAGAACGCTGCAATTAAATATTGAGGACACATCATCCATGTATAGAAGGAATAGAAGGGGGCCAAAATTCAAACCTTGAGGTACACCACTGAAGGCAACTTAACGATAGGACTGGTAACCTTAAATTTCTACTTGTTTGCCTCAGTTATGCAGATATGATGTCAACAACTGGATTATATTATTCAGTCCAAATTTTATTAATTTTGAAATAAATAAATGATGATTGAGAGTGTAAAAAGCTTTTGACATGTCTCCATAGAAAACATCAAACTGTTTGTTATTATCCATATCAGTAGCTATATCCTGAGTGTTGTTCAAAAAATTTGTCGACGTTAATCTACGTTTCATGAGACCATATTGCTGAAGGGACAGAATGGACTCACTTTTTGATAAATATGTTTAACTGATATTGGCTCAAAAACTTTGGATACATTACTAAGTACGGATATAGGTCGATAATTTTCAATACAACTAAACAACCTGCTTTAAAAACTGGGCACATCCTTACTTCTTTCCATTTACTGGGAAATTTACCAGTTTTTAAGATAAGTGTGTATATGTGAGTAATAGCCTCATCTAAAACAGAAGCGCAGTCTTTTAAAATAACAGCTGGAATTAAATCTATCCCCATAGTTTCGGTTTTAATTTCCCCAATTCCTGCAATACTTCCAATGTGTCGACAGTAAAGTTTCCAAGATGATTGTATGTTTGGACATTTTGCAAAGTATCACTTGTGTGTTGAGAAAAGTATGGTTTGATAAAATGGCCTGCAAATCCATTCACTATCTCCTCCGTTATATTTAAGAGTCGCTCATTATGAGTCATCGAATCTGGACTCCGCAAGGTTCTTCTCTTGGTGTTTATTTAGTTACAAACTAAATTAGGTTCATGAGAGATTTGTTGGTGAGAGTGAGAAATATAATCCAGGTGCGCTTTGGCTATTTCTCGTTTGCACAATTTACAGTTTTCATGATATATGCTTTATGTTTAGATTTTAATTTGGATTGATTGCTTTAAATATTGTACTTACACATAATGAATCATTGCACTATATAAACTCATAAAAAGTATAATAATATTATATTGTGTTAAATTTATAATTAAATTATCACTATTTTAAAAGTTATACGCGAAAAACTAAGGCACCATTTGATACATTGAATGAGTTTTAAAAGCAATTTTAGTTTTAGTATGTATCAAACAATGACTAATTTCTAATAGATTTTGAAATTTTGAAGCTAAATTATGTTTAGATTATTTTTGAATAATTTTAAAACACCAGATGCAATTTTCCAAATCTCAGATTTTAATTTTGAGGGTAGCCATTTTGTATTCAGTCAAGTTTTCAATGTCAATAAGATATCAAAAACGAATTAATTTTTATTTTGAATAGATTTAGAATTTGGAATCTAAATTATGTTGTCTTTATTTCAAATCACGGAATGTTTCTCTAATCAAAAATTATTAACATATTTTTCGAAAAACATTGATGATGTAATTGTAATTAATTATCGTGAACGTGAAAATTTCGAACCGAGGCAAGACGGACAACTGTTGATTCCAATTCGGTCAATGCCGTTATGTCATGTTGAGGACTGGTTTTGGCCAAAGTAGAGTGAAAAAACGACATGTGTATACGCGTATTAACGAAATGAATTTATAAGCGAGCGCAGAGAGTGAGGAGAGAGATAAGATCGGACATTAGGTGGGTAACTCGGCTGCGTCGATGTCGTCGTCGTCGTCGGCAGGTAGGTAGGTAGGCCGTTGCGCAATTTTTACGAAAATTATTGGCCACATCCGGTGATAAATCTCTTTTAATTATCTTTGGTGCGAACTGGGTCAGGTATGCGAACAAAACGAATCGCACGAAAGGTGCCGAAAAATAGTCAAAAACAAACAGGTAATTTATAAGGAGTGTCTAGAATTATATACATAAAATAAATTATCCGTTTCCAATAAAAAAAACAAGAAAGTTTTCTATTATAAGCTATTGTTTTAAATATAATAAGGTTAATATACTGAATAAAATTATTTGAAATTGTACTAGAACCTTATAAAATTAACATTAATACCTGCGGGTGATTTATGGTTTTCTTGGGGAATACCTGATAATACTAATGCATATTATTATATTTGATATTGAAGAATTATTGTTAATTATTTTTTATAGAATGATGGTTTTTAGTAAAAATATATTTTCTATAAATATAATAACTTAATTTATAGAGTTCCTACAAAATAGATCCTTGAGGAACCCCCTCTCGACACCAACATGATAATATCAAAGTATGAAATCGAGTAATAAACTTATCCTCTTTGTTTTAAATGGGTAATCTAATTCTATAAAAGTACATTCCTTTTTAATTCTTATTATCAATATCTATATCTAAAAATACGAAAACATTTCGTGAATCTACAACAATGAGTCTTACTAAGACTACAAAATAAATTAATTTGAAACAACTACTTCTCTAGCAAATATTATTTGTAACACGCAAATTAATTTGTATTATTCAATGTCTGTCGAAGTATTAGCTAGAGAAGTAGTTGTTTCAAATTAATTTGTTTTGTAGTCTTAGTAAGACTCATTGTTGTAGATTCACGAAATGTTTTCGTATTTTTAAATTTATTATTTAATTTTCTACAACGAACTAAAGGATTTTAATACATTTTAATATCTATATCATCTTTATTTTCTAATTTACACTTAAGTGTTATATGTATACAACATCTGACAATAAAGTTCGGTGAACAATCGTGTAACATTAACTTAGTTGAAAGTTACCTTACTCTCTTTCGAAATAGTCACCACCCATAACTATGCACCGCTGAGATCTGCTATACATGTCCTGGAAACTTTTCAAGAAGGCTTTTTTGGGATGGAGTCCAAAAGCCTCGCCTTTCGCTAGATGTCATGAATATTGTCAAATCTCTCTCCATTCAATGCTGCAAGGTACATTGAAATTTTAAACCGTTTCATGAAACGTCTACGCACGGTATGAACCCAGTATGCACAACAAGGCTCATGGTTTTGTGTACGACAATGCACAGCCAATATCATCAAACAATTCCACGTAAAAAAGAAAGTGGTTCTTAATCCTCCAGACTTCTTCCTATTCCCACGACTCAAACTCTCTTTGGAAGAAAACAGATTTGACGATATTCCTGACATCAAATGAAACTTGACGAATCTTTTGAACTCCATCTCAAAAAAGCCTTTTTGAAAAGTCTCCAAGACATGTATAACAGATCTCAGCAGTGCATAATTATGGGAGATGACTATTTCGAAGTAAGTTAACTTTCGTTAATATTTCATCTACGTTAATGTTACAGGACTATTCAACGAAATTTATTGTCAGAAGTTGTATATGTACTATTACAAAATATTTTAAACTTTAATTAAACAGATATAATTATTCGAAAAGCTATGACAATTCCAGTTTCTGCATTCAGAAAATGAACTCACGTTTTAATACAAAACATTCCATTAATCATAAAATATAAGTTCTGTAATATAAATTCTCACAAACTAACAAATCTGCAAATGAAATTAATTTATTTACATGTTCATTTCTCTGCTTCTCTACGTGTGTACACACATTCCAAATAATTACGAACAAAGTCCGGTGCAATGTTTGCAAATGCATGAAGGGTAGTGATGAAAGCGCCGGCAGAGCCGTTCGCCCTTAATATTTACAAAACTGCTGAAAATGCAAACTGAGGCGCGGTTTAAATTTATTGTTATTCAAATCACAAGAAACGGCAGGAAGTGTTTTAAGCAACTTATTATTCGGAAAATACTAATTAAAGTTGAAATTGGGCGATTTACATTTAGAGAATGGTGGGATTATATTGGGTACTTATTTAAATCGAAATAAAATATGTTCAGTCACGAGTTATAAGGAATATAGATACATTTTCTAATTAGAATGGAAGTACTTAAATTATATATTAAAACACAGCTTTTCTATTGAAAATATTTTTTTTATGTTTTATTATTGAAAAAAAACTATTTATTTAAATGGATTAAAATTTTACTAGCAACATTATTAAGCTAAATATTTCCAACGTAATAACATAAAAATGCCCTTTACTTTTGCGGAGACATGACTATTTATTTTAATGTAGATAGTTAATTTACCACTTTTATGGTATGTAAGAAATGTTTTGATCAGATATCTGCAAATTGACACTTATTTTTCTTAAGATTCAAGAATTAAGTTTAATTCTCACTTTAAAATGAGAATCTACAATCATGTTTCTACAAAATGTGAGTTTTCATTTTTGAAATTTTGGCATTTACAAGTAAAGGAAGGTTAGAAATATTTTATCTTTATCTTTATTGAAACTTTATCAAACATAGTTACAATATATGTAAATAAAGTAACGGAACATTCACAATATCGAAGGAAAAAAAACATACATATAATTTTTATACCATGTTGACGGACGCAGTTCATGCTTGCAGGTGATCTTTTACTCAAACCCATAGAATAGGATAATGAGGTTTAGTTGTTAATGAGAGTCAATCATTTTTTACTCTCAAAATTTTAATTGTTGCTTTTTCAATAGACTTGAATTCCAGAAGAGTTTGTATTGCGTAAGGATTGTATGGCAGAAATTATTTCACTTTCAGACACAGGAGCAAAGTAAAATGTATTTCGGAAATATTCGCTGCTACTATTTATTATCGTAGGGAAAAGTTATGTCCGTAATAGATTTTTCAAAAAACGTAGCATAATTATTTGATACTTCTTGAGTGCTTTTGTGCATTTCTAAATTGCATTTTGTTTTATTGCTATGATTAACTAGATTCCAAATGCTTTGATTTTATTGTTTGCATTATTTATATAATTGTCAGCATGCTGTTTTTTTTTTCAGAAATAATTAAATGCTTAAGAATTTTCCTTTTAGTTCAGAGTATTGTTTTTAAATCCTTCCTACTAGTCTTTTTAACAGTGAAATCTAAATTTTTAACTTCATCATATAGATTTTGCAAATCTGATGAGAATAGTATATTGTATAATGAGCATACAATGATACCCATTGCCCACGAGTATGAAATTCATACGAGTGGGCAATGGTCATTGTATGCGAATTGTACACTATACTTTTTCTACGATTATACATATGAATTAAAAAATATAAATATAGATTTCTACTTATTAACCTTAAACAGATTTTTATTTATCAAAAATATACGTGATATTGATACAGTTATGAAATGTTCTTGGAGATCATTTATATGATGGATCATTTACCGTAGGGTTTGATTTTTTTAACAAAACTATTCCCACTATTACTACTTACCATTAATTTGCGTAAATTTCAACACACTCGTAATTTTAGTCTGACGTGTAATTTCTACTGTCAGTGGCCACGGCTATATGTTTTTTTGAGAAAAGTCAATTCAAAAATCAAACGTATATTTTAAATTTAATAATGTTCGTATAATATTTGCGTGTATTGAAAAACTTTCTTTTTTAAATTTGAGGAAATTCACATGTATTTATTGTAAAAGTCGTTTAGATTTAATATTATTAATGCTATGTTTAACTATTTTCTACTCCTATAATGAAATAACATAATTGTAGGTTACTTTTTGATTATACAATGTAGTACATTGTATGTTATGTATATGTTATATATTCATTGTCATAGCAACCATTGTAGCACTAGTGCTACAATATATATATATTGTAGCACTAGTGTTACAATATTTCCATTGGAGCACCAGTGCTACAATAGTTAAACAGGAGAGGGATATTACAATAACATAGTATTAATAATATTAATATTGAATGAGACTAAACGTTTTTTATAATTAATACATGTGAAAAATTGTTTTATAATTTATGTGATGATATTATGTAAGAAATAATACTTTAAGTTTGTATATTGACGCTTCCAATACTATAAATGTATATTGTGTACACTATATGGTCTACGGAATAAAGATTATTATTATTATTTCCTTAAATTCAAAAAATAACGTTTTTCAATTACACGCAAATATTATACGAACATTATAAAATTTGATTTTTGAGTTGACTTTTCTGACGTGAAATTAAACGTCAAAATAAAATTGCGAGTGTGTTGAAATTTACGCAAAATAATGGTAAGTAATAATAGTAAGAGTAGTTTTGTTACAAAATTAAACCCTACGGTAAATGTTCCATCATATACATGATCTCCAAGAACATTTCATAACTGTATCAATATCACGTATATTTTTAATAAATACAAATTTGTTCAATGTCAATTAGTAGAAATCTATATTTAAATTTTTTAATTCATATGTATAATCGTAGAAAAAGTATAGTGTACAATTCGCATACAATGACCATTGCCCACTCGTATGAATTGCTGCACTCGCCTTCGGCTCATGCAGCAAATTTCATACTCGTGGGCAATGGGTATCATTGTATGCTCATTATACAATATACTATTGTAGTACTAGTGCTACAATAGATATATTGTAACACTCGCTACAATAGATACTAGTGCTACAATGTTTGCTATGGCATTGAATATATAATATATACATAACATACAATGTATTACATTTCCCAATCAAAAACGAACCTATAATTATGATATTTCATTATAGGTGTAGAAAAACTCATTTTATATCGTTGAGAGTTGGGAGCAAATTGACGCCTTTTTCTTTTTGAGAAAATTATTTCAAAACTCGACTTAAATTGTTTGTAAAAATAATTAAATATAAAATCAACATCATTTTCATGTGACCAATAAATATAAACACTGTATTTCATTAAGTGTTTTCTAAATTCGTTCATGTTTTGCGGTAAGAAGTCTCGACTAAGTACAAAAATACAATTATTTTCAATGGGTAATGTTATTCGTATTTCAGCTGTCTGTGCATAGTGATCGGATAAGCCAGGATTGAAATTACTCGTAGATTTTATAATATCTATATTATTTGTAAGTAAGTAATCAATCGATGTCAGCGATATTTTATCTGAACCTGAAAATTTCTGTACTCTAGTTATGTCATCTATAAGAGAACAGATTATGTGCATATAACAAGTCGTTTAGAGAATCTGACAAAATATTTTTATTTAGGTTATGAATATTTAGGTCACCACAAATAACAATAGTCTCAAATTGCCGTTTTAAAATATCTAATAAATGATTAAATTGATTGAAGAATAATTTGTTTGTATCACTCGCATTATTAGGCGGTCTATACCGGGTGTCTCAGACCACCCGTACCAGCCTTTTATTTCGACAACGCTTAGTCAAATGTGACTGGGACAAAAAATTTTATTACCAAAGTGAACCCAAGGAATCCACTAATGAATTTATTTTTTACCGGAATAATCCGGAAGTACCCGGAACCGGAAGTAACTTTAAAATTTCAAATGGCAACATAAGTCGAGTATGGTATTAATTGATAGGTCTTTTTAAAAGAAACAACTTTTATTAAAATGTTTTTTTAATATTTTGCATATTTTTAAAAATAAACGAAAAAAACTAAATTGAAAATTGGTTACCCATTCAACATTCAATTTCCTCAAGTAGGCTTTGCTTTTTTGTTATGTCAAAATAATTGACGTTCGTGAATATTTGAAGTAAAATAAATTATTATTATCAAAGTATTGAATGTGTCAATATGGTTTTTACAATCCTCAAAGGTTTGGTGAATGCGGCCAAAACTATCATGTTGCTGAGTGAATTTATGCTGAGCGATACCCTCAACGAGCAAATCAGTCAAAAAATGTTTTTCGGCGCCTTGCAGAACGAAAATAAAGTAAATGATAATTAAAACAACTTTTCAATTATTTATGGTATGTTCAAATTGCCTTCCTTCTTGATCAATGCATCTTTGTAGCCGATTTCGAACGTCGTACGGCCCGTAGAATCTCATCTTCAATAAGTGAACGGCAGACGTTCCGTATCCTCTCCTTCATATTATGTCTCGTGGTTGGAACCTCTTTATAAACTAGGTCTTTGATACGTCCCCTCAAGGAGAAGTCAAGAGGCATTATGTCAGGAGAACGAGGTGGCCATGGAAATGGTCCTAGTCTTCCAATCCATCGATCAGAGAAAAGGCGATCAACGGTTTGACGAGAAACGCTTGCGTAATGAAGGTCAATAAGATTATTGTCTAAAAAATCAGCGTATTTAGCTCCGTTTAATGAACCATCGAAAAAATGCGGACCAATAATTTGGTTTAAAAAATACCACACCAAACATTAAGGGTCCACACGTGTTGATTATCAACTTCTCTTAACCAATGAGGGTTTTCGTTACTCCAGTAGTGAGCATTATGTAAATTAACAACTTCGTTGCTTTTGAATGTCGCTTCATCTGTTCATAAATTTTGTGATGGAAATTATAATTTTTTTGAGACAACCATTCACAAAAATTCAATCTATCTATCTTGAAAATCCCGCTCTTCAAATTTCTGGTGTAGAGAGATATGATATGGATGGAATTTGTTTGTTTTTAAAACTCTCAAGTAGTGGAGCGAGTTATTCCAGCATCGATTTCAATTGTTCTAGTCGAGATGTTCAAGTCCAGAGCAATTGCTGCAAGAATATCTGGTGTTCTTTAATCTTGTACACGTTTTCTCATACTTCGACCTTTGTTGTGGCTGGGCTGTAGTTTACTAGTTGTCTTAACTCGTTCTGCAAGGCGCCGAAAAACATAAAACTTGGCTCGTTGAGGGTATCGCTCAGCATAAATTCACTCAGCAGCATGATAGTTTTGGCCGCATTCACCAAACCTTTGAGGTTTGTAAAAACCATGTTGACACATTCACTACATTGATAATAATAATTTATTTTACTTCAAATATTCACGAACGTAAATTATTTTGACATTACAAAAAGTAAAGCCTACTTGAGGAAATTGAGTGTTGAATGGGTAACTAATTTTCAATTTAGTTTTTTTCGTTTATTTTTGTAAATATGCAAAATATTAAAAAAACATTTTAATAAAAGTTGTTTCTTTTAAAAAGACCTATCAATTAATACCATACTCGACCTATGTTGCCATTTGAAATTTTGAAGTTACTTCCGGTTCCGGGTACTTCCGGATTATTCCGGTAAAAAATAAATTCATCATTGGATTCCTTGGGTTCACTTTGGTAATAAAAATTTTTGTCCTAGTCACATTCGACCAAGCGTTGTCGAAATAAAAGGCTGGTACGGGTGGTCTGAGACACCCGGTATATAGAAATTATGCAAGTTTTATTACCTACCGATAATCTACAGCATTCAATGACATTCTCGATAGAAATATTACTTATATTGTTTAATGGTTTGGTCTGTTGTAATAGATTAGGCTTTATAAAAATTGCAGTTCCACCATGTATTAGTTATTCTTGAATAGTGAGCTATCATTACATATCCGGATATCTTAAAAACATCAAACATCTTTGAGCCAGGTTTCTGTGAAACATAAAATATTATAATTGCAATTATTACAAAACAATTCAATTATATTAGATTTACAGAAAATTGATCGCATATTTATATGAAATAAATTATTGCTAAAACATTTTTCATTTATAATATTTTGGGGTCCCTCGCTGCGGGTGGACATCTCGCTTTCCGTGAAAGGCTGAATTCCATTTATGCCGATGGTTTGATCGAAATAACTGGACTTTTATCCCTTCGCACCAAAACTTTTCATCCAAAACAGCTTCGGCATCTTGTTTAGGTACAGCAATTTTAAAACTGGATCAGTAATCATTACTTTTTAATTTATTAACATAAAATGATCGCAATGGAAGTTTTTTCATTGGGTAATTCGATACGTAAAGTAGTGTCATTGGAGTAGCAAAGATTATTTCATTTTCTTCCGGTTTATTTATTTATTTATTATTAAACAATACAAAACATACATAAATTTTAACTCCAGTTATGGTAGTCGGCATTTTGGAGGCGGCCACTGTTAAACTCTGGTTATTGGATTGTTCACCGGCATTAGATTGAATTTGTGTTGATAGTACTGCATTTTTGTCAATATTTATGGTTTTTGCTTTAATTAAGTCAGTTATTAATGATGAACTACCTTTTTTCTCGTCCACTTCAATCACTGTCTCGCTTGATGAGTTCAAGTCGTCCACCTTTAAAATGTCTTCTCTGGGCTCACAACACTTTATATGATTTTCGTCAATTGTAATGATATCATTATAGTATTTTACACATCCAGGATGCACCACAATACAACAGTTGACACATTTGAGTCCAGCAACGGTCATTATTTTACATTTTTACACTTTTTTGCCGGAACAGTTGCACACACGTTTGTATTGGCCGCCATCTTTAACTTTTGTTAATATATATACAGGGTGTCCCGTTAATGCGGGGAAATGGCTAGACCATAGATTCCTGAGGTCTAAATATGACGATTTAACGCAACTTATCTATATCCAAAAATGTACGGTTAAACCGGAATTTGGCTTCAAAGTTTCAAAATTTTTTATTTTTTTTGTATATAACAATTGAACGCTTTATTTGATTTTAATGAAATTTATTTTCAATAACTACCATAATATAATACATCATTTCAGTTATTTTGACTATTATTGGTTAACAAGAAGTATAGGAAATGGTAGTACCACTACTTAAAAACTTAAATATTTTTTTATTGGTGGATCTAATAAAAACTTAAAAAATACTACTTGAAAGACAATTTAATTTAAAAACTTTTTTGTCTCTTAATAATATTTGATATCTTTTACGGTTTTCCCACAAAAAAATAAAATATAAATTTTTTATCTCGTAAAAACAAAATCAAGTTTTTCATCGAATCGAAAAAAAAAATGTTTTTCGTGGCCGTCTTTGTTTAAAAAATTTAATTTATGTATAATAATAATTATTTAGTGTCTTTTAACAATTAATTTTTAACTTTATTATAGTTCATAAATATTCATATTTGGAACAAACAGATATCTTGTTTGTATTAGGATTTTGCATAGAAAATTGTTTGAAAAGTGTTAGATGTTGTTTATTTATTTTATTAATTGATATTATTTAATTTTTATTCAATAGAGTAAGTTTATTTACTTATTAATGAGTGCATAAAGAGTATACTATATTCATATTTTATATTTTTGTGCAAAAACCGTACAAGATATCAAAAACTAGTAAGAGTCAAAAAAGTTTTTAAATCTAATGCCCTTTTAAGTAGATTTTTTTGGATTTTATTGGATTCACCAATGAAAAAATATTTTAGTTTTTAAGTGGTGGTACTACTGTTTTTTATACTTCCCGTCAATCACTAATGCCAACAATAACTAAAATGATGTATGATATTATGGTACTTATTAATAATAAGTTTCATTCAAATCAAATAAAGCGTTCAATTGTTATAAACAAAAGAAATAAAAAATTTTGAAACTTTGAAGCCAAATTCCGGCTTAACCGTAAATTTTTGGATATAGATAAGTTGCGTTAAATCGTCATATTTTAACCTCAGGAATCTATGGTCTAGCCATTTCCCCGCATTAACGGGACACCCTGTATATATGTACATTGTCAATGTTCGGCTTTAATTTTCGAATTTGCAAGTTTTGATGGTTCTGAAAAGAACCGATTTGCAACGTTTCGACAAAGTCGTATTGGTCTTCTTCAGGCGGTGTTCGATAGGGAACTAGTTATATCTAAAAATACAATATTCCAATTAATGGACAACAAATAATTATTAGTGAGAGTATAAGGAGCAAGTTTAAAATTTTATACAACAGTAGATTCTGCTGGTACATAATCAGTTGCTATTTCAAATAATTAAAGGATCACATTTTATTACTAATTCAATAGAAAAGGATGCGAAACACAAATCTAATATAATACCTTTTTCGTTTTCAATATTTTTAAACTGAGAAAAACCACTTTCAATGACACCGTTTTCATCGGAGTTGCTTTTGATATTAACTGGAAACAAGCCTACGTAGTCATCAGTTTCCAACATAGATCAACCATGTTGAAGTCGTAAACTTCAATTCAACATTTCGGTGGTATATACACACATCCCAAAATATATTAATTATTGTTGACATATATATTCACCTAGATTTCCTCTATTCCTGTTTATAGAAACAGTCTGGGATTTAAATATATACACAACAGCGATGAAAACACCACCTCCATAAAGTTTCGATTTTTATGTAATTAGTTTAGAAATGTTCTTATTAGATACTGATTAAACTGCACATATTATTCTTAAAATATTACATTTTACTCTAATAATGATGACTATTCCACTCCTATTGCATGTAGCCAATGAAAATGAGGCATGTGATATTTTTTAGCCAATCACGTCAATTTATAAGTGAATAAACACCAAGTTGCTATTTATTCACCTGAATAACCTGAAGTTAGCTATTTCCCGACAAATGAATTGAATTAGCCTTGATAAAAAGCGAAAAACGTTGTTTCTACGTATGTCAGTTGCAAGTAGGTTATAAAATCAAAAGGTTTGGTAACACTTCATCATCCATAATAAATGCGACGGTGACAAGTTCTGCACCAAAAAATCAAACTTAAACGAGATCGTGTGTTTGGAAACGATTTGAGGAAATCTGCGCCGATAAAAACTACCAGTTGTTAGCAAAACTTTAATGGAAACTCTTGCCGCGATTATGATGACTGGGCGTATAATATAAAGAAGGTAAATGCAAATGATTATGAGGGAGGTGTTATTTAATCAATGTCGAATTTTTCGACCAAAATACTGCAGGAGATATATCATAAAAATTTTAATATAAACATTGAACCATTCACCGATATTCGTTTCAAGTCGTGGAATAGTCTTTCCAAATACCATTCGTGATGACAATTAAATCGGAATAAATTTTGTTTTTAGCGCATTCAAGTTTGTTGCTTAATCGCGATTTTTATTCGAGCAACTGATAGAAAAAATCGCTAAGCAACAAACTTTCATGCAAAAACAAAATTTATTCGAGTAAATTGCCATCACTTATGGTATTACTTGTGAATATAAAATCTATATTCACTTTTCTGGAATAAAGATATGTTTTGTTTTAACAAATATTATCTCTTTTTTATAATTAAGTTTGAACAATATTTTTTTATTTAATTTTCATAAGAAATGCATTTTGTATAGTCATATTTCCATAAAAAAATTCATACTTGAAATTTTCCCAACCATCATATTTTATTTCATTAGATTACAAAATCTATTATAATTTGTATAATGTTTCTACAAATTAGTCAATTTTTGTCCTTAAAGTTTTATTCTTACTTAAATTTTCAATTGGAATATTTCTATTAACACATTTTTTTTACTTAAAATATTATAATTATATTTAATTGGAATAAAATAATATGAAATCTAAGAATAATAATTTTTAAAACAGGAGATTCTTGAAACCATATCTGCGCATTTTTTAGAAATGTTTTAGATATTAATTAGATATTAAATATTAATAAACTCTACGATTTGTACTTATAATTAGGTTTAATTTCCTCAATGATATTGATATAATTTTTTCATGAAATCAATTTGCATTCTTGAATGTTTGATTTTCATGAGGGCAAATTTTTAGGAAAGTTCTGATTGGATATTTATAAAAACACGCGTTTGCTACTTCAAATATCATGATTGGTATTAATTTTCGCAGCGAATACCGAATAATTGTGTTTTCGCAAAAAATGGTCAATTTTTGTTCTTGAAATTTTAAATTTACATATAATCTGCAATTATGTTTCCGAAAATAAGTCTATTTTCTTATTTCTTAAAATAACACAAGTAATATATACTTTATTATTTTCTTAGTGACTATAATTTGAACACAATTTAGCTGCTCATTATTATACTAGTAAAAACAAAGTTTAAGTAATACTTACTTATTTAAAGTTATAGTAATAGTAATAGATACAGGTTACACAAGTCAAGTATTTATGCGATCCAAATAGACTTAGTAAACATATTCTTAATAATAATAAATAAAACGGAGAGAGATAACAGTACAAATTGTGTATCAATGAGAACTGCATGGCCACAAAACGTTGGAGTGGGCCGTTTTTTATTCAACATCAACAATCGGACCCAAAACAAAAATCTATCAGCGCCTACGAATTAAAACACAAAAATAAAATGAGTATCATTCATAATAACATAAGATCTATCTATAAAAAAACAATGCTTATTGATAAAATGGTGGAGGAACATCCAGAATGCAAAATTTTAGCGGTAACGGAGCATTGGCAGAGTGCACAGAATCTGGAATGTAATAATATCCAAGAATTTAGACTTGCAACCTACTTCTCAAGAAAACCCCACGGAAACAAACAAACCGCATATGGTGGATCGGCACTTTTCGTACGTCAGTCATTCTTCTACAAAGTACGACTAGATATAAATGCGCTGTCCCAAGAGGGAGTGTTTGAATCTGTTGCCATTGAGTGGTCATCAGGCGAAACTACATTTATTTGTGTCGTAGTATATAGAGCGCCTGATTCGAATATAAATTTATTTCTTTATAAATTAGATAAATTACTTACTGTTCTATTTAACTCGAATTCGATATTTTTTATTGTTGAAGACTTTAACATAAATATAAGTAGGAATTACTCATATAAAACGATGTTTGTTAACTTACTTGATACTTATGCTATTAATATAACAATCAAAGATGCTACAAGATACTCAAAAGGTTCAAGCACAGTAATTGATAATATTCTAACAAATTTAAGTACAGGATATGCTTCCACGGTATTTGATTCATACATATCTGATCACTGTGCACAAAAGATTACGTTCTCGTGTAATCTTAATCGTGCAAATGATACATATAAATTTGTTCGCATCCATAACTCAGAAAATTTGAAAAACTTTAAAACGTTATTAACAAACCAAGATTGGACAGCGGTATACTCTACTAACGACGTAAATAATGCTTACGAAATATTCATTGCTATTATATTGAATTATTTCAATCGATGTTTCCCACTCAAAAAAGTAAAAAAAGTAGATACAAAATCTAAAAAGTTAAATACACATTGTCCAGATCTAATAAAATGCAAGGAAACTCTTGATATTCTATCAGTAATATCAAAAGTAAACCCCGAATACAGACATATTTTTAATGATCAAAATAATATTTATAATAATTTATTGCGGGAAAAGAAAAAAAACTTACTCACTCATAAAATTGCACCTAGTGATAATATAAATAAAACTTCGTGGAGCATAATTCAAAATTTGGTAACAAATAAGAAAAGTAATGTAACCTTACCCTCAAAAAATCACCAAGAACTTGCAAATGAATTTAATAATTATTTTATAAAATCTACGGAAACTATTATTAATAATTCAGTTCATCCTAGTTATAATGATTCAAAAATTACATTAAATTCAAAAGGTATATTTATGCGCCCAACGTCGTATGCTGAAGTGTATAATATTGTTTCCAAATTAAAAAATAAAAGTAGTGCTGGTCATGACGAAATTAGCACCAAAGTTTTGAAATCAATCATTGATGAGATACTTAAACCCTTAACCTACTTAATAAACTTAAGTTTATCCACCGGTGTTTTTCCAAATAGTTTAAAAACAGCAATAGTTGTACCTGTTCACAAAAAAGGTGATGTAGATGATTTTACAAATTTCCGGCCAATAAGTCTATTGAGTGCATTCTCAAAGGTATTTGAAAAAATTATATTCTTACGAATTACAGATTTTTTTAATGAGTGTCAACTTTTTCATCTCATGCAGCATGGTTTTATGTCTGGAAAGGGAATAAATACAGCATTATTTGAATTCACAAGCAGAATATCAAGTTCCCTGGAAAAAAAAGAAATACCTTTGGCAATGTACCTGGACTTGACGAAAGCATTTGACAGCATAGATCACAGCTTATTACTTAATAAATTATACAGATATGGATTGAGGGGTACAGCATATAGTCTAATTAAATCTTATTTAACAAATCGTTTCCAAATGGCTAAAGTTGGAACTTTTAAATCAGAACCTTTACTTATAAGTACGGGCATCCCACAAGGAAGTATTCTTGGCCCATTGCTTTTCAACATATATATTAATGATCTATTTGACACGGTGGATCAAACTACATGTTTGGTTGAAAGTTATGCGGATGACACAACAAGCCTAGTTAGTGGTAAAACTATGATTGAGGTCATAAACAAAGAAATTAACATTTACGCGTCTTTAAAAACATGGTTTATCGAAAATAAATTTTTGTTAAATAACAAAAAAACAAATGCAATGTTCTTCAAAACAAATAAATCGGTATTTGATGGACCAACTATCATAAGTCTAGGAGAGGACGATATAGAAATAACGGATCATGTAAAGTTATTAGGTGTTATAATTGACGAAGAATTAAATTGGAAACAACATGTGGAGTACATTGAAAAAAAGTTGTATACAGTCTGCTACATGATACGGTCGTTAAAAAATATTGTTACCGAGAATATATTGCGATTATTATACCATTCTCTTTTTGAGAGTAAAATGAGATTCGGTCTAATATTTTTTGGAAATAGCGTCCATAGTTACAAGATTTTCTTGTGTCAAAAGAAAGCAGTCAGATTAATTTTAAACTTAGATTATAGGGCTTCGTGTCGTGGAATGTTTAAACGTCTCAACATCCTAACATTTACTGCGCTATTTGTGTACGAAATATTAATTTTTCATCAAAAAAACAAAAAAAATTTCAACGAATTTAAGTACTCACATAATTATCAAACAAGAAATTATGGTAGTTACGCTTTGCCTATTCATAGATTGAACAGTACACAAAAAAGTTCTTCATACAGTGCTATGAAACTGTGGAACAATTTACCTGCAGATATTAAGGAAGCAAGAAACATAAGATTATTTGAATCTAAACTGTACGCATATTTATGTGAAAAAGAACCGTATAGCATGGCAGAGTATGAATCACGCTAAATAATATAGATTTGTAATATATTGTATTGTAGATTTAATTTTTATTTCTTCCATATTTCCTGTAATTTTGACGCTTTACATTTTTGTTACTGTGTGATTTTTGCTTAACATGTAGTGCCAATTATTGTAATAAAGAAAATTATTATTATTATTATTATTATTAACAAGTTAAAAGGTGAAATATGTGTACAAAACAAACAATTTAAAAGAGAATTCAAATAATAGTTAACATTATACACTAAGAAAAATAAAAACACAAGTAAAACAATAAGAATCGTATAAACAAAATTGAATTAAAAGAAATATATAAAACAAACACTTACAAAAACACATTAAAATAGTGGTAATATATGAGTCGTAATAATAAAACATAATAATAAAACACATGGTAAAACGGAAGCAGTTTAAGCGAAAAGAAAATAAAAAGTAGTCATCAGCATAAACAAATAATAAATTAAAATAAAATGTATTAAATAATGGTCGAATATTAAAATTAACTATAACTAAACTAAAATGTATTAAAACTATGTTATCTTAAAATCTGAAAATATGTTGGATATGCATTAATCTATACTATAAAATGATTTCCTTAAAACATACTTCTTGATTTGTATATTAAACACATAATCCGTGCTCGATTTTATTTCCATGGGTAGTTGATTAAATAGTTGCGGTCCATAATAATTAATACCATTGTTACACCTTGAAATGCGCTGGTATCAGGTACAAATTAAATGACCATTTCGTGTTTCCGCATTTATTTTGTTTGTAGTAATGTGTTTTCGGACATATTTAAGACATTGTATATGTGTGTGCATGTAGTGTATGGTATGTATATATACACATATATACAAATTATATTTTATTTTATTTATACACCAATTTTAACGTGTTGTACATAGTTACTCAGTTTTTAAATATTTATTTATGTCTTTTATATATATATATATATATATATATATATATATATATATATAAAATAAATTTTAATATGTCGTACTAGTAATTAAGTTTTATATGTTCTCCATTTATTTAAATCATAAGATATTGTTTATAATGTATTTATATGTATTCTTGTATTTATCTATATTGTTATTACTATTATTACTTATGACTCACCCATGAATGTAATATTCTGCTTGGAAATAAACTCTAAACATTCCATAATGTATATCCCGGGTAATGTAAGAATATTTAGATCCACAAAAGTTTGTCTATAATCGTCCCGATATCCTAAACTCGATACGACTCGAACGGCTCGGCGCTGAATAGCAAATATTCGGCTAAGTATTGATGAGTGACCCCATGCTATAACACCGTATGTTATGTGGCTATGAAATATTAAGTAATACGCTCATTTTACTTCCTTTTTCGGTAGAGAGTTTGTGAGACTTCTTAGCAAAAATACAACTCTACAGAGTTTAGTGGATAAAAATTCCCCAAGGGAGTTCCAATCCAACTTTGAATCTAAATGGAGACCCAAAAATATTGTGGTAGCATTTATTGTCTCACCCATATTTTTTAAAGTAAAAATCACTTTTTCTGTTTTGCTTGCATTAAGAGTCAGTTTATTAGCGGCAAACCGCTCAAATATAGTTATTAATCCTGTCGCTCTCTACTTTTGCGGGCTCTAAATCAAATGACTTATTAATACAAGTCGTATCATCGGCATACAACACTAATTTCCCGCTATTTAAATGTCGGGGAAGATCATTAATATAAATGAGGAACAGCAATGGGCCGAGAATGGACCCTTGCGATTCAATAATTTTGGACACTATTGGTAGGAGCGAGATTGGCCGGTAATTATTTAAGGGGAAATTACTCTTTAGAAAATTCCACAATTCAATTTTTTTATTTTTGCATTTTATTATAGTCTGGGGTTCTGAGGGTGTGTTTCGAAAATATTAATTTGAAATTCGTAGAAATCCCATAGTTACAAAAGCTTAGGTTGCGGCGCGTTGAGGCGCGGCACTTATACCATCGACTGTTATACCTAGACCGTTTTTCTGTTTTATGGTCCCCCCTTGTCTCTATGGTCCCCCCTTGTCTCTATGGCCCCGGTACAGCTGATCAAGGGTAAGTTACTCAAATCAGTTGTTATCCTCCGTAAGTTCAACCGCACCAGTGCTAAATGTATTGCAAACTTTGAACGCGTTTTTCTCGGAACGACATTTTGCAAGACGGGCGCACGTTTTTTCTCAAAAACTATTGAACCAATTGACTTGCCGTTTGGCACACATATTGAAGGAACCTTCACTTATGGTTGGATCTAGGATTATTTTGATAGCTTGTATATTTCACTTTCAATGTGATGTTTTAGTTGAAAATTTTTCGGAAAAATTGAACTTTGATTTTTAAACAGCTGCCGTTTCTATAAAAATATGTGTACTTGTTTAGTTCTAGTTCGGACTATAACTACACTCATATATATTGGAAAAAAAATGTTTTTTATTTTAGACGATTAGTATCGCCACAATTCAATAAAATTTATATTGTTAGTTTAAACATGTCTTAATATGAGTGAAAAATTCCGATACTGTAGGTTTGATAGTTTCCGCAGAATTAATTCCTAAAAATTACTCTCAAAACACGATTCAGGAGAGTAATTCCCCCTTAAGTCGGTTTCGTTCCCTTTATTATAAATAGGAATGACATTTCCGATTTTTAAACAGCTTAGAAAAGTTGAAGATTGTATACATCTATTGATAAGCTTTGTGAGAGGCAAAAGTATCACATCAATAATGTATTTTATTATATTTGTCGACAAACCAAAAAAATATCACGAGATTGTGAGCTCTTTAAAGATTTGACTATACTTCTCACCTCAGCCGGACTGACTTCAGATATTTTAAGATACGTTAAAATGTTATTCGATGATGTATTTAAGAAGGCTATAGGGTCTTTGTAACATGTTGGTAATTTACTTAGTAAGTTATCAGCAATGGTACTAAAAAACACATTAAAATCATTTGCCGAAATATCACAGTTAATGTTATCAGTGGTATTCATTTGTTTCCCTTATATTAATGACCACAAAGCCTTTGGGCAATTATTGGACTTATTTATATAATTCTCATTTGCATTTACTCTGGCTGTTTTTAGAGCAACCTTGTATTTATGTTTATATTTTAAGTAAATAGGTTTGATATTGTATATTTCAGGGAAACAGGTGAGCATGCCGCAGTGAAGAATGTTAATGAATTTGTCGAATTTACTTTCCATATCTATAGTAGAATCCTCAATAAAACTGAAATCACAAACAGAAAGCAAGTTATACAGTTCATGTTTACCCGTCTCTGTGATTGGTCTTAGAATATGGGTTTTAGTACCTCTGCTGACTATAGGAGTTGTTAGTGTTATGTGTAACCCAATGTGGTCCGATAAATAAGAATCCAGAGGCGTGACACATATTTCAGTTTCTGTTATGTTCGAAAACACATTATCTAAACAATTTCCCTTCCTTGTATTAAAGGTAACAGTACTATACAAACCATAGGAGGACAATACATCACATAAATAAATTGCTTGAGGGTCCTTACTCTGGAATTTTACATTAAAATCGCCGGTAAGGATAATGTATCTCTGTGTATTTAAGCTATCCAAAAGCTTACTTAAAATATGAATAAAATTAGTAACATTTCCGGATGGCGAGCGTTACAGTGTAATTAAAATTTTAAAAAAAGTAGCAAAAACTGAAAGCCTCCCATAATCACACATTTAAAATAATTCTACTTAAATATTATAATAAGGTTTACGTTTTGAACTTAGCGTTGATTTCCACAGCAAATACGTTGTTATTAATTAAATCTTAAATCTTGATTTTCCGAGTAACATTGTTTTAATATGATTTTATTAGAAATGTTAATTGGATATTTATAATAACACATTTTATCTTAGTCAAAATATTGTGCTTATGTTTATAATATTATAATAAATGAGAAGTCTAAGATCCTATTTCTACAAAATGTAAATTTTATACAGTTACATTTCTGCAAAAGACGACCATAACAACTGAAATCATGTATAATGATAAACAACAATAGCAAATTTCAGTTCGATCGAATATACAGGGTAGGTCAAATAAGACCTACCGATTTTTCAGTAGAGTAATCAAGTCTTGCAAGGAAGGCGGCAGGCAGGGGTGCGGCCTTCCTCGCCAAACCATCTGCTATACTGTTCCCTCTGATATTTTGTCTTTTCATCCAGCATCGCTACTTTCCAGCATTAATGCTGAGGTAATTTTACAGCTAGCAATGGGCGAAATTACGTTTTGATCTTCTTGTCAGATATTACCTTTGCTGGATACATTATACCCCCGAGTTCCACCTTTGTAGGTGAGCTCATTATCTTACCTAGTGCAATAACCCAGCAGTGTAAATATTAATGTCAACGATCACAGCGTAGCCTTATAGCTGCCGCTGCTGCCCGTTCGCTGATATATAGGGTTCGCCAATAAGGGCGCGTGAACTTTAAAATTGAATAAAACAAGTTGTGTGTGAGGTAGAAACGAAATTTATTTTTCATTCGAAAGGGTATTCGACCACATTAAGTATGGAAGATAACATCGTTCAAATGACCACCGCGGCTCCGTTTGGTAGCCCGGATCCGGGAGGTCCAATTTTCGATGACTCTGGAGCATATATCGGCCTCAATTTGAGCGATGGCGTTGCGTATGTTGACTTTGAGGTCATCGGTGTTTAGAGGCTTGTTGGCGTAGACCAGCGACTTGAGGTAGCCCCAGAGAAAAAAGTCTAAAGGCGTTAAATCGCACGATCTCGGTGGCCAGTTGATATCGCCTCCGCGCGAGATGACCATGTCGGGAAATCGCTCATGCAGAATGTCCATTGTGGCATGGGCTGTGTGGCACGTGGCGCCGTCCTGCTGGAACCACATGTCGTCGTTTTGCGCTGCGTTGTGATTGCATTATTGAATGAATGAGGCAATCACAACGGAATAATTAATAAATTAATACATGTCTAATTTGGAGATTAGACACAGGTAGAAAATTGTACTATGCCATGTAAGCAAAATAAAATAAAAACTGCTGTTAGGTGAAATATATTTCGAGAATTTATTCTAAAAAAATGTTGCTATCGTAGTACACTTAAGTTTGTTGATTAATTACTATGCACTCCTTATATGTCCACCATATACGAAAAGACAAATAAAAACAAATATTTTTAAGCAGACTTGGGATGGTCACATTAAGTTCTTTTATCTATACTTGGCTACTTAGGTAACATTTTTTTGTCGATATTTCAGTTTTTTTCGAATAGTGATTTTGATAATAGGTCAATTTTTATTATGAGTTCTATACTCAATGTTATTATTGTGTCCCGTGGCCTTTATTAAAGATTTTGCTTTACATCTTAAATTTTTAAAGTCCGAGAATTTCATAGCTTCTCTCTTATTGTCACGCAATTAATAGGTTTCTCGGTGTAGTTGGTTTCATTAGTTCAATATTAATTCCAGTTACTTATCCAGTCAATTCGATGCTTGAATTTCACAAGGTTTTAATCAGTCTTAGTATATAATTTAGTGTCCGTCTAAATATTGAATTTTCTTATCTTTTGTAGGCTATATGGAATACATTATGACAATTAGTGAAAACAAAAATCCTAAATTGAACTGTTATACAGCATTTAAAATTATTTAACTATTTCACAACATCTTAAATTTTCAATATAATATAATCATCAAAACTAAAAGAAATAAATGTATAATGCATATAGAAAATAGTTGTTAAAATCTCTAAAGATCAAACCCAGTTGTTTTTTTTATTTCATGCACTGTGTCATAATTCTTTCATGCCACATTTACTTAAACTCTAATATAGAATGTGCATAAAGCAATATTTATGTCTTCTAAAACTATAAGGTTTTATCAGATCCAAGTCACTCAGAAGAGTAATTAATTTCTTAATAATGATCCTATGTATGTCACTTGCACTTTATTAACATTATTTGGCCTAATCTATAACCAATATGTAATCTATTATTGTAATCGTAATATTTTCGAATTTGGAATTTCGGTGCAACATAATGTTTTATGCCATGTTCCCTAAAATAATTACTGAAATGTGCCTCTTTATAGGCGTTATAAAAAATCATTTATAAATAAATAGTTTTCGAGATAACTATCGCAAAATTATCTTTACCTTCTCTATACGAAGTACGGAAATATATTGTGATATTTTTCGAATATAAAATATCAACAAATTGTATGTATTTTAAAGTCTACAAAAGATTTTGAACTAAAACTTAAGCTTTTATTCTTTTTAAATAGAGCTGAAAAACTTTTTTGTATATTATGCTAGGAAACATGCTAAAAATACTCAATAAACTAATATCCATGCAATACGCACAAAAGTTTAACTATTAAAAGATAGCAATTAATTAAATTTTGAAGACAAATGAACAAAAATAAACATAAACACTCTTTTTGGCATCAATTCTAGCAGGTAGTTGATAATGTCTTGAGGTATTGTATCCCAAACAATTTGTAATTTGTGCTGAACAGATTGCATCGTCTGCGGAGGATGCTGCAAGTTCTTTAGTCTTCTCCCCACAATTTCCATACATGTTCAATGGGCGAATGATAGGGAGATCAGGATGGCCATTTCAAGTTTTTGACATTTTCTTCCACAAATCGGTCCATAGAAACTCTTGCGACATATGTAAGGGAATTGTGCTGCTAAAGTAACGAAAGAATCGCTGGGCGTTTATATTAATAATAATAATAATAATAATAATAATTTTACACGCCGGTGGTGGCGCATCGGTTACGGCCCCGAACTGACGTGCAGCAACGTTGATTCGGGTCAGTAGTCGGATGGGTGACCGGTACCATTCGCCATTGGGATACAATTAATGGTGCTTTAGAGTGACGGGGGCGATCTTTTAAAGTAACAAGCTCATTTACACACACACAAATACACAAATGACACATGGCGGAAGGACCACGTGGTCGATAGCCTAACACTACTACTACTACTAATAATTTATTTATGTTATGAACTCTTACAAAGTTGTACATAAGACAATATTATAAAATAATTAGTTAAAATATAAAATATTCATGTATACATTAATAATATAAAATTTTACATAAGGACAAATTATTTAAGAAAGGTTTAAAAGTCTGTTTAAAATTCTTCCAATGTGTAGAATGGTTTATTTGAAAGATTCGCCTTTAGATTTAATTTGAATTTATTTGTATTGCTTACATCTTTTATTGATTGTGGAAGTTTGTTATATATCTTGATAGAACAATATAAGGCGAATTTTTCGTATAAGGTGGTTTTATGTAATGTGGTACGTAAGTCATTCCGATATCGTGTATTATGGTTATGAACATCGGCGTTTGTTGAAAATTTATGCCTATTTGAGTGAATATACCGGGTGTCTCAGACCACCCGTACTAGCCTTTTATTTCGACAACGCTTGGTCGAATATGACTGGGACAAAACATTTTATTACCAAAGTGAACCCAAGGAATCTACTGATGAATTTATTTTTTACCGGAATAATCCGGAAGTACCCGGAACCGGAAGTAACTTTAAAATTTCAAATGGCAACATAAGTCGAGTATGATATTAATTGATAGGTCTTTTTAAAAGAAACAACTTTTATTAAAATGTTTTTTAATATTTTGCATATTTACAAAAATAAACGAAAAAAACTAAATTGAAAATTAGTTACCCATTCAACACTCAATTTCCTCAAGTAGGCTTTGCTTTTTGTTATGTCAAAATAATTGACGTTCATGAATATTTGAAGTAAAATAAGTTATTATTATCAAAGTATGGAATGTGTCAACATGGTTTTTACAAACATCAAAGGTTTGGTGAATGCGGCCAAAACTATAATGCTGCTGAGTGAATTTATGCTGAGCGATACCCTCAACGAGCCAATCAGTCAATGTTTTTCGGCGCCTTGCAGAACGAATTAAGACAACTTGTAAGCTACAGCCCAGCCGCAACAAAGGTCGAAGTATGAGAAAACGTGTACAAGATTAAAGAACACCAGATATTCTTGCAGCAATTGCTCTGGACTTGAAAATCTCGACTAGAAGAATTGAAATCGATGCTGGAATAACTTGCTCCACTACTTGGAGAGTTTTAAAAACAAACAAATTCCATCCATATCATACACCAGAAATTTGAAGTGCGGGATTTTCAAGATAGATTGAATTTTTGTGAATGGTCTCAAAAAAATTATAATTTCCATCACAAAATTTATGGACAGATGAGGCGACATTCAAAAGCAGCGAAGTTGTTAATTTATATAATGCTCACTAGTGGAGTAATGAAAACCCTCATTGGTTAAGAGAAGTTTATAATCAACACGTGTGGACCCTTAATGTTTGTTGTGGTATTTTAGGAAACCAAATAAATGGTCCGCATTTTTTCGATGGTTCATTAAACGGGGCTAAATACGCTGATTTTTTAGACAATAATCTTATTGACCTTCATTATGCAAGCGTTTCTCGTCAAACCGATGATCGCCTTTTCCCTGATCGATGGATTGGAAGGCTAGGACCATTTCCATGGCCACCTCGTTCTCCTGACATAACGCCTCTTGCCTTCTCCTTGATGGGACGTATCAAAGATCTAGTCTATAAAGAGGTTCCAACCACGAGAGATAATATGAAGGAGAGGATACGGAACGTCTGCCGTTCACTTAGTGAAGATGAGATTCTACGGGCCGTACGACGTTCGAAATCGGCTACAAAGATGCATTGATCAAGAAGGAAGGCAATTTGAACATACCGTAATAAATTGAATTGTTGTTTTAAATATCATTTACTTTATTTTCATTCTGCAAGGCGCCGAAAAACATTTTTTGACTGATTTGCTCGTTGAGGCTATCGCTCAGCATAAATTCACTCAGCAGCATGATAGTTTTGGCCGCATTCACCAAATCTTTGAGGTTTGTAAAAACCATGTTGATACATTCAATACTTTGATAATAATAATTTATTTTACTTCAAATATTCACGAACGTCAATTATTTTTGACATAACAAAAAAGCAAAGCCTACTTGAGGAAATTGAATGTTGAATGGGTAACCAATGTTCAATTTAGTTTTTTTCGTTTATTTTTGTAAATATGCAAAATATTAAAAAAACATTTTAATAAAAGTTGTTTCTTTTAAAAAGACCTATCAATTAATACCATACTCGACCTATGTTGCCATTTGAATTTTAAAGTTACTTCCGGTTCCGGGTACTTCCGGATTATTCCGGTAAAAAATTAATTCATCAGTGGATTCTTTGGGTTCACTTTGGTAATAAATATTTTTGTCCCAGTCACATTCGACCAAGCGTTGTCCAAATAAAAGGCTGGTACGGGTGGTCTGAGACACCCGGTATATGGCAGATTTATATATATAAATACTAGTAAGAGTAAGAAGGGCGTTATCTACAAATATCTTTCGACATGTTTCGGTTCTTTTAAGACCAAATATTAGTCTTAAAATTCCCTTTTGTGCTATGAATACTCTGGACGTATCGGAGGGTCCCCATACAAGAATATTGTATGAGATGTGAGGATGAACTAGCGCATAATACACATTAATTAGATAGTTTGTGTGAGCAGATGTTTGAGTTTTAGGATGGCAAAATATACACTGTTGAGTTTAGTACATATATGATCAATCTGGTATGACCAAGATAGTCGTGCATCCACAAAGCTTCCGAGAAATCTTGTATACTCCAATTCGTTGTTTGGGCCGTTTGGTTGTTTTCGGTTGTAGAACTTAACTTGGACTGTTTTATTGATGTTAAGCAGTACGTTGTTTTGTTTGCGCCAATTCATTAGATCTTCTGTGGTAGGTGATGATACGATTACTGTTGTGTCATCGGCGAATGTAACCAATTTTCCGTGGTTTATATGATTACTGAGGTCGTTAATAAATATTAGGAACAATAGCGGACCTAATGAAGACACTTGCACCACTTTATCTATATGATGTGTTTTTTTTTATGTTACCTGATCAATCTGTACGTATATCTGTCGGCTTGATAAGAATGAAATAATCAGTTTAAGAGCAGCACCGCATACTCCTAATGCATATAGTTTTTCTTGTATAAACATAACCTCGACGGTATCAAATGCTCGCGAAAAATCATAGAACAACTCCGAGACGCACTGGTTCTGGTTTAGACTTTTGCTAATATATTCTAGGAGGTCTACTGATGCTGTCTCTGTTGATCGGCATTTTCAAAAACCGTATTGATGTTCAGCAAGTAAGTAATGACGGTTAAGGAAATGTTTTAGCCTAGTTGTCAGCGCCTTCTCAATTATTTTTGATTTTTTTTGAAGGACTGCTACTCCGCGGTAATTGTTGATGTCTAATTTTTCCCCCTTTTTATATATAGGCGTCACTTTAGCAGTCTTTAGTTCAGTGGGAAAATCACCTTTTAAAAAGGTCTCGTTTATGAGGTACTGTAGTGGAATTACGATTTCACGAGTGACACTTTTTAACACTTTAGTTGAGGACCGGCACTTATACCGCTGGGCAAAGACATTATTAAATTAAAGACTTCTTCTTCACTTACTGGAGTTAAGAATATAGTATGTGGGTGAAGTCTTGAGGTTGTGCATTGGTCTGATAAGTTGTCTCCGAAATGGTTTCTGATTATTAAGTTGGTTACGTTAGAGAAGTGGTCGCCAAATCCCTGCGCAATTTTCTGAGGTTCATTTAGTAGTACATCATTATATTTAATTAAGGTTACATGCTCGGATTCTTAAGTGTTCCCCAATTCTTGGTGTACCATATTCCATAGAGTTTTCGCTTTATTGGATGCTCTGTCTTATTTTATTTGCGTTATTGTTTAATTTAGTCTTTTCTTCGTTATACCATAGTTTTATGGTAGTCGAATTAGTTGCAATCATTTGGTTATGAAGACTTCTTAACTTGCGACTGAACTGAATAATGTTGTTTGTGATCCAATTATTATTTTTTCATTCACAGGTTTTCTTTTCTGGGGACAGCATAAGTTTAACCCATGAATGAGTACAGACCTGAGCATGTTGAAAGAAGTATTTATATTATTGGATTGAATTTAATCTATTTTGTTTAGAAAGTCTGCCATCTCTCTCAGATTCTCCTCTTTCGTTTGCCTATATTCGATTACAGTTTTTTTTTTAATATTATTTTATTGTATATATATATTATTATTTGATTGTCATTCTTTGTGCAAGATGATCTGATAAATTGCAGTTCTCTGTTTTTACTACAAAGTAATTTTCGGGCACGTTTGTTACTAAATAATCTATTTGTGTAGCTGATACACCATTTCTATTTAGTTGAATTCTAGTTTTGATGGGTATTTTCTACTTGCAAATATAATACACTCGCCATGTGAACTGTTTTTCCTGTTGAAAGTGGCCACTTTTTGGAAGCCTGGAATGTTTACACAATCAATGTTGTTCTCATTGCACCAGATCTCCGTTATACATAAAATGTGGGGTTTATCTTGTAGAAGCGCTACTTCAATTTCATTGGTTTTATTAAATATACTTCTTATGTTCTGGTGCCATATTGTTAGGTAATTAAAAGCAGGTTTGCTAGTCTCTTTAGTGCCGTTTACGTCGCCGGTATATTGAGGTCCGAAAAAACTTAAATTCGCTTATCTGTATACCCACGGGCCATAGTTCTGGATCAGTTAAAATAATGTTACTCGCTGCGGGAACTCCAATTTTAAAACATTTATATCGCTTTCGATTGTGTCAATTGAGAATTTAATTTCTGGGAATTGGGCTTTGAGCATGTTTGAACTATATATATATATATATATATATATATATATATATATATATATATATATATATATATATATATATATATGTGTGAAGAAAAACAAGTACAGCATGTAACTAGGAATATAGAAAAAGAAAAAAAAGCCGAAGGAAAAAGTCATAGTCGAAAACAAAAATTCACGCAAATAGAAAAAAAATAGAGAAGGAATATAATGAGAAATCGAAAACAAATAATTGGACACATAGTCGTAAAAGAAAAATTATGACAAGTTATTAACGAAAGAATAAAAACATGGCGTATGAGAATTTGAAATACAAGAAGCATGCAGGGTAAATAAAAAGAACTGGAAGGAGAACTAATCAACTATATTTATTAAAGAAAACAGAGAGAAAGAAAATAGAAAGAAATCACAAAAAAACGTTATTTTTTAGTAAAGTTGAGAGCAAGGAGCGGCAGCAGAAACAACATGTTTAATACACTGAAAACACCAGCATGAAATAGAAGGATTGAAAGTAATAAATAAGTGTATGATTCTTATTAGGTTAAGAAATACAAAGAAAAACATAGCAAAGAAAATAATGAGGTATAAGAAACGAATAAAAATTACTCTAAATCAAACAAAAATACATTTTGGAAAAGAATTACTAAACATATAAAGCAAGAGGTAAGGTATATATACCTATGCCTATGCTATTTATGTATTGAGAACTGGCAACACTTATATTGCCAGGTGAAATCTGATAGTGAAACCGTAAAGTTTGATAATTTTAAAAGTTGAAAAATTCAACTAAATCGCTGGTACACTAAATTATTGATGCTGTACGAAAACTAATTGAAGAAGATCGTCATAGTAAATTAATTGGATGAGTTACGTGAAGATAAACTTGATTATAAAATAAAGCACTAAAAACCTTTCTACACACAGTTATTTTAAATACCAAATATATATTTCGGACACAAAGTGATAATTATCAATGGTTTCAAATAAACCGTTTGAAGAAAGGTTTTTAGTGCTTTATTTTATAATAAGATCGCCATGTAACATATCACAATAAAATCTAGAAATGTTTAAGCATTAGTTTGACCAGCATACAAAAGATTTGCACAAACATCTGGGTGTTCGTAAATGGTGTGCGCGGTGGATGCCACATTTGTTGATAGATGCTCAAAAAAAATGCTCGTGTCGATTGGTGCCGTAAAATGATTTTAAAATACATCTGTGGTGCATTCAAAGCCATCAACGAGTCGTGGATTTATGCGTATGACCCAGAAAGAATGGGCCAACCGGCAGCTTCGGTTTCAATATGAAGCATACAAAAGTTTTTCGTTCTCGAAGCGTTAAAAAGCAATTATCGGCGTTTTTCTTTACGAAAACCGGTCATATGGCAACTCTGGCTCACGAAAATCAAAAGACAGTTAATTCAGCGTAGCATACAATCACTTGTTTGCCTTACGTTTTCGGTAAATTGAGAGAAATCAACCTAAAACTACGAATCATTTTGCATCACGAAAATGCGAACTTACACACATCACATGCAACAAACGAGTATTTGCAGTAACTGAAGATCCAATTGATGGGTCACCCACCTTACAGAACTGATTTGGCATCCAATGACTTTTTTTGTTCCCAGAAATTAAAGATAAACTGCATTGACAACGATTTTTATAAAAACCCGAAGAAGCGGTTGAGGTCTTCAAAACGCACGTTTTGGAGCTAGCATCTTCTGCCTGGACAAAGTGCTTTGAAGGGTGGTTCAATCGCATGCGAAAGTTCATATTAAGATTATTATTATTAAGGCCATCTTTCTATTCTCAATACATAAATAGCAATTCTCTTATATAATGGATAATTATATATAATGGACGGGTAGGGCAACGTGATAGGAATTGTAGCATACTCTTGAGAAGTAATGGCGAAGGCCACAGAAATAATAATACAGAAATATTGATTGATTTATGCATTAAATAAGATTTAATAATAGCTAATACATGTTGACCATAAAGGAATTCATAAGCATACCGGGGAAAATTAAAGTCGAGGTAAGAGATCAGTAATATATTATATTATAACTGAACGGATAAATAGACGAAAGATAAAAAATATAAGCGTTAGATGAAGAGAGCAAACAAGAACCGACTATTATTTACTAACAGAGAAATCAACCAAGAAAAGGCAAGGCAAAGAAAAATCATATAAGGTAATAAAAGCATAGGCAAAATACATAAAGAAGAAATAATTAAGGCAATAGACGAATAGAAAATCAAAGTATATATGAAGAATTGGAATCACTGAAATATAATAGAGACAGCAAAGCGAGTTTGTGGGCGAACAATAAATGCAAATAGAATAATATTAAGATAACGACAATGTCTTATTTTCAAATTTGTTTTATTTCAAACACTGCATATATTTCACCGCACTATGGCTTCTTCAGGGGATGAAAAATATCTGGTGTTTAAAGTAAAATAAATTTGAAAATCAGACATGGTCGTAATCTTAATATTGAAAATAGATTTTCACGGCTATGTGCCTCAACAATCAAGCAAATAGAATAAGCAAACAACATAGTGTATAATAGAAATAGAAGAGTAAATCAAAACCAAGCAAGAAAAACGAAAGAAATACCTTAACTTGGGAACACAGAGTAGTTATGATGAACAAGAAGAAGTGATATAGAGAGATAGAAGTAAAGCTAAGAACTTGATATTGAGCGAAAAGCAGAGGATATGGAAAAAATTGGAAGCAAGATGAAAGAAAATTCAAAAAAACAGAAGTATAGTATTTAAAATAAAGAAAAGACAGGATGACTACTAAGGTCTGCTAAAGAAACAATTGAAAGGTGGATGACTTCTAAGAACTACTGAGTTGAAACTATAAACCAAATGAAGAAAGAGCACACAGAATTGCCTGAAAAGGCTTAAAAGTGGAAAAGCACCAGACAAAACAACAGAAAGTATAAAATCTAATAAAGTCCTTAGGTCGTTTTGTTGTTTTCGTATTTATAAATTAACAGAAAGTATGATCAAAACCGACAAAGTGTGGAAAGAGGTAAAAATATTAAATGAGTGGGAAATAGGAATTACGGTTCCCGTTTATAAAGCTGGAAACAAGAAGGAATGTAAAAATTATAGAGGAATCACATTAGATGTAACATCTACAAAATTATATGATATAACTATTGTAAAAAAATTGAAGGCACATGAGAAGTGCATATGACCACGTATTTATACTGAAAACAATAATCAATCGGACATTGATAATAAAGAAATAAAAGTTCATAATATACATGTATACAGTTTGTCTCAATTTCGATACTCACCATTGGTATCTGTGTTATTAGAAGATATAGAGCAACGGTTAAATGGACAATGTTTTGCGGAAATCAGTGCTCATAAAAATCTCAATACTGACATTTGAAATTTTGAATTTAAAAATTGAATATGACAATGTGCATTTTCAGATGATATGAACAATAGCAAATGGCCAAAAAGAGCTCGAGGAAAAGCTACTGATAAACCAAGGATACTTAAATAAAATTAGGAGCGCAAAAATAAGAGAGAAACTAGAAGTAAAGAGTACAGATGAATTAATAGAAGATAAATAATCAAGGTGGAGGGGACAAAATCACACAAACAAAGCATGGGAAGAAAAACATGGAAAAGTATTCTAGAGAGAAGAGGCATCACAAAACAAGCAAGAATAAAAAAGAACCTAGAAAAAAATACATAAAGAAATAAGAATGAAGATGAAATGAAAATTAATTTAATAACACATCATTTCAAACGACAATTACCATTTTTGTTATGATTAGATATTTAAAGAAAAACACGTTTAACACTTATAATATCATAATCATGATTAATTCTCGATTCGAATATGAAATCTAGAATTTCCATAAGCACCACTTTTAACTTTATTTGTACTTAGAATGTTATATTCATTTTGACTGTCAATGTAAATTTTGTTGATTTTTGGTTTGTTTGGAGGAAATGTTTGCATATTAAACACAGGCGTTTCTAGGAAAGGTAAGAGAGGACGAGGACGGGGGCGGGTGCGCATCTACATCTAAATGCAGGCTGAACGCTCAACGATGGCAATAAAGATGGCGACCGAACTGAACTGCACAATGCGCGACTAGTTGAGGATGGCTGGCAAGGGCAAAAAAATCGACGGACGAGATGAGAATGGGAATGAGAGAATGCCATTATCATTGCAATGAGAGTGCAAATAACTCCACCGATGCAATAGAAATGGAGAATGATGCGGAATAGTAATGCGATGTGCTGTTAATATTCCGTTCAATAGAAGAAGATAGAGAATATGAATAATATATAGACACTATTTGATACTTCATATAATAATGATTTGAACGATATTTGATAAAGAAACAACTAAAAACAGCCAGTATAAAAAGTAATAAATTTGAAATTATTATAAGGTTTTTCAATATATTAATTTATAATGCTGTTATTTGTTGATAATTCATCTTCACTTGTTAAACGTTAAAATAAAAACAGTGTTATAATTTTCAAACAGTTGATATTGCTTTGACATGTAAAAATTGATTATCCAAACTATGGATTCTTCAAGCGAAGAAGTGGTTTCTTCAAAATATTGCCAACAATATATAATTAAAAATTTTGTTGGTGTAAACTGATACATAAAAAGTTTTGAGGAAAAATAATTATATAAATATATTTTAATAATTGGGGATAATATATTTATATACATATTGTGACATTGCCAATAAAGCTTAATAAAGATGGCGTTGGTGTAAATTGAAATTTAAGGAGTAGAATGCTATAGAATCACTATATTAAAGTATGAATCTAAATCATAGCTACCAAAAAAAAATAAAAAATGTTGAGTCCAAGCAGCAGAAAATAATAGGGGTAATTAGAGTAGATAAATAAAAATGAAATTATTAAGAACCGAATCAAATTTCGAGACAATTGAGAAATAAATAGAGCAGAAGCAACAAGGATAGTGGAAGACTAAAGGAGATATAAAATAAAATAATACAGAAGAACTTAAGAGGGTACACCTACTCGGAGGGTAAAATAATAGGGAGAGATAGGCAATCATGGATAAAGTTTATAAATCAACAAGAAAATTAGAGAAGAAAAATGTCCACGCCTGCAGTGCCAACACTGGCCAATAAAACATCTCGTTGCCAATCAAAATATGATACATAATAAACTGACTGTTGTGATTTAAATGAAGTCACATTTGAATAATAAAAGAGAACATATTTATATAAATAGATTTTTATTCGAAACATTGCCAACATGACTTAATAAAAATTGGCAATAATGCAAACTAAAATATGAAGAATCGACAGATATGAAACTGTATCATTTTTTTTATATTTCATATTTATACTAAATTTAATGATTTAAGGGTACAAACATGGTTTAACTATTCAATCAGAATTATATTATAAATTAAATAACGATTTTTCTGTAGAAAATTATTTACAAACTTTAGTGCAATGATAAGAATCAAGCACATTTATAAACACCATATTTTATCGGGTAGGCACAAATGACCTCAAATCCTATCTTTTAAATTTAAAGGTTTCATCTTTAATAGGCTTTATAAATTTCTTTTAAAGCGACACTTAGTTAATTTATCAAAATAACCTTTATCGCAAGCGTTCGGTGTATAATTAAAAATTAAAAAATGTGCGTGCCCGTCGTACACTTGCTCACTCACGCACATCTGAGTGTGTGTAGTCTCTGTAGGTCGTCTCTCGAGCAGCCAAATTCCTTAACCCAGAAACACCTGTTGGAATGCGGCTCTCGCTCGCGCTCTTCGGTCCCTCCTGGAGCCCTCGGGGTCTTTCACTAACTCGTCGGCCTCAAAGAGTGGATCGAAAGAAGAAGAGAGAGAGCGAGAAAGAGTGAGGAAAGGAGGAGCGATGACGACGGTTCGTTCCATCAGTATCCTCGTTATGTCTTTGGCGGGAAAATGCACTAAGTACCTCAAAGGAATTACTAAAGTATTCCCCATGTTTTACATAAAATATATGCCTTGGTAAATTTTATTATTTAAAAAATTTAGAACCCTAATTACTAACAAAGATTATTTAGTTGTAGGAATTATACATACAATTATTCACAAAAAAATAAAAATACAGAAACTTTAAAAGAAAGAGATCTTTGTTGACACCACACACAGAGCAGTTTCATTCAAAGTTCCTAATTTCAAGATGTATCACAAAGTAATAGCTCCCAATACCAATCATATAAAAAACAATTTTTAAAAAATACCTTTTTACTTACCAATTCTATAAATTAAAATTAATTTAACTATTGAGCTTGTCGATTTTCATATAACAATTAAACATGACGTAATCAATTAACGGATTATTTATTGATCTATTTATAGAATGAATGGATGGTTGGTAAGTGAATCAGTTGTAATAATAATATATAACATTTACTTTATTATTTATATCACTGTCCAATCTAATAATTTAATTATCAACACACTACATACTTACATATATTCAAACTAGTGTTGTTTCTATAGTTGTGCTATTTGTAACACGCACATTACTTTTATACAATTCAATATCTATCATGGTATTGGCAAGTAGTTCTTTTACTATGTAATTAAAATAAAGCAAATAACTACATTTCCGAAAAATTAAATAATTGATTAAAATAAATCAAATTATTAGCTAATTAAGGAAATTAGTTGTTAACAAAAAATGATGTGCTAATGAGCAACACCATTAAATTATATGTTAATCACTGTTTTTATCTTAAATTACCTCAATTTAAAGATTAATAAAGTTTAAGATAAATATAACATTAGAACTACTTAACTTTACATCTATTAAACAAGTTTATTATATAACTAATATAGCTCACTTAAAAATACATTACTATAGCCCTTTAGAATAAATATAACAATTGTAATTGTAAGCTATCTATCAAAATAAATTGGTTGCTTGAGTTACGTGAAGATCAAATTAATTTGACAAATAAAGCACTATAATGTGAAAAATTGTGAAGAAAGTTTGTAGTGCTTTATTTGTCAAATCTATCTATCAAATATATCTAAACATGAAGAATTGTTAAAAAAACTACAAGTTTCTAATTTGATTTTTTTAAATTATTTTTATTTGTTGTGAAATATATAAACGCTTCCGGTTTTAATTATTTAATTGGAGGTTGTATAAATATGTAAAAATAAATTGTAAAAGAAATAAAACCAAGTGTTTCTAATTGTTAATTTTATCGTTAAATTATTTTTCACTATGTGATTGATAATTATCAGATTAAAAAATGTTTATTTTAACTATTTAAAATGAAGAGTTTCTTACAGCAGTAATAGTAGTAGTGATGTTTGGCTAACGACCACTTGGTCTTTTGTCCGCATCGTAAGTGATTAGGCAGTTAACATCTACAAAGTGAAATATAGAGACTTGGCTGACTTCTATAAAAATTGCAGCACTTGTTTAACGATTTTATTGAAATAATATTTATAAAATGTACATTTTTATGAAAGAAAGTGATTAAAATTTGAATAAAATCAAGCCAGCACTTGTTTTTTTTTTCTTCGTGCACTTAGTTACAATAAATTTGAAGAAATTAACCAATCAGTGTGTAAATAACTATCAATTTTGCAAATTGTTTGATCGCGATTTCCTTCTGACATTGCGACGATGCGGAAACTACGGCAACATCAACATTTTTCTCCAATTTACTTTTTTGATATATTCACTATTTGTTTTGAGTTATGTGAAGTAATAATCACTAATAAAACACAGAAAATCAGATTCAAAAAAGTAATAAAACACGATTTGATTTCCTTTCTTCACTAATTTATTTTTACACGTTAAATGTACATTTCGAGCACCATGTGCTCATTTTCAATAACTGAATGAACGAAATGTACATTTAACGTGTAAAAATAAATTAGTGAAGAAAGGAAATCAAATCGTGTTTTATTACTTTTTTGAATCTGATTTTCCAACAGATAATGCGAATGGCAAGGGCTACATCACGTTTTTTTGGAAGAAGCTAACATTGACGTCCTCTCTTGGCCTGATTGGTCGCCTGATTTGTCGAACATTGAACAAATATTGTATGCGATCGGTAGACAACTGAGTAATTGACCACATCCTCTAGATAACTTATACGATCTGCACCTGTGAATTCAGGAAGCTTCGAAAGATATACCATAGGCAGCTATAGACCACTTTTTTGTTAGCATTTCATGCTGTCTAAACGAGTGCATAGTGAAAATAGCCATTTCCGAAAGTCAGTATATATTGTAAATATCGTAGCAAAGTATACTTAAATATAGTGGAGAGCGAAGATACCTGCGGAAGGCCTTGGACTGGGAATATTATTTTTGGCAAGGTGTTGTTATCTTTTATATTAAGCTTACGTCCACAAAGATTATAATAATAATAACATTCATTTATTTACATTCGACAAATATACATGCATAAATTTGTATAATGTAATGCGTCAACACAAAAATCAAATGTAAATTTAATATAGAGAATATAAAATTAATCTAAAATGTAATATATAATATAATACCTAAACTAATAATTACATATTAAAGTTAAATGAGAATTACTATCATTAAGTAAGGTTCTATGGTGCATAAGATTTTATACATTTTGGATTCTACTTTTTATTTCGGCTGGAAGGTAATTATACATTTTTACGCACGAATACAAACGACCTTGTTGAAACTTATTAAGTTTAAATATCACTAAATAAGTGCCTATATTTCTTTTTAAATTGTAAAGTAATCTTTTTTCTGCAAAATGAAAACCTTATTCACTTGTGTGCTACTTTCCCAGAACATCAAACAATACCTCAAGTGAGAAGATATATTAGCAAAGTAAAATAATTTCCCTATTGCTATGTTTGTATTCTTCATAAGTATCCTGAGCCCATAAAGTGCCCCACTGATTTTATTACAAATATAATCAGCCTGTTGTTTAAATGATAAAGTATCATCCAACACTAAACCTAAACATTTAACTCTATCTACAAATGTATAAGTAATATTATTGAAATTAATTGATTCGGGTGTTTGTTTAGCTTGATTTGATTTAAATAAAACAACAATTGTTTTCGACTCATTTAGCACTAAATTATTTTGGTTAAACCATTTATTTAGTTGCGATAAGAAAGTATTTCCCGTGTTGTTTAAATCAAGAAAGCTATTACTTTCAATTAATAAGTTAGTGTCATCTGCATAGTTTAAGACTTTATAATGAGGGGGTAGTTGATATATCATTAAGGTATATTATAAATAAAAAAGGGCCCAGGATACTGCCTTGTGGAATGACTTTTGTTTCTGTTAATGGGTCAGACAGAGTGGTTGATGTGTTGACTGCGTTGATTCATCTTGTGTAATGAATACGGTTTACCAGGTAAGATTTAATTAAATTATATACAGTTCCTCTAATTCCATACGAATATAATTCATTTAATAAAATAAGATGATCTATCGACAAATCTAAGAAAATTCCACATTGTGATTTATGATTTTCTATAATTTCCAAGATATTATTAATAAAATCAAAGAGTGCTGTTTCGGTACGTTAGCCTTTAAAAACCCATGTTGCATAGATGATAATAAGTTGTGTTTGCAAAAGAAATTCAGTATTTTTTAATAAATTATTCGTTTAAAGATTTTTGAAATAGAATTTAGTAAACTTATTGGTCTTTAATTCTTTAGATTATTATGATCGCTTTTTTGTATAATGGAATAATAATTGATTCTTTAAGTTAAGTTGGTAATTTTCCAGTTAAGAATGCCGCGTTAATAATGCCAGAATTACAGATTCACCCCTGACAATTTGAAATGAATAATAAAAATTGATACAACAGAAAATGAAACAGATTTTGTCCCTAAAAATGTAGAATCCATTAAGAATTAGTAATTAAAGTTATCATGTTTGTGTAAGATGCGTGGGTGGCCTCTTACCCACACTCCAATCAGTAACACATAAGAGATAGTTTTAATTAAAAGTTGTAAAACTTAAATAAACATATCATTGCAAATTTTAATAAATTTATTCAAACAAATTTTTCAAATAATTTTTGATGATGTTTTACTGATTGGAAAGTGGGATACAGGCCATCCACCCTACATATACATATAAATTTCAATTACAGATTGTCTCGCGGTTTAGAGTAAAATTAATTACAAAAAAATTCGAAAAGTAAAATTTTTGAGTGTGGAAATTAATAGAATTTTAATGCAAGATGGGTGAACAGACTTTAAATCTAAATTACATAAGCTTAGCTATAGAAGGTCATTTCTATTTAAACTTAAATTTGGATTACGCTTTATTTTTTATTACATAAAAGGTTTTATTGTTTTTTGCAGCAAAATCATCAACGATTAGTATTTAAAGTTATCGGGTATATGTAGGGAAGGTGGGTGGCCTCTATTTCACCCTCCAATCAGTAAAACATAAGCGAAGGTTTTAATTAAAAGTTGTAAAATGTAAAGAAATATAAAAAATGGTTATGTGGCCACCATAGTAATTTTCTTTCCAACGAGCTATGGATAATGTACTAACCGAGACATATGTTTGGCCTACTAAGATGATCTTTTCAAGATTCAATTATAATGGCAGAAAAAAAAATCACCAAATCCACTTAAGATAAAAGCCATTTCGGAGTACCCGTTACCAAAAACAGTGAAACAATTTAAAGCATTTTTAGGCCTTACTGGATATTACCGCAAATTCATTCAAAAAGGCGCACGCATCGATCATACAAAATTTATAAAAGCATTCGAAACCTGTAAACATTAACAAATAGTCCAATATTACAATTTCCTGATTTCTCACAACCATTCATATTAACCACAGACGCATTCAATGAAGCACCAAAAGGTGTACTATCTCAATGGACAAAAAGACAAAATAACATCGAGAGAAATTATTCTACAATAGAAAAAGAACTACTAGGCATTATATGGGCGACAAAATATTTTAGACCTTACCTTTATGGACGCAAATTTACAATTTACACATCTCCAATGGCTATACAATAAAAAAATAGCAAACAAATGCGCTAAAGAATTAAATTAGAAGAATTCGACTACAACGTAATTTACAAGAAAGGAAAATTGAACATAAACGCCAATGCTTTATCTCGCACACCTATTGAAATCCACCAAATTGACAACTTATCAATGAAATAAGTAATTGTGGAGGTTTTCACTTCGTGATACATTTTGATAATTCAAAATAAATAAAAGCATTAATTTTGTTGGTATCTCTTTTTATTATTATTTATAAAAAAGTTAATTGTTTTATTTATTTTGAACATGTAAATGGCCGGAAGTCCAGATGGAAATTTAGACATATTATTAGAGGAAATACACATAGAAAGAGAAACAGTAGCCTGAAATTCCAGTAACAGCTATCAAAACTCACAATCTCCATTAAACATTGAAGAACTCTTGGAAACCCAACAAATTATAGATGAACAAACCACAAATATATTCAATTCATTCAACGAGAATTAACGAACTAAAAGATGCGATTAAAATCAGCGAAGACCCCATTAATAAAGAGAGACACCAAATTATAATAAAATTGCTGAGAATCCACATAGTAGGGAAATAGGTGTTTTATAGATAGTAGCTATAGATTTTAATATATTATTATTATTATATTATATAGTCATATATTTCAGTATGGAGGTTTCTAACTATATTTTTACTTTCCCTATATACGAAGTATATATAGGGGAAGTATTGTTTTCGTGATTTTTTTTAAATTTTTTTGCGGAAATATCCGTTTTGAGGTCCCCGAGTCCATTCCATTTTGTGTCTGTGTGTGTGTGTCTGTCTGTCTGTCTGTCTGTCCGTGGGTGCTGTATCTCAAAAACGAATGATCCGATTAAGATGAAACTTTAAACTTAAGGTTTTATTGTTAAAAACTGGAACTGAAAAGCTTTTGGTGCACATTCATAAACCGGAAGTGAAAGTTTACTCGAGGCCGTTTTTTGTTTTTTTCCGATATTTTTTTTAATATGAAAAATGTTACAAAACTTTTTAAATAAAAGATAAAAGGAATGAAAAACTGAACAAGTTTTATTGAAACATATTTTTCATAAAATATAGGGAAAGTACTATGATGGCCACATCACCATTTTTTAATGTAAAATCAATTTGTAATATTCGGATTCTACTAAATTTGCCGTTGTAGAAACTTAACTAATAATAAAAATACGAAAACATTTCGTAAATCTATAACAATGAGAGTAACTAAGACTACAAAACAAATCACTTATTGAAACATCTACTTCTCTAGCTAATGCCTAGACAGATATTAAATACAAACGTTTTTTGCGTGTTACAAGTACCACATCTATCAAAGCAATACTATGTCTGTCAAATAAATTAAAAATTAATAATAAAATATACGTTAAACAGTTTGTGGATGAATATGGAGATATGAATTATGAACAAGAGGAATACAACATTTGATTAAAAGAGATAGATTTGATGGATTGTTAAAAATGTTGATAGTAATAATAGTAATATTCACTGTAATATTGGTATAATTTGAATAATTTCATACAAGAGGTTATTGGAGAGATACTGGTGTAGATTATTTGCGTGTTGAAGTTTGGTTAGGGTTCTTAGGGCTGATCTTTCTGCAACTTCGATGTGGTAGGATAGATGGACGGAGTTAGGTAGAGGGTTGAACCATGATCTAACAAGGGTCGGCATATCGATGTAAACACAGAGTTAGGAGAAATTACCAGAACGGTTGATTATTTCAAATAATACAGGAGTCTTGTATAAAAATTGCAAGGCTTTAAAAACTACTTATCTGTAATAAATTGGAATATATAAATTGTAGTGAATTAAGGTTACTTTTTTTTAAATTGAATTCCCCGTATATTACTTATTAATAATAATAATAATATTTGACAGAACTTAACTTTCAGATTATTTTCCAAGGCCATACTTAATTTGTTAATTCATGAATTTAGGTATAACGTTTGGTTAATTCAAAATTGATAGGACTGTCAAAAGGGTAATTTGAACTTGACGTGACCAGTTTTATATTTTTGAGCCTTAAGAAATTGACAAATTCATAACTATAGTAAATGGATTGAAATTAAAAAATAAAAAAGAATAAAAGTGCTAATAGTGTCATGGGGGCATTAGAAGAAATATTTTCTTATCATGGTCTGTCAGATAAAATAGTTTCTGGTAATAATCCATTTAATAGTTATGAATTTGTGAATTTCTTAAGGCTCAAAAATATAAAACTGGTTACGTCAAGTCCAAATTACCCTCAAAGTAATGGTTTTGCTGAAAGGTGTGTAGGAATTGTAAAAAACATGCTAAAAAAATCCCTTAATAATCATGTTATACTTATTTAAGTACTGCAACAACCCTATACCAAATCTTGGTTTCTTTCCGGCTCAGTTATTATTTTCACGTAGATTAAATTAATGGAGAAGGGGCGAAATAATAACGGGTGTCCAACAATTATTGCAGTCCCGGGTGGCGTTGGAATCAAAAACGTAGGTCGATTCTTTCATGTGCCAAATAAATGAACTGACATGTTAATTGTCAAACATAACCTAAATGTGCATTAAAAATGTCAGTTCATTTATTTGCAACATGTAAGAATCGACCTACGTTTTTGATTCCAACGCCACCCGGGACTGCAATAATTGTTGGACACCCGTTACATAAAATGAACAACCTAGAAGTTTTGATATTAAATCAGAAAAAAGAATGCATAGGAGAACACAACATTTGTTAGGGGGGCTGAAGTTAAGAGATAGGAGTACTTTGAAGAAACCAGATCGGTTAACGATGTAAAATGTATATAATGTAAATAGTTGTAAAGATATGTTGATCATATTAATGTTCATATTTTTATAACGCAACGCAATTAAATTATTAATATTAAAATATTTAAGTTTGTACTCATTTGAAAATTTCTTGAATGCATTTTTATATTTATGTTTTATTTTTGTAATTGTTAGTTTATCATTAGTTTGGAAAGATATAATATAATTAAGAGAGGGGGTGTAAGGATTGGCATATATTATATGTAACCCTATAGGCGTGAAATGTATATTGTGTGATATGTGTGCGGCAGTATCTGCGTGGCAGTCAAATAAAACGTATCGAAGTAACACGACCGGCCTTTTAAACATAACCTTACATTTACAAAAATAAATAGTAATATACGGGGTGGTTAATTAAAAAAAGTATTCTCAATGCACTACAATTTTTTGGGTCACTCTGTATATTCCAATTTATTAGAGATACGAACATTTTCAGAAACCCTACAACTTTTATATAAGACATTGTTTGCTAACTCTTGTATCTTTAAAAATAATCGACTGCTAATTTTTTTATTGGCTGTTTATAGGTGAGTAATGTAAAATGCCCTGTTTATGATTTTAGTTCTGTATGATTGGATGGTTTGAAGAAGAGTTTTGTGTCGAACAAGATGCCTAGGTGTTTGCATTTATACGTGGGGTGAATGGCAATGTTGTCTATTATAATTGTTAGGGACTGTGGCGTGATTTTGTGAATTTTTAATTGGGTTAAAAACGTTAGCAGTTTCAATTTTAATTTTTTTTAAACACTGTGATTTTAGTTTTAGTTATTATTATTATTATTTAGTTATTAATATCATTTTAATTGTTTTAAACAAGTTCTTTAACTTATTTACCAATATTAATTATTTTTGTAACTGCATACCTACGTATTCTTGACCTGCCTCAATTATTAATACATTGGGCAGACGTATTCTTGACTCACCTCAATAACTTATCGATTAAGATGTGTCAAAAATGAATTAATTTAGCGTACTCTTAACCTAACTCAAAATTATCTTATCTTAGCCTCTAGTATTTTTGTCAATTTCAAAATACTTTGACATAATGTACTCCTATTGTTATATACTTTTAATTCGTTAATTGATAAGGCGTTAGGATGTTTAAAATCTATAATCATTTGTTTAATAAGGTTATGAATAAATCTGTGATTTTCAAAAGAATGTGCTTATTTTCATAACAATGGTTTCGCAAATGTATTGCTTCTTCAGATGAATTAAAGCTGACAGTCTGCAATTTGGAAACAATTAAACTTGCCCAGACTTTTAACCTGACTTTAAACCTTGTAAGATATTTATAAATAATATATTTAATAGTCATTTAGACAATTACATAATTATTAGAAAAAGTTTATTTAATTTTCTTTTTCTTTAATTCTCGTTAATATAAACATAAATTAAATATTCTTGTGCTACAGCCAATCTCTGCTTAAACATTAATTGAGTTACGACAATCATGTATACTAAGATTTAGTTATATATTAAGCTGTTAAACAACATTCTAAGTTATAGTAAATATACAAGTTTTTAAATCTTGCAAATACTCTATAAGAAAACATTTAACTTCAAAATAAATCTTTTAGTTGTTTTTAATTTACAAGTAAATTATTCAAAACTTTACTAATAGGCAGTTGATTAAAAATTCACTTAGTTGGTTTCACTTTATTTTTTTATTTTAATATCCGACTAGTTTCGGCGCATTAGTAACTATAATGTGCAATGCAATTTTAACAGGTTTTTATATAGGGAGTGGTTTAGCTAATAAGCGCGTTTGAAATCAGGGAAACCCAGTGAATTTCATTATGGTTGATAACGTTTTTGTAAACTATCGGGAAGGCTTAGAAATTAATAAAGGCCGAGCACGTAGATATGGCACAAAAAATTCAATTTTAGAGTCTCGTTGCAATTGTATCATCTCATGAGGATTATCTGAACCCCAGATGCGCACATTATAAGTGTTCACATGTCTTCAGTAGTATGCGTGTACCAACAAACAGAACTGTTTGAGTTGTTCTTTCATTTCATGTATTAATTATGACTTTAAGTTTTACGTAATAAGTAAAAAAGCAAAGCGTTAAAACCCCAATATTCATTTAGAAATGCTCGGTATATTATTTCTACACTGAGTATATATTATAATAATTCCATGTAAAGATTTATTGAAGTACAATAAATATATCGAAACAATTGGTCACCAAATAAATACAAAACTGTTATACAATTGAAAGTAAAAAGTGTGTTTAATTTGTGATTAAGTATGTATAGCGAAGTAGAAACCTCCATCGTCAACAAGTTTATTCTTAAGCTTGCGCCTTCAAAAAAATCTGAACTGCTGCAAAAATAGAAACACATGAATTTTGCTTACTAAACTGAGCCACACTTAATATTCATTTTCTTAACGCTGTTTATGTATTCTTATTAATTTATAATATATAAATAAAACTGTCTCCCCTTTCTCAACGTTAACTTAGAGGACATATCTAAATTTGAAATTAATTTCAAACAATTGAATAAAATTGTAGTTAAACTACAGATCTGCAATTATTGATTGAGATTCGCCAATTTCTGCAACAGAAGCATAATCAGAAACCAACCCTGCGCAATACTAACATAGTTACCATTACCAATAAATGTCATTAAAAGTCAGACTTTAATATGACATATTGCTTCGAACTTCCTAAATAGGTGGATATATCCCGAGTAAACCCAAACACTGCAATTGAAAATACAATTGAAACTAATTGTTATAAACTGTCTTAGGATGACTATTCAGAATCATTTAAGTTTTGAGTCAAAAATTAAACTTTACATCTGTTTTAAATTATTTTTCTGTGAAAGAATTCAAATTTATAAAAAGGCAGCTAGAATCGAAGGATTTTCGATAAGCAGATCTTAATATATAACAGTCGTGGCTCCACGATGGAATATATTACAGCGAACTGGCAGATAATTCATATATCATATACAGTTTAGATAAAAAGGGTAATAATATTCGAATTTAAAAAATGCTGATATGCACTCTATACATTATTTCTATTCTATATTCATAGAATTTAGATAAAGATGGACTTGAATTATTCCTGCTTGCAAGTATTTTTATAGACTCTACAGAGTATATATGTGATTGAAGGGTTTTACGCAGTTTTAGTGTAAAACTAGACATGTAAAATATAAACTCGCTGAACATGGTAAATAATTTAAATGTTAATGTAAATGTGAATCTATTTTACAATTCCGTTATGAATTACTTCTTCAACCATGAAACGGAATACTTCTTCGGTCGAAAAATACATTCCCTAATTTGCGTAAAAATATAAGATTGACCTTTACATATAAATTAGTTAATCTGATATAGCGTTTAATTGAAAACCTTTATAAAGCTTTGTTAGTGTTAGAAAGGATTCCAAAAATAACAATTTTTCATTTAAAACGGTAAGAAATAGCTAATACTGGGGATGATATCACAAATTTCTTTTCAGAATATTTTAAACAATTAAATTTATAAATCCGAAAGGACAGCACAATGCTTGGAGGGGTTTCCCTAATGTTGGCCATGTTCGGTCAGAGCTACCCTAGCATGGACTTTCTAAGGTGGACGAGAGCTGGGCAGGTGGTTAACACATGTTCCACTGTCTTGTCCTCTTCTTCGCATGCTCCAAGTATGGATGTTTTCACCAGACCCATAGTAAACAAGTGTTTCCTTAGCTGACAGTGACCCGTAAGGATACCTGTGATAAGACGCAGATTCCCCCGGGACAGTCGCAGATAGTATTCAGCTGTTTTCAGATTGTATGAGCGCATTGCTTCCTTGGCCTGTCCGCAGCCTGAGGTGTTGTCCCTACGTTGTTTCAGCATCTTGAGAGTGTTTTATTTGAGGATGTCAATGAGGTATATCGGTGTTGGCGCGATCGGTGGCCCGTCCGTGGTATCATTGAGAGCCGATCCAACCCGCGCTAGCTCGTCTGCCTTGCTGTTGCCTTCTTCATTATTGTGTCTCTTGACCCAGCGCAGCTCAATATTGTTTGATTGTGCTGCTTGTTTCAGGATGTTGTGACATTTTTTTACTAGTCTTGAGGTGATCTTGTGACTACTCACTGCTAGTATTGCTGCCCTACAGTCTGTAAGGATTTGGATGTTCCTATCACAGTGTAGGATTTCTTTTGTTTAGGGGTATAGCTAGTAATAGGTTCATTTGTTGCCAGTAAATACTCGTCCCGGATCCTCTTTTGGTTTTGGAACAATCGGTGTAAATTCGGAGGGTTTCCCCACCCATTACACTCCTGGTTCCTCTTTTTGTCGATACATTATAGGGTCTGTTGGAGACTTAGCAGGGTGGCAAATTGTCCGTCTTCCTTCCAAGGAAGGGTGTCTTCTTGAGAGCCTCTAAGAGGTGACAGTACCTACCAACCCTGCCTCCTTTGTTGCTGCAGTGGGTATTGTTCGGATTTACCCGGTCGTGCTAAGGCTTGCTATCCTTTGCAACTGAGTAAGCTGCTTTGCTGAGGTTTTCTGTCTGGCTCTGGGCCACCAGACCAATGCTCCTTAGATAGCATTGGTCTTACTACCGCTGTGTACAACCAAAGTGCTGTCTTGGGATTTCCCTTGGCATTGCCAGAGGGGGACACATGCTCTTTTACATTTCATTTTGAGATGTGGTTCCCACGTCAGCTTGCCGTCGAGGATCACTCCTAGGTATTTGACTTCCGACGACAATGTCAACCGGGTGTTAAGGAGCTTAGGAGGCTTTAGCTTACCTAGTTTCCTTTTCCTTGTGAAAAGGACCATTTCAGTCTTGTGCTTGACGGGTTTATGGTCAGAGACTGGTCGTTACACCAGTGTTCAATTATTTTGAGGGCTTCCTGCATCAAGCTGCACATCACCGTCTCAAATCTGCCTGTTAGCAGGAAGGTTATGTCATCTGCATATCCTATGGTATAGAAGCCATTGTCGCCGCAGTAGGCTGTCAAAAACTATGTTCCACAGGAGTGGTAAAAGTACTCCACCCTGTGGGCAGCCTTTAGCAACGATTTTTTTGACAGTGGTATTTCCTACATTTACTGTGTGTTTTGATCGAGTTGTGCTTCCTGGTTCAAAGGACTCGTCCAATTTTCGTTTTTGTATTAAATCAAACAACAACGCTTAGTTTAACGTGTCTATTAATACTCTCAACAATATTTACAGAAAATGTTTACAGTTTAAGAAGTAAATCGAAACTGATTTTTAAAACTAAACTAACTACTTTACACAATATATAATTTAACAGGGAGACATGCGCAGAAACAAGCTTAAAATTCAGGTATATTCATGATCTTACCAGCGGACCCTTCGCAATGACCGCTGCAGACGGCTAATTACCGAAAAGTCCCAAAATCCGCATCTTTTGTGTCACAATGAAAATATTAATAATATGCAAGGTTTCCGGGAATGCAATAAAGAAATAAATGCAGTTTCAAACAGCTACACAAAATATGGGATTTAAATAAATTAAAATGAGTTTACAGACAGCAATAACAGTTGTAAAAACATAAAAATTATAGTTTGAAATAAGCAATAATAAATTTGCGTTATACGACCAAACACTGTGACTGCCCTGTTTCCCAGTATGCTTTTGATCCACCTACTAACTGTAGGGTTCACACCATGCGTGGAGAGAGCAGTTTTCATATTTCTGAAGGCCGTCTTGTCAAATGCACCTTCTATATCGATGAACACGCCCAAGGTGTACATTTTGTTGTCCAGAGATCTTTCGATACGATCTGCAACAGTGTGCAGAGCTGACTCCGCCGATCTCCCCTGAGTGTATACATGCTAGTTAGCGTGAATCGGATTCGTAATTAAAGCCGCCTTGCGAATTATTCCTTCGCACAATTTTTCTAACGCTTTGACGAGAAATGACGTTAGACTAATCGGGCGGTATGATTTGGCTAGTGTATAATCTATACGACCAGATTTCGGTATGAAAATAACTTTTACTTCTCTCCATGCTAGAGGGATGTATCTGAACGCAATACATGCCCTGAAGATTTTGGCTAGGTGGGCTGATGTCATGTCCAGCACCCATTGGAGGAGGGCCGGGAATATACCGTCCAGGCCTGGCGCTTTAATTGATGAGAAGCTTTTGATTTCCCAGGTTATACGTGCCCCTTCCGTGAGGTAGTCTGTCGCCTCCCAATCCTCCTTAGAGGGGTTTGAGGGTATGGATTCTGACTAGCCTTCGTTGGTGTCCATTCATCCGGGGAAATGGGTTTTAATGAGAATTTCAGCTGCTTCCGAGAGGTTAGAAGAGTAACTTCCATCCTCTCGTTTTAGGCAACCTATTTGTCGTGAGGGATCCTTGGAGAGGATCTTTTTGAGCCTTGGAGTTGGTGAGGTGGATTCCACTTCCTCACAAAAAGACCTCCAGGCTGCTCTTTGTCTTTGTCTTATTAGCTTTTTGTAGTCGTGTTGGATGTTTTTATAGACCGTCCAGTCCGACTGATGTTTCGATTTCTTCGCTTTATTAAAGGATTTTCTCGCCGCTCTTTTGAGATGGTCAAGTTGTCCGCACCAACAGGGTGTGGCGTTCCCGGAGTTTTCACCTTTCTCGCAGGGCAGAAGTCCTTGTATGCTTTTATAGTGGAGTGTTAAAACTTATTTACATAGGTGTCATCAATGTCTTCCACTGTATTAAGTTAGCCGGTATCTTCGCAGGTTCGCAGAAAACGCGAGAGGTTGTCGATGTAAACATTCCTGTTCATCAGTCTCGGGTTGCGAAGGTAACGTGTTTTCTTTTCGGTTGTATGGGTTGGTGTATATTTGATCTACCTATGGTCCGACAATGAGACCGAGGTTGATACATGCCAGTCGTGGATTTTTTTTAAATGCCGCCAATGTAATGTCTATTAGAATTTGGCTACGAGTTGTCACGAACGTGGGTTCAGATTTCTAAATTCTAAAGTGACTCACCTCTGTTGTTGGTGTGTATGCTACCCCAATGATATGATGTGAGGCGTCGTGGGCACTGGTAAACTGACGCCAGGATGGTGTCTTTGTTGCCGTCTCCTGCTGACAGACTTACCACTGTGATGTCACTGGTGGAAAGCTGTGGCATAAGGTTTTTTTAACAATTCATGGTTCTTGGATGACGGCTATTGTGTCCTGCATTGTGTCGAGGTGGCCGCAAAGGGTTACCACGGCTGCCCTACAGTGATGCAGGGTACACTGTATCACCTTTACGGCTGTGAAGGCTCCTCTGGGATGGAGGTGGCGCACTGCTGGCTTCCGCCCAGTATGCCTGCATCCTCGGTTTCCATCGGGACCTCCTCCCGAGGTTTTTCCTACCTTGAAGACAAGTAGGCGTCCCAAGGGTTCCTGCTTCTCTTCAACGTGGAAGACGCACCAGCTCTTCACCTCCATTGCGGAGTTTGGTGCCGCCAACCGCCTTTTTACCAAGTCTATGTCTTCCGATTGCCTCAGAATCCACAGACGAGCTTTCGTCAGCGTTGGTAGCTGATCCACCTGGACGACAGTCAGTTTGGTCCCACAGTGGTGATAGGCGTTCTCAAGCCATTTCAGGGCGGGCTCGTTATCGCAGGTGATACGTAGTATCTCCCCTGAGTGTACCAACTCCTGAAATGTATGGATTTGCTCTGAGGAATCGAGCATTTTGTCCAGCTCCTCAAGCTTTTTCGACCATAGCCGCCTGTTCCTTGGTGATTTTGCCCAAGGGGTTGTTTTAGTCGATATTGGCTACTCGGAAGTGCCTAAAGGCAGCCTCCTTGTAACTGGTCCCGTTGCTCTTTCCTCTCGAGAGATGTGGATTCGGGGCATTCTTACGGGAGAATCTTCCGTCCGCCTTTTTTGCCACCTTCCTGGGATGACCGCGTGATGGCTCAGAGGCAGGGGACCGCTCTCTCTTTTTCTGTGCACTGTCAGTCGGCAACATCCCTTTGCCTTTCGACATAGGGTTTCCAAGCTTTTCTGGGGGGGACTCTTCTTTTCCAGAAGGGGTCTTGGGGGCCTCAGCTGTCTTTGCAGCATCCAATACTTCCCTTGCCTTACTTCTGCGCTTTAGCTCGGCTAACAAATGCGCTTCCTTTTTGGGAGTTGCTTCTGTGGGTCAACTTCTTTTGTGGTGACGGGTGGATCAGTTGACCCGCCCGCAGCCACTGTTTGTTGAAGGGCGTCCAGCGACTCACCCACATTCTTTTGTTACTTCGTAGTAGCAGGTTGATCTTGCGACCCACCTGCTACTACCGTTGTTTTTATTACTTTTGTTTTGTCCAGGCTATTGGATAGTACTTCATCCTTTTGGCTCCCCAACCGCCACGGAGCCCGCACTGGGGACGTCGGTAATCAATCGCCTGGTCTACCAAACGGATACAGTCACCGAGGACGGGTTGCGCTCGAGCGGGTGCCTGGCACATGTGCTGGGTCCGTTGAACGCCCCTCCGACCCCAGGGACCCACTCTGTCGTAAGTCTGACCTTACAACGTAACCGATTGATCGGAGTGGGTTAATTCCGACCGCCCATTTAAGTAGACTTTGTCCTCCCTTATGGGTCTCCACGCACGTCACAAACACGTGGGTAGCCTTGTGCACATCCTCACATCGCGGCTACAACGATGCGCGGTTGACATGTTATTCGTCTGGATCCTAATGTCAGACCGCATCCCAGCTATCCGTTCAGTACGGAGGGGCCTCCCGCTCGATTGAACAGCCGATTCTTGCCCCAACACTCATCCCTCCCACCAACGACAAGGTTCTACGGGTCCTTGAGAGGGAGTGAATTTGTTAATTCCTTAACTTACTTATTTAATAATTTATTATCAACTGGATGATGTTCTAATAATTAGAAATCTTCTTTTATAATTCGTTTCCATAAAATACATCTAATTAATTATTGCAAAAGTGGTTGATAAGCTGATATGAAAGTATTCTTCATAAGTACATTTAATTGTGTCATATTTGAATAGCAGCATGGGTTTTATCCAACTAAATCAACAATATTAATCATATTGCAGAGGCCTTCTGCATTAATTTTAGTTAGCTCTATATATACAAACTTCTGCAAAGTCTTTAGCTGTGTGAATAATAAGAGATCAAACTTTAAGTGTTCAATAAGATAAATAATATCTTTTAAATAGAATTCAGCTAGTTAAATTTCGTTTTCGTTTTATTTAGCTTCTTATTACCATTTGTTCTGATTTATCTCAAGGGTCTTATTTGGGACCTATTTTGTTTTTACTATTTATTCATGGTATCGGTATATTGTTTCGTAGTCGTTTCTTACTATTTACAGATGGCCTAGAAATATTTCGTAATATTGATTATGAAACTGGCTTTAACTAAAGTGGACCAAGTCTATTTATACTTAAATTGAGATATTTAAGGGGTTTGTGTTTCAATGCAATTAAAAATATACGTACAGAATACTAATGAGTTATTCTGCTTAAGTATATCTAAAGGTGTTAAATTTATAATTCCTATTAAAATAACCATAAAATTACAAATATAAATTACGAAACAATTTACTACTCATTTACATTTTGTGTGTATGAAAGGGATTTGAAGAAATCATGATGTTGCGGTGGTATATATCCTAATTAGTCAATTTTGCCCTTGAATTTGGCTGATATTTTTATACTATTATAATATTTTCGAACTTTATTGGTCTATCCCGACGAGGTAATAAATTCAAGATCCTTCTAAAAATTGTGTCTTCTTATAATTTTGTAGATACAAAATCATATTTTGATCTACAATAAAGTTATTACTTTTCCGGCACTTTCTGATAATATTTTAATAATCTCCGTAAATCATTTTTAATGCCATTTCAACTACTCCAAAATCTCTATAATTTGGTAATAACGAATGTCCTGATATTAAAAATTTGTGACCTATGATTTCCACATTATTTTCTACAGTTTGGACAATTTTTAGCCACATTAAAGCTACTTTGATGTTTCTATTTTGTCCTGTACACATGTCACTGCAAGCTATAATATATCTTTTATTTCTTAAATTTTGAACATGTTTTAGAATGTTTTAGTGACTTCCTAGCTAATTCTGCTAGTCTTAAATGTATTCTTCTGTAAGTATATTCATATCTTCATTAGCATTCAAAGCTTTAAATGTTTAATAAGTTAAATTTTTGATATGTATCTGCACGGTTGGTGGAAATATAAATCAAAATATTTTTTAAATATTTTTCTGTCCCCTCATTAACGGCTTTTATTTCATTTTCCTTACAATGAATCTCGTATAAATTAAACATTTTCCTAAGAGTTAGATTAGATTAGATGTTATAAGGGTGGAATCTGAGCCTGTTCCACCGCGACCTTTTCAGATCTATTGTGGATCCCTGTTTATCTCAGATGACCAGCTCTAGCTTTGCCTCTTTGATTAGTCCTATTAGTCCTGCCAGAGGGGCTTGGGTATAGGTCTCCGCACTTGGGTTTGTAGTGCCCAGCTTTTGATATCTAATCCTTGCTATGCCCTCGCAGTGGCATAGGATGTGGAACGAGTCCTCTTCTTCCTCTAAGCAGAATCTGCATGGTGCTTCTTCCACCAGGCCTACTTTGCTCATATCTTTATTGAGCTTGCAGTATCCTGTCATCAGACCTACTATTGTTTTGACCATTTTTCTGTCTTGGTTCAGAAGTTCGGTCGTGAATTTTGGCGATTGTTTCTTAAGGAACTGTTTTGTCTCTCTCTGTCCTGGTGAGTTCGACCACCAGGTATGGGCCTGTGTCTTCAACCATTTTTTATGGATCATTTGACTGCGGTTTTGGAGATTCCGCAGGAGGGTTCCGGGCCAATTACTGCTTTTGGCGAGCCTTGTTTGACCAGTTCGTCTTCTTTCTCTTTCCCCGGATGTCCTCCATGACCTGGGACCCATGAGATTGTTACTTTTGTTTTTTTTTGAGAGCCAAGTTCATTAAGAGCACGAATAGAGCTTAGTGCTCTTAGCAGCGCCTGGCTGTCGGAGAATATAGCAATTGGCCTACTTTTGGTGTATTGTCTTACTATTTTTCTTGTGCAGTGGTGAAGAGCTATCGCCTCTGCTTGGTTCACCGTGGTGTCGTTGGTGAGACTGACAGAAATCTTTGTTTCGGGTTTTGTACCGTATATACCTGCTCCTGCCCCTTTGTCGATTTTTGAGTCATCCGTGAGCCAGTATGATTTTGCTTTGTTAGGTTGGCCTTCGGCCCAGTCTTCTCTTTACGGGATCAGTACCTTGTATTTCCTTTCGAAATTGTATTGTTTCACCGTGGCATCACTTGGCATCGCTGTGATCGCGTTAGCCTTCAGCTCGTCTTCTAGCCGTTGATGTGTTTTTTCGTGTGATCGGGTTATGGGCGTCTGTCCTTGCATCAGTCTATACGATACAGATATGGCTTCTCCTTGTGTAAAGATGTGGAATGGTGGTATATTCAAGATGGCTTCTAGGGCTGCTGTTGGGGTGGTGTTTAGGGTTCCTATTATACTGAGACATGTTAGTCTTTGTGTACTGCTCAGGAGTCCTATCGCCTCCTTTTGCTTCGTCCTAGTCTACCACACCACTGCTCCATAGGCTGTCATGGGTCTTATCACTCTGGTGTAAAGCCATAGGGTCATTTTACGGTTTAGTCCTCATTTTTTTCGCACATTCTGCGACACCTACCCAATGCTATTGATATTTTTTTGGTGGCTTTTGCGATGTGTGGTCTTCACGTCATTTTGGCTTCGAAGGTTACTCCCATGTACTTTGCCTTCCCTACGAAGGGGATTACCGTACCCCAGAGCGTCAATGGCTTTAGGCCTTGCAGTGCTCATCTTTTTGTGAAAATGACAATTTGTGTTTTTTGGGGATTGATTGACAGTCGCTCCTGTTTGCACTAATTGTCTACTATGTCTACTTCCTAAGAGTTAGATCAGGATGTAAATATCGTCTATAAGATTTATGAGATCTGATATAATAGGATTCAAATTTTGGAAAACTTATAATATGATTTGGAAAAAAAAAATTTTCTTGATGATTCAACCATCCTTTTTCGAATTTCTTTGAAATCATTAGTTACTATGATAATTCTTTATCACTAAAGTTTTAAGTTTTATATTTAATTGTAAGTACATATGTATATTGCGTAAATTTTGTTTAATTGAATTAATTAAACGTAATAAAAATATATAAATCCTTTATGTTGCAGAAAATTAACTAATAATTAGAAAAAACACAAAAATATTTCGTAAAGTCTACAACAAATGAGTCTTAATAAGAGACTCTTCTTAAAGCGTCGAAAAATTCTGACTAATTTATTTTTGATTTGTGGGAATAAACGAAAAGTCAGTAGGTGCCAGATCTGGGCTGTATAGTAGATGACCCAATTATTCGACTTTTTCTGTTCTCAAAAAGTGTGTGAGATATCACATTGTCCTGGTAGAGACTAATGCGTATACGGTATTTGTTTTTTTTTTCAAATTTTCCTGAAGATTTTCGACAAACAAATCGTTATGTACTATTCAGAATTGGCCGTTTATCATTGCGTTAATGGCACATCTGCCATATGACTGGGTTTTCGAAAAAACCTATCTGAGAAGTATTTGTTTCAATAAGCGATTTGTTTTGTTGTCTCATTATTGAAGATTCGTTGTTGTTGCTGTTTTCGTATTTTTTGTACATCTGCCTATTATAAATCATTGGCTGAAAGGAGAATTTTTATTGATATATCTTTCTAATAATTGGCTATACCACGTTGAACATACCGGTTCTCGTCCGATATATCATTCTTGTTTAAATTAATTCAAAGCGATAATTTACTCCAAAAACATTACCAATACTGCAAATGCCATTAACACAAACTTGAACTTTTTCAAATTTCATTCAATTTTTATATAGTTTCATTATTTTCATTTGTTTTGTTTGTTTATTTTATTATTTTTTATCTTGCTGCGTCTGTAATATATCTGTTACAATATGTTTTATAATGATTTTATCTGTGATATGCATTTGCACTCACTCCATCTCTGATATAACATTTGTGATATAAAATTATATACATTCTATTTATATTATTTATTTTAACTGTTTCATCCAATTTATTTTATTAATTTAATTTATTTTAACGGTTTGGTTTGTATTATCTAATTGATTTATTATAGCCATTTTATTTATATTATTAATTTGACTGTTTTATCTCTATGTGTACATGAAATGTTATATAATTTTAATTATTTTAACTGTTTTATTTATACTATCTTTGTTATTTATTGCACTTCTATTATTTATTTGGATTAAGAGTAACACTGAGGAATAATGAGTTTTTAAAATTTAACTACCTTTCTGCACTTTTTTTCTTGAAATAAAATGCAAATGCTATTTTTATAGCAGGAAATTCCGTCAAATAAATTAAAGATAAAATCGAAACATTCCCAAATTTTATTTTCTTGGGATGTCTAAAAAGCGACTGCTCGGCATTTTCATGTGTAAAGTAAATTAATTATTAATGTACAGGTGTAGTATTGTTGGAATTAAAAAAGTAAATGAGAAAAATTAATGTTTTCGAGCATTACAGTACTGTTATCTTACAATAATTATGCAAGAACCAACAGCCGAGTTAAAACAACTACTCCTCGTTGTAAAGCATCACCGATTACATAACTATTAGCTGCCGTCACATGACTTAAATCACACTAAATACATTTATTTAATTGTTGTAAGATAATGGTACAGTAATGCGAAGAGAAATATATATATATATATATATATATATATATATATATATAAACGGCAAGAATTCACGGACGTTATGATGTAGAATAGAATGGAGTAACGGGATTCAAGTCCAGACGAAATGTAGGTAGCAATAAGAGATGTGGTTTTTGCTTAAGTCCTCTATATTGTTATGAACCTAGCTAACGTTTCGCACACACATGTGTGCATCTTCAGAGCCTAAAAATGTTTTTTTTTATATAATACAGATCTTACATTTAAAATTACATTAGTAAGTAGTAATAAAATCACAGAATAGTTTATAAAAATAATAAAAGTAATTATGGACGCATTGAGAAAATAAGGGCGACTTACTTGTAAACAATTAAGAGTAAAATCCTACGTGAGGTGCGACCACGTGCACATGGCGTACATTTTGAGGTTAGATTTCGAATTTTCCATATTTGAGGACATCAGTTGAAAGTACAATAAAAATAGAACATTGAGCAGCTATACACTGTTTGGTCAGGTCAGTGTGATTCAGAAAAGTTAAAATAATAAGAAATGTTGACAGTTACTAGATAAAATTAATTAAAAGTGAATACATCTGACCAGACCGGACATGACAGTGTCGCGAACTGAATATGAAGATAGGCAAAAGAGGGGGGGGGCATGTTCGGCATATTGACAATTTAGAACTGGTGGAAATTAAAAGTCAGGTTTACACCAAGATGAAGAAAGCAGAGTACAATGTACACTGGAACCACTCGCATTTAGCCTGAGATGGAAAAAGAGACAAATTGCTGCCGGGCCCAAGGAGTCGGGAACAGAGCGAACCCCGAGCGACGAAAAAGGAGGAATTTCCGCGTAACTATCAGGAGTGACCCTAACCATTACCCGAAAACGTAAACCCTCAATTTAGGTCGCTATATCCGACGATACCGAGGGGGAACCAGAACCAAAAGAGAGCGGTGGAAATGACGGAAACACATCTTACACAACGCAGAGCAAGAAAGGAAAATAAAAGTGAAAGTAAGAAACAAAATGAGAATTATTTTAGAATTACAGACAGCGAAACCAAGAGGGAGAATATTATGTGGGGTAGAAGTATGGAATGGAGCTTAGTAGAGAAGAATATAAAATAGAGTGGAAAAATTAACAATGATTAATATGTAGTAAGGAAAATATAAAATGGAATGTGGGGATTCTGAAACAAGGGGGAAGGGGATTAGGAGTTATGTAATGATAATATATTACTGTATATGTTGCTTAGTCCGTCGATGTCTTTTTTGAAATTCATACGTTTTTTTTGGGAATGTATATAGCACATTTCGAGAAAATTTCTCTTGAACGTGTTACGTTCTGACGTGACTACTTTGGTGTTGTTATAGTCAGGTGTATGGTCAGTATCGTTACAATGTACACTGAGACCTGTAGAACGTGGTTTGTGCTTGACGTCACTTTTGTGCTGTGTTAGACGTTTGCTAAGTTTTTGTGATGTTTGACCAACATATACGAGATCACATTGTTTACATTTAATAGAATATACTACATTATGTTTTTGAAAAGGGGGAATAGGGTCTTTTAAACGGGAGAAACAAAGTGAAGAAAGAGTATTACAGTTCTTATAAGCTACCACCACATTAGGAGAAACGGAACGGAAAATGTTAGTAAGTTTGTTAGAAAGACAGTCAATATACGGAAGAGTCTGGTATGTACGTGTTTCCGGCAAAGCCACTTCATCTAGTGCAACTGGGTCCTCGCGAGGTTCAACTGTCCGACCATGGGAGCGGTACAAAAGTCTCTTCAACAACACAGGGGGATACGAGTTGTTCCGTAATATGCGGAACAGTTTTGCCAAGTTCACATTATGAAGAGATGGATGTACGATGCGCAATATTCTATTTTTGAGGGCGAGAACGGTGTTGTACTTGTACTTTTTTGAGTGGTAAGAGTCGAAGGGGATGTACCTTCCTGAACTCGTCGGTTTAATGTACCAATCTAAAATGATGGAATTATTAGGTAATCTACATACTAAAGTATCCAGGAAGGGTACGGTTCCCTCTTTTTCAGTTTCTACAGTAAATTGTAATTTAGGATGGTAAGAGTTGAATATGTCTAATGTGTTATTTACTTCGTTGGCCGGAACGGCACATATCAGATCGTCTACATACTGATAAATAAAAGGAAATTGGAAAGAGACCCGAGCAGAGCAAAAATGTAACAGAGAATTCATAACAATTTCAGCTATGGAAGGACTGATGGTACCTCCCATAGGGCAGCCAGTTATTTGTTGATAAAAAACATTATTAAATTGAAAGAAGGTGTGATTAAATAAAAAAGTTATAATTGAAATGAAAGTTGTTAGTGGGATAGGGGTGTTAGGTTCAATAAGGTGGAAGTTAGTAGTGATGATGTTTAGTACAAGGTCAAGGGGTATGTTAGTAAAGAGGGAAGTGACGTCGAAGGAAACAATTTGAAAATTAGGGGGTAATTGAAAGTTGTTAATTTTGTTAGCAAATTCAAAGGAGTCTTTAATTCTAAATTGGTTATAATTTATGAAAGAAATGTCAATGATCCTGGCTATATAAGTTGCTAGTTTTTTCGTGTGACAATCTATACAAGAAATAATTGGTCTTAACGGAACTGAGGGTTTGTGAATTTTTGGCAAACCGTAATACGTTGGACAAGAGCCATTGTAGCATTTAAGATGTTGTGAGGTATTCTTGTCAATATAGTTTTTTTTAAACAAATCATCAATTAATTTATTAAGTTTCCTCTCCACTGAAGGTGTAGGGTCGTTATTGAGTTGCTTATAGGTGTCAGTATCATTTAAAAGGTCTAAGGATTTAGTTTCATAGTCTTGTTTTGACATAATTACGGTACAGTTGCCTTTGTCAGCACGAGTTACTAGTAAATGGGGATTGTCTTTCAGAAAAGTTTTTGTTTTTTTCAAAATGTTATTATAAGGGGAGGGAGGTGAAGGAGTTAACATAAAATTAGTTATAATATGAGTAACTTTTGCTCTGGTCAAGTCTCTTTCTGTTTCCGGGCAATGTTGAATGATATTCTCAACGTTCGAGAGAAGAGAGAAAATATCTAGGTTATTATTATGAACTGGTAAACAAAATTTAGGTCCACACGCTAATAAATTGTTAATATCCTCAGGGATTGGAGTGTCTGTGCAGTTAATGATCCATTTATCTGTGTTTATGCGTTTGACTTGGGGTGACTCTAATCTAGAAATTTTTTTCAAGTGACGTTGTTTAATATTATTAAAAATTCGATTGTATCTCCTCTCTTGAACCTTGAGAAGGTCATTAAATATATAATTTGGCAAACTACGTGATAATATGTGTTCTAAATGTATGGTGCTACTATTCAAATTTCTAAGAGTGATGTTACATTCATTAATGCTTAAGTTAAGAAATTCTTTCATTACCCTATGGTTGATGTCCTCAAGTTTCCGTAAATTAAAATGCGAGGTTGTTTCGGGGAAATTGCGAAATCTAAGTGTGTTTTTGATGAACCCAGGAATGAGGTTCCGCCGTTTACATTCCAGTAAGAATATTAGACGGTTCTTCATCGAGGCGAGTTTACTAGTATTGCTTATGTACATCTTGGTCGTCCTTAGAATCTCCGGTCCTGCCAGGCGGAGTATGGATTGCATAAACGATCCCATGTTGTTAAGATGAACGGCAAGAATTCACGGACGTTATGATGTAGAATAGAATGGAGTAACGGGATTCAAGTCCAGACGAAATGTAGGTAGCAATAAGAGATGTGGTTTTTGCTTAAGTCCTCTATATTGTTATGAACCTAGCTAACGTTTCGCACACACATGTGTGCATCTTCAGAGCCTAAAAATGTTTTTTTTTATATAATACAGATCTTACATTTAAAATTACATTAGTAAGTAGTAATAAAATCACAGAATAGTTTATAAAAATAATAAAAGTAATTATGGACGCATTGAGAAAATAAGGGCGACTTACTTGTAAACAATTAAGAGTAAAATCCTACGTGAGGTGCGACCACGTGCACATGGCGTACATTTTGAGGTTAGATTTCGAATTTTCCATATTTGAGGACATCAGTTGAAAGTACAATAAAAATAGAACATTGAGCAGCTATACACTGTTTGGTCAGGTCAGTGTGATTCAGAAAAGTTAAAATAATAAGAAATGTTGACAGTTACTAGATAAAATTAATTAAAAGTGAATACATCTGACCAGACCGGACATGACAGTGTCGCGAACTGAATATGAAGATAGGCAAAAGAGGGGGGGGGCATGTTCGGCATATTGACAATTTAGAACTGGTGGAAATTAAAAGTCAGGTTTACACCAAGATGAAGAAAGCAGAGTACAATGTACACTGGAACCACTCGCATTTAGCCTGAGATGGAAAAAGAGACAAATTGCTGCCGGGCCCAAGGAGTCGGGAACAGAGCGAACCCCGAGCGACGAAAAAGGAGGAATTTCCGCGTAACTATCAGGAGTGACCCTAACCATTACCCGAAAACGTAAACCCTCAATTTAGGTCGCTATATCCGACGATACCGAGGGGGAACCAGAACCAAAAGAGAGCGGTGGAAATGACGGAAACACATCTTACACAACGCAGAGCAAGAAAGGAAAATAAAAGTGAAAGTAAGAAACAAAATGAGAATTATTTTAGAATTACAGACAGCGAAACCAAGAGGGAGAATATTATGTGGGGTAGAAGTATGGAATGGAGCTTAGTAGAGAAGAATATAAAATAGAGTGGAAAAATTAACAATGATTAATATGTAGTAAGGAAAATATAAAATGGAATGTGGGGATTCTGAAACAAGGGGGAAGGGGATTAGGAGTTATGTAATGATAATATATTACTGTATATGTTGCTTAGTCCGTCGATGTCTTTTTTGAAATTCATACGTTTTTTTTGGGAATGTATATAGCACATTTCGAGAAAATTTCTCTTGAACGTGTTACGTTCTGACGTGACTACTTTGGTGTTGTTATAGTCAGGTGTATGGTCAGTATCGTTACAATGTACACTGAGACCTGTAGAACGTGGTTTGTGCTTGACGTCACTTTTGTGCTGTGTTAGACGTTTGCTAAGTTTTTGTGATGTTTGACCAACATATACGAGATCACATTGTTTACATTTAATAGAATATACTACATTATGTTTTTGAAAAGGGGGAATAGGGTCTTTTAAACGGGAGAAACAAAGTGAAGAAAGAGTATTACAGTTCTTATAAGCTACCACCACATTAGGAGAAACGGAACGGAAAATGTTAGTAAGTTTGTTAGAAAGACAGTCAATATACGGAAGAGTCTGGTATGTACGTGTTTCCGGCAAAGCCACTTCATCTAGTGCAACTGGGTCCTCGCGAGGTTCAACTGTCCGACCATGGGAGCGGTACAAAAGTCTCTTCAACAACACAGGGGGATACGAGTTGTTCCGTAATATGCGGAACAGTTTTGCCAAGTTCACATTATGAAGAGATGGATGTACGATGCGCAATATTCTATTTTTGAGGGCGAGAACGGTGTTGTACTTGTACTTTTTTGAGTGGTAAGAGTCGAAGGGGATGTACCTTCCTGAACTCGTCGGTTTAATGTACCAATCTAAAATGATGGAATTATTAGGTAATCTACATACTAAAGTATCCAGGAAGGGTACGGTTCCCTCTTTTTCAGTTTCTACAGTAAATTGTAATTTAGGATGGTAAGAGTTGAATATGTCTAATGTGTTATTTACTTCGTTGGCCGGAACGGCACATATCAGATCGTCTACATACTGATAAATAAAAGGAAATTGGAAAGAGACCCGAGCAGAGCAAAAATGTAACAGAGAATTCATAACAATTTCAGCTATGGAAGGACTGATGGTACCTCCCATAGGGCAGCCAGTTATTTGTTGATAAAAAACATTATTAAATTGAAAGAAGGTGTGATTAAATAAAAAAGTTATAATTGAAATGAAAGTTGTTAGTGGGATAGGGGTGTTAGGTTCAATAAGGTGGAAGTTAGTAGTGATGATGTTTAGTACAAGGTCAAGGGGTATGTTAGTAAAGAGGGAAGTGACGTCGAAGGAAACAATTTGAAAATTAGGGGGTAATTGAAAGTTGTTAATTTTGTTAGCAAATTCAAAGGAGTCTTTAATTCTAAATTGGTTATAATTTATGAAAGAAATGTCAATGATCCTGGCTATATAAGTTGCTAGTTTTTTCGTGTGACAATCTATACAAGAAATAATTGGTCTTAACGGAACTGAGGGTTTGTGAATTTTTGGCAAACCGTAATACGTTGGACAAGAGCCATTGTAGCATTTAAGATGTTGTGAGGTATTCTTGTCAATATAGTTTTTTTTAAACAAATCATCAATTAATTTATTAAGTTTCCTCTCCACTGAAGGTGTAGGGTCGTTATTGAGTTGCTTATAGGTGTCAGTATCATTTAAAAGGTCTAAGGATTTAGTTTCATAGTCTTGTTTTGACATAATTACGGTACAGTTGCCTTTGTCAGCACGAGTTACTAGTAAATGGGGATTGTCTTTCAGAAAAGTTTTTGTTTTTTTCAAAATGTTATTATAAGGGGAGGGAGGTGAAGGAGTTAACATAAAATTAGTTTTAATATGAGTAACTTTTGCTCTGGTCAAGTCTCTTTCTGTTTCCGGGCAATGTTGAATGATATTCTCAACGTTCGAGAGAAGAGAGAAAATATCTAGGTTATTATTATGAACTGGTAAACAAAAATTTAGGTCCACACGCTAATAAATTGTTAATATCCTCAGGGATTGGAGTGTCTGTGCAGTTAATGATCCATTTATCTGTGTTTATGCGTTTGACTTGGGGTGACTCTAATCTAGAAATTTTTTTCAAGTGACGTTGTTTAATATTATTAAAAATTCGATTGTATCTCCTCTCTTGAACCTTGAGAAGGTCATTAAATATATAATTTGGCAAACTACGTGATAATATGTGTTCTAAATG
>OZ018387.1:65550190-65778802 GCA_963969525.1 Ontholestes murinus
TACTTTAATGTTTCTATTTTATAATACAAAATTAATTTGCGAGTTACAAATAGTACAACTATAATAGGTTGTATTTTTCACATATATATGCACGGTTGGTGGAAATGTAAATCAAAATATTTTTTAAATATTTTCCTGTCCATTCATTAACGGCTTTTATTTTATTTTCCTTACAATGAAGCACGGATAAATTAAACGTTTGCCTAAGAGTTAGATCAGGGTGTAATGATCGCAAAGTTTTAAATAGGTTGATATTTTTTATTAAGAACCCCAATAATTTGTAGCTACTATTAGTAATTTGCTTAATATTATCGATAAAAGTAAGTTTGCACTCAAAGTAAAACCAAATTATTAATTTAAACAAATATCGTCTTAAAGAAATGAATTATTTATATTGTAATTGAATATAATATTTTTATGTTTTCTACTATAAGTCATTTGTTTACATTTATCTATGTTTAACATGAGCCCATTCTTTATGCACCAATCATTAAATTTGTTAAGGTCCTCTTGTAGTATTGGACAATAATTCGCAGTCTTAATGGTACTAAATAATTTAAGATCATCGGCGTACATTAAATATTCGGAATTAAAACAATTACATACACCATTAAAAAATATTAATAACAGCAAAGGAAAGTATGACCCTTACGGTACACCACTTGTAAAGTCAAACATATGCGAGCGAAAGCCCATATATTCCACATAATTAGTTCTGGTGGTTAAATAACACTTAACAATTACTCAAGCCAAAAGTATGTAGTTTTACAATTAATAAATCGGTGTAGATAACGATCATTTAAAGCTCCAGAGATAACTGATGTAAATCTGCATAAATTGGTGACTATAGATTTTCCACAGACAAATCCATATTGTCTTTATGATAAAGATATCTTGACGTGATTATACATGACTTTGTACAACATGATTTCAAAAAATTTGGCATAATTACTAATTAAAGATATTGAGCGGTAATTCTGAATATTGTCAATGGTTTTGTTCTTGTAGATTGGTACAATTTTAGAGTATTTCCAGATAGAAGGAATTATTATTATTATAGATATTTAAGAGTGGGGTTGGTAATATATGGCTACAGTCTCTAACAACTAGAGCCGGAATATTATCGGGACCTGTTGTAAGGTTTTGTTTCAAAGATTTAGCAGCACACAAAAATTCCAAACTAAAAGATCTAATTATCAATAAGTCTTTGATGATAAATTTATTTATTTATATTCATCCCGATCCTGTGCAAGTCGTATCATTGTGAAGCATAACTAATTCCGAACCCATGCCGAAGGAATCGCAGCCAGGACAGCTGTTTTCTTCTAATTCCGCGTTTTCCTTTATTTTCCCTTCCATTATAAGTTTTAGAATTTCGTATTTTTTATTTTGGAAGATGTACCCGAAATATCCAGCTTTTCGGCGTTTCACCATCGTGAGCAATTCTCTTTCCCATTCGTCTAAATACTTCGTTGTTCGTTACTCTAATTGGGAATGAAGCACTTTTTCACACATTCGGTAAAACAGAATCATCGTATATAGGTTTATTATTAAAAAAATATTCTCCATGAAGATCAATACACTTTTTTGTATATCCTTAAACCAATTTTCCAAGCACTTTTACCACTTAGATTAAGACACCTCCGGAACATACATATTGAAAGCAACAGCTGCTTTTTAAAGCATCGAAACATACTGACTATTTTATTTTTGATTTGTCGGAATAAAAGAAAAGTCAGCGGGTGCCAGATCTGGGTTGTAAAGTAGATGACCCAATTATACGACTTTTTCAGTTCTCAAAAAGTGTGTGAGATCTCACATTGTCCTGGTAGAGACTAGTGCGTCTACGATGTTTTTTTTTTTTTTAATTTTTCTGAAGAGTTTCGACGAAAAAATCGTTATGTACTATTCAGAATTGGCCGTTTAACATTACGTTAATGGTACAGCTGCAGATGACTGGGTTTTCGAAAAAACCTACCTAGAGAAGTATTTGTTTCAATAAGGGATTTGTTTTGTTGTCTTAATGAGACTCATTGTTGTAGATTCGTTGTTGTTGTTTTCGTATTTTTTGTACAACGACCTATTATAAATCATTTGCTGAAAGGAGAATATTTATTGATATGCCATTCTTGTTTGAATTAATTCATGGATTGATTCAAAGCGGTAATTTACTCCAGAAACTGTCATAGAATATATCGCGTGGTTTTCAATCGAGATACAAACCAATATTCAATTGGCTAAATATGGGATGTACAACTCTATCAGTTGGATCAAATATTTTTGTTAACTTTTTAATTTATTTTATCTAGTTTCATTATTTTCATTTGTATTTTTTATCTTGATGTAATATATCTTTTACAATATGTTTTATAATGATTTTATCTGTGATATGTTACTTTTGTACTCACTCCATCTCAAAACATTTGTGATATAAAATTACATAAATTTTATTTATATTATTTATTTGAACTGTTTCATCCAATTTATTTATTTTATTAATTTAATTTATTTTAACTGTTTGGTTTGTATTATCTAATTGATTTATTATAGCCGTTTTATTTATATTATTAATTTTGACTGTTTTATCTCTAGGTGTAAATTAAATGTTATATAATTTTATTTATTTTAACTGTTTTATTTATACTACCTTTGTTATTTATTGCACTTCTATTATTTATTTGGATTAAGAGTAACACTGAGGAATAATGAGTTTTTAAAATTTAACTACCTTTCTGCACTTTTTTTTCTTGAAATATAATGCATGTGCTATTTTTATAACAGGAAATTCCGTCAAATAAATAAAAAATAAAATCGAAACATTCCCAAATTTGATTTTCTTGGGAAACCGAAAAACCGACTGCTCGGCATTTCATGTGTAAAGTAAATTAAATATGAATTTACCGGTGTAGTATTGTTGGAGTTAAAAAAGTAAATGAGAAAAATTAATTTTTTCCAGCAATACTGCACCGTTATCTTACAATAGTTATGCAAGAAACAACAGCTGAGTTAAAACATCTACTCCTCGTATTAAAGCATCACCGATTACATAACTTTTAGCTGCCGACATTGCCTTAAATCACACTAATTACATTTATTTAATTGTTGTAAGATAATGGTACAGTAATGCGAAGAAAAATATATATATATATATACATATATATATATATATATATATATATATATATAAATTAAACTGTTCTGTTCTGTGGCGTGATTAAACGCAAATAGTACGAATTGTGCATCGCGGTCGCGATTGGCTTTTGTAAATTAATTAATCGCCACAAAGGCCGAACGTTACAGGTAAAACGACGGAAAAATGTGACCGTTCTGGCGTACAGAATTAATTAATCGCAATTCACCGCGGGATCCATTAAAAATTAAAATCACATCCGCGCCGGAAAATGAAATCGGCGCGAATGCAAATGGCGTTTTAATTCAATCCACTTTGCAATGATTAAACAATTCGTCGCTGTGTAAGTACAAATAAATCAATTATAGGTCCCAGGCTTCAATAATGAACGTTTCGTTGTTGTACTCAATTAATTCGTGTAAAGTTTTTTGTTTAACACTGTTTGTAGTGATTATTTTAAGCTATTAATTTATTCAAGGATAGATATTCATCAATTTCAGTTGATTTAATATTAATTTTCAAAATAATGAATGCTTTTAGCGTGTACATTCTTAACGAACTTTATTTTATAAATTATCCTTTACGCTTTTTACTCAATTATGGAAATCTTTAACGCAAACAGCTGGAGATAATCCGTTGGAGGAAATTTCTTTCAAATCTCTTCTTGATACGCTCCACAAGGCAAGGAACGGCGACGCAAAATTTAATCTCGGCGTAATCTCGATTAGAAGACAAACATTTTTTTTGAGGGAGAGGAAATTATCATTTAAATCAAAACCGACGTCCATCAATCGACTTCATCATATTCAGATAAAACGTGTTTTTCCAGAAATAAATTTAAGAAAATATCAATTGAGATAAGAAAATGCTTCTATTCATTGCAATAATAATTACTTTACAGTTTTTTAGATATTAAATTTCGGACGTTTATTAAAGATTAACGACCGTTACTTGACTCGATAAAAAAAAAAAACGAAAGCAAATCCCATCCGTTCCGAACGTTGATCCGAATTGACGTTGTTGCTTCACATCGCGATTACAAAGTTTGTCCAGCCAGATAACGCCACCTGCTAACCGGAACAACTTTTATATCGGCAGCACGGCACAATTCATTAACAAACAGAGAGGAAAAAATCGATAAAACCCAACGCACGCACAACCGTATGCATGTGTATCAACAGGCGTGGGCGAGAGTAGCGAAACAAACGAATGAGTAAAACAAAACAAAATGGTAATCCACCATGATACATCCAGCAGGCCACGTACAGCAGTCAGCAGGTAAAGGTGGTACACCTCGTCCTCTCCGCGACCCCACCACACACCACCTCTCTCTCTCTGCACAGTCGACAACGGCGGTACCAACTTACCTGTGCAGGTTGTCGGCATTCTACGACGGCAACGGTTTTCTAAAACAGTTGAAAAAACGGCGTTGGTCGCGGACGTGCGCGATTTACACGTTTCTAAGTGTTTCCCCTTGTGCGTCTGCATATGTGTGTTTGTGCGCGTGTGTATGTGCTGTGTATGGCTAAACCGTCCGAAACGTGTTAGCAATACGCGCGTGCGTGTTTTGTTTTTCAAAACATCTGGCATGCGCGGGTGCAGTGTTGTTTGTGTACAGGGGAGGTCAACCCCATAAAATCCCCTCCACCACCGCAATGGATATTTTGCATTTTGGAAACTGAAGCTGCAGGATTTCCTTTGTTGCTGAAAAGGTTGATATCATTATCATTAACAATTTTCTTTCACGATTTTCCGGTCACGTGATTTGCATGTTGTACGCGAGCAATGCGTGCAATGATTGTGTGTCGATGACTCTTCTGTAATTTGTGTGTTCATGCAGTGGTGAACAAGTTTATGATTTAATACTGAATAATGAATTTGTGCCGGGTATTTATTACCGCCATGGTTTCTGGATCGAAAATACCGTGATTAGGTCTAATTGGATTTTGATGAGATTCCCTCACACTTAGAATGTTACCATCCAATGGTAATAGTAACATTAAGAAATCGGCTTTATTTATACCAAATTAGCTAATTTGGAACACCTACTCTAATTACATCAAGTACCTTTAAAAATATGTGTAAATATATGTAGGTCATGTATAAATAAGAAACAATTTGGTATTCATTATACAAATGTTTACAGTTGTAACCTTTCCGATCTGTTTGAAAATTAATAATATGATGAGTGTTCATCAGCTAGAGATTTAAATTAGAAACAATTTGCTGTGACTATAAAGTAATACATTTTGATATACTGCAAAACAATTAACGAAGGAAACAAAATAATAACCAAAATATTCGAAATATTATTTACATATGAGGAAAAAATTCTGCTCAAGTTATTAACAAAGGATTTCGTATCAGAATATGGAAACTATCCTAGAAATAATGTTTGACAAAGTAGAAATAAAAACAAAATTAAATTATCAACTGAAGAATTATCGTAAAACTTCAGAAATTTTGATCAACTTACCGTAATAACAAAATAATAACAAACAAAATATGAAGATTTACATTTCACGATTTCAAAAATTCACTATTTTGGAACATAAATGAACATAAATTTTGAAATAAAGTACTTTAAGCATATTATAAAACAATTGGCATATAATAAAATTGAACAAAATGATAAGAAACAAATCATGTTGTTTCTAATTTATGATTCCTAAATTTTGCTTAAATTCTGCTGAAGTTATAAACCATAGAATTAGGAAATTTACTTAGAAACAATGTAATGTAATGTTAAATTCTGCTAAAGTTATCAACCATGTTTTGGTATCAAAATTTATAAATTGACTAAAAAATAACATAATTTTGGTGTATTTTAAAACAAATAACATACCACACATGAAATCAAAATAATAACAAACATTCACATTTGCATTTTGCGGTTTTTTAAATCCTTCTGCACGCATCAATTAGGGATTTTCTATAAAATTTTGAAAATTATCTTATAAATAACACAGTTTGATCATATTATATAACAACTAACATACTGCAAATAATAACAAAATGTTATCAATCAAAATATGATTTACAGGCGATAAAAGTTATTAACTACTATTTTGGTATTAACGGTTGGAAATTTACTCAGAAATAATTTTTGGAATGTTATAAAAGAATATAAATCAAATGGAAATAACAAAACATGACTTACAGATGACAAAATCTACTTTTCGCAGCTATAAAATTTCTACTTAAATTATCAGCTCAAAGAAATATAGTTTTAATATATTTAAAAAAATTGACATATTGAAAATAAAACCAATATGACTACAATCAAGTCATGAATTACATTAAATTTTGCGTTCAAATATTATGTTTAAGTTATGAATCGTATAATTTACGCCAAACTTTAGAAGTTTTCATAGAAGAAAATATGTTTGTCGTATCGTAAAACAAATACAATACCTCAAGCAGGAAAATGTCAACAATCAAAACATGATTTACAGATGACAAGATCTGCGATTCGTATATTCTGCTGAAGTTAATAAATTGACACAGATGTATGTTACAAAATGACAACAAACAAACCATGATTTACAGATGACAACGCCTACATTTTTCGATTTCTATATTCTGCTAGAGATTTGTCAAAATTCAGAAGTAATCTTAAACATAATAGAGTTTTGACATATTCAAAGCAATTAATATATCGAAACTAGAAACAAAATTACAACAATCAAAACATAATTTACAGTAAATCTATTTTTTTTAATTCAAAAATTACCAATACTGGAGTTGGTATCAAAAATTAAAAATTAACTTAGGAATAATGCAGTTTTGCTATATTATAAAACGATTGTGGCATGATTTACTTTAAATCTGCATTTTGTATCGTCAAAAATTCTAACAAAGTTATCAACTGCGGAATTACCTGAAACTTTAGAAACTAACTTACAACGTATTTTTATCATATTATAAAACAGTTTGCATAGTTTAAATAGTAACAAACTGATAAAAATCCAAATATGGTTTATTATAGACAAAATCTTCAAATTACGATTTCTAGAATTTTGCTAAAGAGATATATCATTGTTTTGGTATTAAAATTTGGAATCTGAGTAAAAAATAACAAATTTTTGGTCTGTTATAAAATAATTGACCTACTGCAAATAGGTTTAAAATGACAACAAGAAAAAAAATGATTTACAGATGACAACATTTGCGTTGGGCAGTTTTTAAAATATTTTAAAATTATCAATTTAGGATTTGCTAAAATCAATCTGCAATCAGTAACATGCATTCAAAGATAACCTTAAAACTCTATTTATAATTTTCCAAAAAGTTCACAATATTACTGGAGAAATTTAAAAAAAATAGTAAGTAAAAACATATATGTAGTGTTGGTGGGTGTCCTCAAAACCAAACTCCAGTCAGTAAAACATACTTTCTAGTTTACTACTTCATCACTATTATCATACCGCAAATAGGAATAAAATTACAACAATAGAAACACCATGACAAATACTGCATTTCACGATTATGGCAAATAAATTATTATTTCTAGCACACCACAGATACTTTTATGGGTGAAAGTTTAATAAACGTTATACGTGTTATTAATTTTTAATCTCCGTTACATTTTTCCTGAACACAATTTCCGCAAATGCCCCTCTTGATGATACATTAAGCTCTGCCAAAAAAAACTGAATAAATAAAGACGTGAAAATGAAGAAGAACGTGTAACATAGCATTATTAGGTTAATTGCGTGTAGTCTCGTTACGCATTAACAACTTCTCTCGTTTCTTTCTCTCTCGCTCTAACGCACACTCCCTATTCGCATTTCCCATTCTGGTGTCATTTATTCATTTCAAGTTCCGTTTCATCTCGCAATTCATAAATTCGCACACGGCTAACCCACTTTTACACGCTCGGAAGTACACACTCTCGAACACACAATACTAGTGGAAGTGCAACATCAGCTGAGTAACTTGAGGTTGGGGAAAAAGTGGGAATGAGGGAGAGAATGCGATGCTAATATGCCTGATATGAAACCGCAGCTTTTTCACAGGATAAAAGGGAGTTTTATAAATCTTTTGTATTCTTCTGAAATAGAACCATTTGTAACATTTATTGAGGGATTTTTATAAACAAATATCTCTACTACAGTTGAAAGTTTTTAGTTGTATCTATTGAAACTACTGTAAAACTTATTAGGATTAAGTACATTTTTATAAACATATAACTGATTTATTTTAGATTTCGTATAAAGGAAATTGATTTTATACAAAGCATACAAGGATTTTTAAGTACTTTCAAACAATGAAATGTTGTTCATTCTAATCGTTACACATGTTGCATATGTTAAAGATTAAATGCACTTAAAGCAAATGTTTAATTGCTAATCTACCACTGATTTAGTTGTAGTACAGTGAATAAAATAAGTCATTAATGTGTTGTTCGATTAAATTCAAAAGGACTCACTTTTAGTCATCGCCCCTTCTTTTTAGTTAAGTAAGTAATCACTATTTCTATTATAACATACATATGGCAATTAAAATAATCTTAAGATATAATCTTTTCTTATATAATACTTTTGCAAAAATGATGCAATAAAATTTCAGTTTTAACTATCACTGCTGTTGTTTTAGCTTATTTAGAAGAATTAGGTTAGATATTTTTAAAGATATTCTATAAAAAAAGTAAATTTTCAATTAATTTCATTATTTACTTTTAAGAAAGAATGATTAAACCAGAGTTCTATGATATATAATGTCAATACATCATTCTCTTACTATTTACTACAAAAGCCATATATTGGTTTTTATCAAAAATCTTGTTGATGTAGAAGATAATTTCTGCAAAATGTCAAGTTTCAGTTTTCACTTAAGTTAGATAGATGTATTATGTTCAAAATTTCTTAAAGACAGATTTATGAGAACTAACAAATCACGGAATTTGAACTTTAGAAACTGACTGATGTCAATTTTTGGACAAATCTATTTGCTAATTTAGAAAAATTAAAATTAATATTTATTATAACAGGTTTATTTATAGAAGTTTAAAAGGCTGTGACATACTACAAATAGTTACGTTACAAAATATTCTAATATTTTACATAATAATGTTTTAGAATTGTTTATCGCATTTGAAAAGGCTTGAATTCACAAAATGGAATAACACATTCCATTCTTACCTTCTATTTTTCTGGTGACAGTTGCTCTATAAAGATTCTCTTGGTGACGATTCATCAAATGATTTGCCAAATATTGCTTTCTTGCCCTAAAAAGGGATTATTATTTGATAATCTGTATTTAACAATTTATAAATATTCTACTGATGTAATCCACGGAATTAGTGTCAAAATATCTTATTGATTGTAATGTTAATTTTTGGACAATATTTTTAACTGTCATATTTTTTAAGTTTGTTTATTTAAAACAATGTAATACATTTTCTCTGTGAAATTTTAAAGTATTATGTTCTAAACAGTGTTGCGAGCTTCGCGAACGCACATGTCATCTGACGTGCGCGCACTTGCCACCGCATATGCGCGCACATAAGATGACACGATTTTACATTTTCTGCGCGACCCGCAGCGGCATATACATATACATGAAATTGAAATACGATATAAATAAAGCACTGAACATATATTATTGTTATCTGTATCAAATTTCATAGGCAGAAAAAGTCGGGAATTAGTCATTCCCGATATCGAGGATGCCGCTGCAGGTCGCGCAGACAAATGTAAAATCGTGCCATCTTATGTGCGCGCATATGCGGTGACATATGCGGTGGCATGTGCGCGCACGTCAGATGACATGTGCGTTCGCACGCGAAACTCGCAACACTGGTTCTACAACTATATTTGAACTTATAATATTTAACAAACCGCGGAATTTACTTCAAACTGTAAATAGATATTTTTGTCATATTATAAAAACTAGAAATAGTAACAAAATGACAACAAAGAAAATATGATTTACAGAGAACAATATCTGCATTTCGCTATTACTAAAATTCTGCTATAGTTATCAACTACGTAATTGTAAAAGATAAGAGTAGATCTAGATGTCAGTTTTTGGACATAATTTCTATTTTAAGTGTCATCATTTCTGTCCAGTTTGTTAATTTAGAATTATTTTATTTAATATTCATTATAAGAATCGTACAAACGACGTTCAGCTTTAAATAAATAAATGCATATTCTTTATTTCCTGTAAAGGCAGATTCCTAATTTGAAAGGAAAGTATATACATTAATTGAGAATGATTCTATATAAGCAAATAAGTACAATAGCACAAATAATAATAAAAACAATTTAGAGATGTATACAGAAAAATAAAAATAATGATAGTAGATAAATTTATAAAAACATGACCTTAGATTTATAATAAATATAGTTTTCTTATTACAAAATATGTCAGCTCCATATTGTACATCGAGATATGTTCGTATTATCATAAGGACAGGGGAGAATGTATGCTGGGTTGTACGTGGCGTGCTGTAAGTAAATGTTAAACTACTTCTACAGGTTACACGTGGTATTGCAAAATTAATAAGGCTAAATAAGTGACAATTATCGGTATAATTATGAATAAGCTTATATAACTCATAAATTTGAATAAATCTATGCCTATTATAAATTGATATTAACTCAAATATTCTGTTAACAGTGCATTATATGAAGTGAAATTATCTGGATAGACCTGTATCTTTCAAAATACAAATATTTTAGAAATCGTTTTTGCACGTTCCAGTAAGATCATATATTGTTTATAGTCAGGAGACCAAAAACAAGCACAGTAGGTTATATCACTGACAACAAGAGAATCGTACGTATTATGAATCCAAGCATCTTATTTGAGCTGTTCGTTTCTTTTTCGATATGCGTATTAAAAGCTAACTTTTGGTCAAACTCTATACCCAAATCAGTAACATACGTACGAATTAGCGTTCCATTTAATACATAATCAAAATTGTGTGTATTACGTGATCTACTGTTCGTCATACTGCAATGAAACATTTATATATATTAATTTAAAATCCATTGGCCAAAACCAATCAGACATTCTAGTTAGATTTATTTGCAGATTTTGACAGTGCGTAATGTTTAATATTATTACATAACTTGATATCATCAGCATACATCAAAAAATTATAGTTCAAGACACTAGCAATATCATTGAAAAATATAAGAAACAACAATGGGCCAAGATTAGACCCTTGAGGTATACCACTGTTCGCTGTGAATGTCCTGGAACTATAATCTATGTAGCTAACATAATGACATCTATTCGTTAGGAAAGAACGTAATATACGAATAATATTTAAAGGAATGTCATATTCATTCAGGCGCATAAGAAGTTTATCGTGTGGAATAGTGTCAAATGCCTTGCTTATATCCGTATAGATAACATCTATCTGATCCCCATTATTAAGTTTAATTGAAACATCTTGAGTATAACAAATGAGATTGGATTGAGTGCTACGTTTTTTGTCAAAACCATGTTGATTTGAGATATGCGATGATCAACATAAGTATGAATATAGTCTAATAGAAAAGTTTATAACACTTTCGAAAAGTTAGATTCTATTGCTATCGACCTATACTCGTTGATGCAAGATTGATCCCTAAATTTAAATACAGGACGAATACAATAAAATCTTCAAACAGTTTGGAAAAATGCCTTTTGACAATATTAAATTGTAAATAGGCGTTAAGGGTATAGACAATGGTGAAGCACAGTCTTTAAGAAAAAAAACTTGGCACCTGATCAGCACCCATTGTTAAATTTCCCTTTTACTTGCTTAAAAACGAACACACCAGTTCTTCATTAACACCCAAATCGCCTATAGCCGTAAATGAATTTTCACACATTTGTTCCGATTTGAGTCGGCAAAAGATTCGAAGATATCATTTGGAGAGCTCAGTGTAATATCACCATTCTTCATTATTCCTGGGATCCTTAATTCTTTCTGTTCATATTAATAAAATTCCAGAATTATTTGGGATCAGATTTTATATTAGCCTCAGTTCGCTGGATAAAATTAGATAAAACTGTTGTTTTCTCCTTTAGTAAACAGCGTACTTTAGCGTATTCCATTTTAATTGTCTGATGATTTGAAAATTTTAAATGCTTATGCAATTTGTTTTTAGTTTTGATTAACTCCCTTATCTCCTTATTATACCAAATAGGAAATTGTTTATCAGGAGGCTTAATGTTTGGGAATATGAGAATCAAAAAGTTTATACAGTATATTATAAAATTCGGTACACGCTGATTCTACATTACTGTTGTATATAACAGACGACCAATCTGTAACTAAAGTATCGGAATATAAATTGGCTATATGCTCAGCCTTAAAGTTAAATCTTCCTTCAGCCATTTTATTCGCTTCAAAAACAAAGAAAGATTCAAATGAAACTTCAAAATGCAATGCGGGATGATGTAAGTCTTCTTTAACTAACACTTCCTCAACTTATTTAATACACATTTGTATTGGGTAGGAATTAATACAAAGTCCAATATTCTGTCATTATTCAAAATGGGTGGAGTAAAACACTTGTTTTGTTCCATGATTTTATTATCAGTTTCCTGACACATGCTTTGATCCGTTACGAGTTAAACTTTGAAAATGATCGTAACGGATCGAAACACGTGTCAGGAAACTGATAATAAAATCATGGAACAAAACAAGTGTTTTACTCCACCCATTTTGAATATATTGATCCATCAAGAAAGTAGCAGAAGAAGTATTGAATATATTCTGTCATTATGATTAGATTACCATTTCTCCAGTTAATATAATTGGGTATATTAAAATCACCGCAAATAAATAGGTTTTCTGAATTAAAGAAATCATTAATGTGATCAAAAAATGCAATATATACATCAGCCTACGTATTGGGTAGAATATAGTCACATATTAATGTACATAGAGATTTAAAAATTGATATTTCCACAACGACAGCATTAATATTATAAGTAATTGGTAAGTTAATAGGAACATTGTGACAATAAAATTTACTATCGATAGATATTAAAACTCCACCACCGTTGCTATGAGTGCTATCGCTTCTAAAAATTGTGTACTGGTCACTAATTAACTCAGTATTGAGAATGCCATCTTTTAGCCATGTCTCGATAAGTAGAATAATATCAAAATTAGTATTTAATGTATTATTGTAAAGTGAAGATGGTTTTGTTTTGAGACCACAGTCATTTTTATAATAAAATAAAACGGAATTAAAGTTTTTAAATAAATTCAACTTTTTATAGATACAATTTCAGGTGTTCCATTGACGTACTTAATTGTTAAATTGTTCACGCCTGATTTATTACGTTGCGCAAACTCGTCGCGCAGAATTTATAGATGTTTACGTTGATAAGATGTTAACTCAGCTCTAATAATGGGATCTCCACTTTTCAGTACTTTACTTTGTTTCAATATATTAACAGCCGTCTCCGGATTATCAAAAGTCACTTATATTGGACGAGTTCTATTGTTTTTTTTTTGTTTTTACCATTTCTATTTCTCTTGAGTAATTTAGAATTTTAATGTAATTATAAGATCTAATAAATCACGGAATTTACCTAGTAGCTAAAATTAAAAATTTTGTACACTAGAATAGCTATGATTGCGATCTTAAAGTCCCACATCGTAATCTACTAAGTACTGTTCCCAGTTTAAATAAGCCTTATCAATGAGAATTTTTTTCATCGATGTTTTAAATTTCTTCTTCTTAAGCATCTTATTCTAACTGGTAGCTTGTTTCAAAACTTAATCCCGCAATACCTAGGACTATTTTTAGACTTTATTAGTCTCAATAGTTCTTCTTGCTTGCATCGTTTGGGTGTATGGATATTATTGTTTTATACTGAGTCAAATGATTCCTGGCATAGAGAAGACACTCAAAAAAATACTGGGATGGCAGAGTCAACACGCCTAATGCTTTAAATAGGTCTTAGCAATCATCACAATATTTAACGCCCGCAACAATTCTAATTGCTCGTCTCTGCAGTGCAAATATACGATGCCTACCAATGGAATGCCCTATAAATATATTTCTCCATAATTTGGCAGCTAGAGTATCTATGTTTTGTGTCCAAGTTAATGAAGAATCGATCACAAGTCCCAAGAACTTAGCTACGCTCGAAAAGACATTGACATCATGATCACACTTCATTATTGTGCAAAGCAAATTGATTGTTTTCAATGGGTTTAATTGCAGTTAGTTAGCATCAAACCATTGTTTAGATTTTTTAGTGCCTTATTATTAAGCTACAAAGTTTCATTAAGCCGATCACAACTGGTAATGAAAGTAGTACGTACTTCCATACAGGATAGTCTGTACATTCTCTACACTGTTAGTAAGATCGTGAATGTACATTAAGAACAAAAGTGGACCCAGTTTAGACTAACACAATCAAATACCTCTGTCAAGTCGAGAAAAGTTATTGATATTCTTTCGTCCTCAAAAGTACTTAGAATATTGTTTGAGAGTTGTGAGATAGCATTAGTAGTCGAGAGCCCTTTCCTAAACACAAATGGATGTTGATTTAGTATATTTTTATCCTCCAGAAAGACACGATTTTGTTAATTACTTAGAATTTTAGAAAACACTGTAATAATAGAAATTGATCTATATTTAGAATGATCGAATGAGGAACTACCAATTATGATGTATTGTTTATTATAAAGTCTTATTAAGTTTAATAAAACAGAGTTTATCAAAAATTAAATGGCGTAGAAAATAAATTATGATTTTAGCAAAAAATTAACTGTTTTTGGGCATTCAGCTTCAGTTTTACGACTATCGTAAATTACCTTAGATAGTTTAAAAGAATTATGTGAAGTAATTTTAAAGACATGAAGTCAAGAATTAATAAACCAAGATATTAATAAGATTTGCTAGGAGTAAAAGATGGAAATAGTCGTCTGCAAAAATTCAGTTTTTTGCCATTATGTTTTATTTTTAACTGTCACTATGATGAACATAATCAACATTACACATAAGATATCATCTGAAAAGGATCAACAAAATCAAGTTTGACTGTATACCACATCATATTATTGTAGAATATTTATATAAGCAGAATATAAGTGATAATATTATAACGGTAATTAAATGGTATTTGTATAATCGTGATAATCATCTGGGGCCATTGTTATTTATAATTTTTAAATCTGTTGCTGGAAGCCTTAATTATGAATTTCTAATGATAATACTAAGATATTTTGGACAATTCACACATTGAATAACTTATTTAAGCGGTGCCGTGAACATTGTCTAAGTCTTAATGTAAAAAAATGTAACAATATGTCATTCTATCGTAAATAAAATCCTATAATGTTTGATTATGCAATAAATAATAACATTATTAATAGAGTAACTGAGACAACTGACCTTGTTGTAATATTTGTTCAACGATTGAGTTTTGTACCTCATTTAAATAGTACTATTCAATAATCATTAAAGATGTTACGTTTCATTATCCGTAGCTGCAGGCAATTTAAAAATATCCAGAGTATTATTATCTTATATCACTCATTCGTTTTTAGTAAAATGAATTATTGTGCGCCGGTTTGGAGCCCTTATTATTTAAGTTATATTTATTTATTGGAGAAGGTCCAGAAGAAGTTCGTGAAGTATTTGTATTACTTTAAATTCGGGGTATATCCTCCAAACACCGTTAATGCTGCTCAATAAATTCTCGATGCCAACAATGTTACAGCGTCACAGGTACAACCAAATCCTTACATTATATAAACATATTCACAAACATATTGATAATCCATTTTTCTGAACCTTCTTTACTTCTATGCTTCTAATGTTTTTACACGTAAGATATTAACATTTTATTGCCATAAAGCCAATACCACATTTCTTTAAACTTTCCGCTGTATCAAATGCTAAATAGTTACCATGAAATTCAATGTTCTGTTGACATATTTAATCCTAGTCTTTCAATATTTTCAACCGAATTTAAGCGTATTGTAATGTTGTAGTTTGTAATTAGAATAATTTTAATTTATCATGTGTATCTTATTGTTTAATTTTATAGATAAATAAATATTATTATTAAACGGTTAACATACTACAAATAGTAACAAAATGATAACAAACAAAATATGATTAACAAACGAAAAAATCTGCGATTGGCGATTCTGCTGAAATGATAAAATATCTTGTTAGTTTTAAAAGAGAAATAGATTTTAGCAAAAATGTCATCTTTTACATGAAGTTTTTGTTTGAACTGACATTATTCTTTTCTTATTTCTTAATTTAGAATAATTTTATTTTTTGTTTATTATAAGAGTTTTATGACGTTTATTAATCTGCATTTCGTAATTTCTAAAACACTGCTGATATTATTAATCGCGGAATTGGTGTCAAAATATTTTATTGGTCTTAAAAGATAGATATAGATTATAGCAAAATATTGAATTGACGAGGCGGATACATGATGAAACTCCATAAAAAATTGATGTCAAAATATCTTTTCGCTTGTAAAAGAAAGAAGTAAGTTGCAGCAAAACTATCTGTATTTGGACATAATATTTTAGTTTTAACTGTCATAATTAAAAATATAATTTCTTGAATAATTATCCCTCTTATATCTCTTGGTAAAACATTATGAAATAATAGGTGAAGAATCGATAAACACTTAGTGAAACAAACCAATATGTGATTTTTTATTTCCAGTTTGTTAATTAAGAATAATATTATTTAATTATTATTATTATGTAGTTAGCCTTATAAAGTTTAAAATATCAGAGTTCGTGCAAAATCTAATTTGTATAGAGGATAGAAACTGATTTCTTTAAAAAAGGTCAGTTTTTGGACATCAAGCTTCAGATTTTACTGTCACCATTTTTCTTGAGTGATATTATATTCAATATTTTTTAGAAACGAGCTTATGAGAACTAATAAATTAAAGCTTTAATAATATATCCTAGGAGGAGTTAGAAACTGTTCTCCGTGAAAAAGTTAAGTTTGTTTTTACTATCCCTATTTTTTAAATTAATTTAGAATAATTCTGTTCAATATTTATTTAATACAGTTTTTTTAAAAACTATTAAACGGGAGTTTTATCTTGTTTTAAAAGATATAAGCATATTTCTGCAATAATGCGAGTTTTTGAACATCAAGCTTTAGTAACGATACTGTAAATTCAAAGTATTATGTTCAATATATTTTAAAAACAGATTTATAAGACCTAATAAACCGTGGAATTTACCTCAAACTTTAGAGACTTATAGAGACTCAGAAATAAAAATGTTTTGCTATATCATAAAACTGTTGATACAAGATATAATACTGCAAATAGAAACAAAACAATAACAATCAAACATATGATTATCAAATAAGGCACTGCGGAATTGGTGTCAAAATATCTTGTTTGTTGTAAGCAATTGCATTTTAATAAAATGTCATTTTATTGAACATAATATTTTAGTAACTATCATCACAACTATTATCACTGTTTTTTCTAATAAGTTTATTTGGAATTTAATATTTATTACAAACGACTTCTAAAGTATAAATATCGTTTGGTGTAGATAGAAGGTGATTTCTGCAACAAAAATATAAGATTTTGGCCAACCAGCTTTAGTTTTGATATTACAATTTATCTTAGATACTTTAGAAGTATAATGTTTAATATTTAAAAAAACAAACAGGTACATAAGAACTAATAAACCATGTTTTTTCTGCCAAAAAGACAATTTTTGGTCATCAAGTTTTTTTCTTGATTAATTTAGATATTTCTGTTCAATAGTTATTTAGGACTTAACAATTAAATATACAATCATTTTTATTTGGACAAAACACAATACTTAATAACAATAAATATGGATACAAATAGATGGTGCTAGCTAGTCCATCTGGGCTATAGACTTGAGGTCTTTCTGCTTGGTGTCTTGAATTTAATAGTGAGAAAAAAAGTATCTTTGCTAGTTAGCTGAACGGTCCTGGTGATTCGTACAAATGAATTCATGAACTGTGAGGAGAGACTTTTATTATTATTATATTATTATTTTACAATTATTAAACCAGAATTTTAATTAAAATATCTCTGTAAAATATTTTTTGAGCATTGTTGTTTTAATTGTCATTTTTATCCTTTTTAATTTAGAATTATTTTATTCAATATTAAATATTAAAACCTTGAAACATTAATAAACTAGAGTTTAATAAAAACTTGTTGATGTCGAAGATGATAGGTGATCTCTGCAATAAAATCAGTTTTTTTAGACATGAAATTTCATTTTTGGCTATGTTTTGGTCAGTTTTAAAATGTTGTGTTTAATATTTTACAGACAAACTTATAAGAACTAATAAATTGCGAAATTGATATCAAACTTTAGAAACCACTTAGAGATATCATATTGTCCTCATATTATAAAACATTTAACCTACTACAAATAGTAACAAAATTGAATTGACGAAACTCCATATTCACGGTTTTATGTGAGTTGTGCGAAGTTATCACTATAGAAACTCTATACTTCATCAGTATTCATCTGTTTGATGAAACCACTGTGTGGCGAAGCACGTTGCAGTGTCCAACAATAAATGTGAAACCCCCTCAACTGTGTTGTTTTATTTCAATAGTAACAAAATGTCAACAAATTATATATTTAAATATTACTTACAGAAAATAATGTAATGCGCATTTCGCGATTTCTAAAATTATGCTGAAATATCAACTAAGAAATTGGTGTCAAAATATCTTGAAGAATAGCATCTATTATAACATCGATACGATAAAACCATAGAGGTGCCATCTATTGCACGAGATCCCAAATGGGTGGATAACCACCGACATTGAAGAGACGTGGTCTTAACAATAATAATTAATATTAAATATAATATTGTTCCCCGTCAACAACAGCCGCGGACAGGTTTCGACCCTTTTGGACCTCATCAGTGTAGCCCTGTTGGAGACGGGATTGAGATTGACTTAGAAGGTATTTAACTCTTCGGGTTAACCATCGATACGATAAAACCATTAACAATAGATTGCACCTTTATGGTTTTATCGTATCGTATCGTAGGGCAGTTCTCCAACTGCGTTACGCTTATGAGATCCAAAAAGATCGAAACCGGTCCGTGGCTGTTGTTGACGGGGAACAATATCTATTATAACAGTTTAATGTCAAAAATATCTTTAGAAAGGGACAAAAATATCACATTTGCCAAAAGAAGGAGCTGTCAGGTAGATTTTGCATGTTGAGGGTCAGAAATTGGAAATTGTTGTCTAAATATTTTTACGCATTTTCATATGCATTTCTTGTAAATATATTGTAAGCAATCACCTATTTTGAAATATTAAGTTCAAAAATTAAAAATCTTGAAATATGTAACGTTAACATTTATTTCAAACCCCATAGCTAATTAAGTACGAAACTGTAAAACGAAAATATACATAATGAATAAATCTGGAATTTATAGACTAACTTGTACTCAATAACAGGGGGTACATCAGCCAATCTGGTCGTAGATTCAAAATTAAAAAGAGTAATTAAAACTTTGCAAACAATTTCCTGGAAACAAATCACCCTTTCGGAAAAGATGTGCTTTCGGCAATCCACTTAACGGGTAAAGTACGTAAGATGGATCTATTGAAATTGATAGAAATTTTTAAGCCAAAACTTATCTGGAACAATAACATATTACTCAAAAAATACAAAAAATAAATTATTGTATGAGTAGAAAAAAAGATATTAATAAATATCTGCAACGAAATAAATGACTTACAATGAAAGACTTACTGAGCGCTAATTTAAAAAAACTAACAATGTACAAGAAATTTGAAAACAACAACAATATAACTAAATTATTAATTAAATAACAATAACTTTGACAATTTTGAAGACGTAAACAACTGGTATAATACGTTCGACAAAAAACATATAATTTTTATAATCTTTAAAAATTACCGTAGTGCAATTGAATAGTAATAAATTAATTCAGTGAAGACTACTGGCTTTTTTGTAGACGTGAAAAAGATGCTCGATGGAAAGAAATTTGGCTCAACTGAAGAAGTGATTTCCGAAGCTTAGCCTTATTTTGAGAGCAAAGTTAGATCAGTTTATAAAAAAGGGCTTAGAAAAGTTAGAGGAGCGTTGGAATAAATGTATCATCCTTGAAGGAGAATATGTTGATGAATAAAGTGGAATTTATAATAAAAACGTTTTTTTTTTTTTCGTTAGACCTGAGACTTGTTGATGTCATGTGTTGCATGTATAGGCTTAATAAACTCTTGAGTGTAAAACTTAGAAATATATTTGTGAAAAAAATATCATCACATCTAAACAATTTGATTTTTTTTCCAATAAGGACATTCCTTTTGCTATTCTATTTTATTGCGTACTTTGTAGTTTAGTATTTCTAATATTTAGAAAATACTGTCTAAGGAGAATGAATTAACCAAAGTTTTAATCAAATATCTTGTTCGATATAAAAGATTACTATTAAATATTTTGCTAAGGTAGGTTTATTAAAATGATTAAATCCTTAATAAAAAGAACGCAACCATTACTTACACTGAAGGCCTTGGCGTGTTGTCCTGCGGTGTCCGATGGAATTCTTGGTTCCTGAGAATACACTCGTTTCGACCGTAACGATTTCAGCCGCTCACAAGAAATAATAAATAGGTTGGCTACTATTTTAATACTAGCAGTTTTCAATTATCCCGAATAAAACGAACAACGAACTAAACGAGGGTCGCTCTGGCCCGAGGAAACCAAAACGATCTTCTCTCAATCACTGCTCAATCACCAATCCGCGCAAATATCTTCACGCGCATGTGGGTATATGAGATACAAAAAGACGAGGTTCGAATGGAAAAGGATGGCCAAGAATAATCTTTGTTATCTCCACCGAACAGAAAACAAAATATCAAAACATAATGAATTTTTCAATTTAGTGATTTAGTGATTTTTGAGTCAAATTTTTGATAAAAGATAGAAGCAAATATAAAATATGAATATTGAAAAGTTCTTAATAATCTTTGTCGTATTGTAATTACATAGTTGCAAATGAACTATGTAGAAGTGTTTAATACAGATTTTATAAGTATATTTTATCGAAATATTGTTATACTGAGTTTTGACGATCGGCATTTTTTGGTTTATATTGCTAAAGTTCTAAGGTCTAATGTACCCTTAATAACATGTTGAATGTAAAATATTTACAATTATATCTTTCCAGAATATTCATCATGATATATAATTTTTGACCAACTTGGTAATTTTATATTATTTATTGAGGAATCTACATATGTATTGTTTTATTTATTCTCAAACTTGCAACATTCTTAGGTATTCCAGGAAATAACGATAATGTGCTAATTTAGCATAAAAGGCCTTTTACATCTAACCAATTTGAAATTTTCTCCGGTTTGGGCATTCGTTTCGCCATTTATTTCTCTGGTATTGCGCACTTTTGTAAATCATTGTTTCATTTGGTACACCGATTCTGTGCGAGCGTGTGCAATTCTGCCATGGCGGAGATAAACCGAGTCCGACTTACGTAACGTCCAGCGTCTCGTTCTAAGTAATTGAGGTGGTTTCTCTCTGTCTGTTCTCTCGGTTTGGCAGAGCACAAACAATGGATCGAAATTTCGCCGCAGAGAAACCGCACCGCAACGAGAGCCATCTATGGTGACGGCGACGACGACGGCGGCGACGAAATAACGCCGTGACCGGCTCAGCCTTGAAGTGCTATTCACCTTAATTCAGCATACACATATACGTACCAATAACAGATAGTTATATAAGGTACGAATTTTGAAAAGTTACAAACCACCTTTCTCTTTAGTTCTAAAATTTTGGACTAAAATATATTAGTTCAAAACATATTTACAGAGAACGTCTTCCAAAAACTATATTTTGACTGACTTTGTCATTTATCACTTGGTGAAACATTTAAAACTATTACTGATGAAGGTTTGAATTCAATTACACTTGGTTTGTTTCACAATTTCTCTCTATTTACTTGACTAGTTTTACTTTTTAAGGCACTCTTGATAATGCCATACAAAGCAAAACTAGTTGAGTAAATTGAGAAAAAAATGTGAAACAAACCAAGGGTAATTTAATTTAAACCTTCATTTGACCTTGCAAAATAGTAATCTAAAGTCAAAAAAGAAAAATCACAATCTGATGTATTTGAATGTAAATTCAAAAATAAATATTACGATTTCAAGTTGAAAAGTAGGTATATAAATTAAAAACATTGAGGGTAAATTCATTAATCACTTTATTTTATAGTCTGCAGATCTAAAAATAAGGATTTGCTTTATAACGTTAGGATATTTTGGATTTGCGTGAGGTTTAGTTTGTTTAAATATTTATATAAATGTGTGCGCGTGTTTGTGTAGCCAATGCGCTCATTTCAATTGTGGTTTCGATTCTAGTAATTGGTCGATTTAAATAACGGTAGTGCGTATTTTTTTTTACAAATACAATCGTCGACCCACTTTGTTTGTGTCGGCGTATTTGTGGAATAATGCACGGATGTGATTCGTTCCACCCTGTTTGCCATTCATGAAAACGTCCTTTTCTGCCACTCAATTCCCATATAATTTGCCTTTATTTTAATATATAAATAAAAAATGAACATCGGATTGGGCGGGAGTGGCAGGTGAAATAAAATACGAAATGTTATTAAAATTGGATGTTTCATTTAAAATTTCATAAAATTAATAAGGTTACATTTTATCGTTATTCGTTTACATTAAGATATTTGAAGAATTTATTCACAACATTTCGTAAGTAAAGTTCGGATAATAAAGTTTTTGGAAATTTGTCAAATCTACGTATATAGAAAACTTTGACTAAAAAGTGTTATATATATAAAATCTACAGTTTATTTTAATAAAACATTTTCTTGATGTTTTAAAATTCCAGGAAAATTATTGCACAATTATACAATAAATTAAAACAATTACTATGTTTTTATCACGGTCGCAACCATCCTTATGATTATTACAAAATTCCCCTACATGTTAGAATTAAACGGACCAATCAACAAGAAACCTGTTCATTACTTTTTCCTTATTCATGCCATATCTTCCCCTTTTAATATCCTCACTATCAAATTACCTAATTGACAATAATTTAAATCCGTAATCTTTCGCGCAGCATGTGTTATTAAACGATAATTTCCTCCTTCCTCGTTCGGGCCGATTCCTCTGCAATTTTCTCGCATAGCGCAGTTTCCTCAATTAAAAAATAATTAAACGCCGACTTGCATAGAGAGAAGATATCTGACTTTTCTGTTACTTTCGCGCCGTTATTAAAACTCTCGTATATTCCCATAGTAGCCAGAACGTACAGAAAAATGCGAGTCGATGATGTAAACGCAGCTAACGATTTGTAAACAGTAATGTTTCTGATCTACTTCAATCGTAGCGAAACGAGAGCTACGTGATATTTACCCTTTTCGAAATTAAGCACGATTCACAGAATAAAAACTTTCCTATTTTATTAGTTTATTGATTTGAAATATCAAACGAATTATAGCTATATTCCCTAATATGTGAACATAAATAACAAAATATATCGTTAGTGATTACTTAAACTTTTATATATATATATATATATATATATATATATATATATATATATATATATATATATTTATTTTATAATTTACATAATATAATTATAACAATAAATACAAATTCTGAAGTTTTTAGCAGATTAAATCGACTACTTGTTGTATAATTACCATGTTTAAATTGCGTATGGTTAATTAACGCTTTTAAACATTCTCTTGTTCTCTCATCGAAGTGTGGGATTCCCTCAATTATTTCCAAAAATTTCATAATTAAAATTAATTACACTATACATCGTTCGACACTTTATGATTAGATCCGCCAAATTGTCTTTTAATTACTTCAAGTCAACATTAATAACATAATATAATAAAATATATATATTATAATAATAAATGCGTAGTAACAATTTTTAATATTGTAAAAATAAATAATAAGAATATATATTTTGTTTTTTTTATTAAAGTTAATTTACATTATTGTCGAAGTCGTTAAATTCTTTATTGTAAGAAAGAGGAGATTTGATCAAAGAGGAGCCAATTACGAGAGTTTCTCCAGCGAACGTTAAGCGACTTAATGAAATTATTTTTTAGAACGAGGAAAATTTAATGCTTAAAGAATGCTCTTTGCTTTTATCTACAAAAGGTAATTTAATGATGTTTAATTAAAATATTTGAACATTATCGAACAGATTTTTAAATACACATTCGTACGTGAATTAAATAAAATTTTAGATTGGTCGGCCTTTTTTTAAGTTGGATAATTTGCATGGAGTGGCGCCAGGTTTTTCATGAATATGCGAATAATTGCAGCAGCGCTCGCACAATTTCGTCCATTCAAACAGCAAAACAGCAAATGGACCGATAATTGAACCCTAGAGAACAGACCTATACGCTATGTTAAAAATATATTATTGAGGGGGAAATTTTATCATAGACTCTCTCAGTACTGCAATTAAAATTCAAATCAACAAAACTATAATATATTAAACATTTACATTTTATTTACTACATCATGAATGAAAAGTTCATCGCACTGTAAGCTCATTATATGAAGCCACATATTGATCCAATCATCTATTAATCTGATTTAGAATAATAGCACAATAAGCCTAGTTACGGACTTAAATGATAAATTTACATCCATAAAACATAAGATTAAAACGCATTTATTGTTATTAGAGTGATCGAGTGGGATGGAGTTAATGTTTTGTTTGAAATTCCAAGAATTGATCTGTTGGCTTTAATATGCGCAGAAAGGAACGTTGCGTGGGCTTCAGCGATTGCCGTTTGCAAGTCATCGACCACAATCCTGCTGATGAATTACTAAACATCGCCCAGACAATAACAATAACCAGATTGGATCAAAACAATTACAATTGCAATTTCTAAAACCAAATTAACTACATTAGTTTTCTAAAACATTCATAGTAATTTTAGATATTAAAACCTGTAAAGAAATATATAAATTTGCAGGAAACTCTAGAATAATATACAGTCTTTCATTTTTTTAGTCAAATTATTTCATATCGAATTTTTATAAGAAATAAATCGACGAATACACTATTCTTTTATAAATCACTCATAGCCATTTCATTGGCTGGTTTCGAGGGAAATTCCACGCTGTAGTTTTTCATACAAATAATTTTAAAACCAATTGAATTATATGTTTTTTTTATAAATGCCTCACAACAATTCTTGATCTTTAAATTTGTAGAAGAAATGCATATCATTGGCTGGTTTTGACCATGTAAATAATTTTTATCAGAAATAAACAAAACTTTTACAAATCACTTGTAGTTCAAATTTACAAAAACGCATTGGCTAATTTTGAACGAAATTCCAACTCAACTTATCGTCCTGTAATTTTTCATACAAATCATTTTAAAATTAATTTCCATAAGAAATAAATCAACTGAATTCACTATTTTTTAATCACTTGTAGCAGTTCTAGATATTTAAATCTGAAAAAAACACATTTCACAGTTTTAGATGTAACTTATTACAAAAAAATAATTCCATCAATTTTTATAAATTTGCGTATATCTTAATATCCTCTACATTTAATTAAAGAACATCTGCTTTGTATGTACCAAAGTCCGTTCCACGATCTCCTCCCTTGCGTTAATTAAAGTCCTCATTGGACACAAGCATATGCCTTACAAAGGAAGACTCCAATTACGCCTTAGGTATAATAATTATGGTCGAAATTGAAAAGGCGAAAATAATCGTTGATCCAGCCTGGCTTCCTATATTCCGTTTACGTTCGCAATTATTCCATTCTGGCGCGCGTGCCTTCGTTACAAGGTGGGGAAATTGTGCTGCGTATCCATTTACCGGTTAGTATTCGTGTCAGGACAAACGGTTATTGGCAAAATAAATACGTTGATTGTCTCTGGCCACTATTTTATTAATAATTTATAACAAATGAACTGGGACAAATTCCTAGAAATCTAGATCATTAAACTTATTTCATTACGATCGTGCAATAAATCATCTGAACGATCAATAAATACTGATATTGTCATCTTTAGTACTGGTATAAAGAATATAAATGTTTCTTGACCTATTAAGTATAGATGTTTTCGATATTTATTAAAATACGCCATTTGTGCTTGGTTAAACCTCGACAACTTATTTAAAGCATAAAATCATGTTTGGAAAATCGTGAGAGAAAACTGCCCTTGGCCAAAAACCTTATCGTCTGAAATAAAATAAGCTAATAAAAGTAATGTTTCTTTTACAGTGTAAACAAAACGTTTCTAACAGTGCAAAGTGTTAAAACGCCACGGATTACAAGTTCTTGCCTAACACACATTCTTGGATTACACCTCGCAGTATCGGACGTATTACACTCCTTAAAAAGGTAAGACGGTCAATAGAAAATTCAATACGAACAGAATCCAATTTGTGAAGGTGAGCAAGCAATAAAGGCGCTGTTTTACATGCCGGAGAAAATCTAATAGTCGGGAATTAATGGCTACTTGATATGCCCCCATCTCATTCTCTCTCTCTTTGTATCTCTATCTTACCTTTTACTACACCCACTGAATTCGGCGATGTGTTTACATACAATGGCTCCGAGCGGCAATTTACATTTATCTATGTATTAAGAGGACTTTAATATTCATAAGGTTTACCGAACGGAGAAACGGGAAATCTTGGTCCGTTTCACAACTCTCTGCTCTCTAGAACTGGAGTTTTGTCTGCGTGGGACTCTCGGCCACAATATTATTATTCTCGCGAAACAATATTATAAACGTTCTCAATTCCTGAATACCTAAACACTCGTATATTTAAGCAGTATTTACTTTAGGTAGAAATTATACAACATAAGATAATAATTCGTAGATATATTCAAATAATAAGTTTCCTCGAATTGGGTAAAATAAGACTTTAAGAACAACATTAATCCAATTAATAATTAATTAAACTAAAATATTTACATTTCTCTCAATTCAAGCTTTTAAAACTTGTCTTATTGCAAAATAATTTCTGATATCTTGGTTAATTATGATTATTTAAATACATAGATTAATAAAGACTGCGGAATTATTAGTAATTTAACTACAAATCTAAGTATTTCGAGAAAGTAGGTCTTGTTCGCAATTAACTTTCCATCTCGAAGCGGCATCGTGTGAATCTGTGGCGAATACAAGGAAAAAAAAAGCGCAGATAATAATATGATAGCATCGCTCTTCTCCTTCCTGTTGCCACGTCGCTGCGAGTAGTAGTGTTATGCGGACTTTTAAATTCCCATCTGGGTCATGGGAAGTCATCTCCGTGGAGAACGCTCCTGCAGCAAACATGGAGGTGTTTGCCAGAGAAACGACAACAAACAGACACTTTATTTGATGCGAGTAAATACTTCCGTTCGCGCCAGCTTATTGCTGTTTACTGTTGCCTTTTCGTGTGTCCTCTGTTGTTATTATAGGTGATGGTGAAAATGGCCGTTTCAATAAAAATTGAAAAAAAAGGATTTATATAAAATAATCATTGAAACAATCAAATAATGTACAAAAGCTTAAGTATGAAAATCTGAACTCTTCAAAAATTATAATTAAAGTACAGATTTATGAATCTTTAGAAATGATAGTAAATTGCATTGGTATGTGCTAGAGATGTGGTTTAATGAATGGTTTCTGCTCATGAAACCGAAGAGTGGATTAGTGGGAGACTGAGTTCGTGTTCGTCGGTCAGACGTTGAAAAAATCGACGAACCCAAGGTCTGCCACTTTTATTGTCGTCGGCCGGCGTGTCTTTTGCATAATCCGCGCCGCCACTGCACATTTACATAATTCAGGCACACACGCATAGTTTAAAGTTCCTGACCATATAACAATTCTGCAAGAGCTCTTCCGAGATAGGATGGGTGAAAGTTCTAAACGCTTTAAGTTTTAACTTCAATTCCAAAATGTACCCCCCAAAAATTTTTAATTAGAATTTAAAGTCAAGCGATTTATTTATTAAAAAAACTTTTACTATTATCTAGGATTATATGAATAATATGAAGTGATGATAAGTGATGAAGCAGGACGATAAATCTCACACCAGAGACGGTCGTTCGACTACGTAGCATATTTATTACCATTATTTATAGGTAATAACCCACAGACTACCACTCCCTCATGTTGTCTAGCAGCGCCTTAAGACCAGACACAAAAATCGTATGATTGGAAAAAATTCGAAATTTCACATTCCTCGCCAGCATCCATTGTTGTCGGCCTGGTGAAAGTCCACGCAATTATTTATATCTATGGAAATATTCGTTTATTGATAAATGCCTCTTCAGAAGACTCGATCAAATTAATTACAACTCCTTTCGCTGAAAGCATCGAGCAATCAAATCGTCGTAATCGAAGACCGAAAAGATCCCACGAGACGACTCTTGAGCGCTGCGCGCGGAGAGATAAATCGTGTTGATTAAAGTCGCGCCATTAAAAAAAAAATACAAAAACGAAATGCTCATAATAATCCTCCGTTCGCATCAATGAATCAGAAAAGTGACCTCCAATGGGCGAGTGAGGATCCCACAGCCGCAGCTTTACCAGTTTCATTTTTGATTCGGATCCTGTTCCACTCAAGCACCTGTTCGCGCAAGACATTCCAACGGACCACCAATGAACGCGCTCACAATAATAGAGCTATAAATTAACTTTAATACAAGTGCACTATTCAAAAGAGAGAAAGAGGAAGAGAGGAAAAAAGTGCAACTCGTGCTCGACGTCTTGATGATACTCATCAGAGAATTGTGTGTAATAATGGTAATAATAGTAATAATACACGACGGCTTCGTATGTATTAACAGGGTGTTTTATTAATTATTCTATAAACTCTTTTTGTAGGCAAACAAATGCGTTTTTATTTTTTATTATTGTCACAAAAACATATTTATATTATACAAAATTTTAAGATTATTGTTCCCAGTCCTCTTCTTTCAATCTCTCCAAATACCCAGCATTCAACACCCCTAGTTAACCATATAGATTCTTACTTAAAAAGCAGGAAGAGTGAATTTGTTTTAGAAAAAGTATTTCTCATCGTAGACAGTCCCCTTCTGTTTTCTAATTGAACACGACCTATTATATTTGACCCGTTTTGGTGTACAGCTTTTTAACGAAAAATAATACATAGAGAAAAGTGAACGTGAACCACGGATTGGAGAAAAAAATTAAACCCTTTCTTGCGTCTAAAATCTGATGTTATGTAAAAAGCGCTATCCTTGAATAACTCTTCGTAAATTTTAGTCCTTTAATAAAGTAAACCGAACTATCAGATAGCAGCCTAACTCAGACATTCTTCACTATAAGTCAAGCGGAAAGTCCAAAATTTGTTTCATTAGACTTCCTTAATTCTCATCCTCCTCCTTTCCAATATTTCTTTTCTTTCTCAAAATGACTACCTCAAATGACAGAACAGTTAATTTTAACATAGATATATGGCTCCACTGACTTTAAACACATGGCTCTATCTATCGTTAACGAAACTTCTAAACACATGCAGAATTCAGAACTCTTTAAATCTAAAAGAAGTTATGTGACTCTTATAAAATATAGACTAGAGATGGTAAGAAACGCCACAGAACAGTAACCGGAGAACCAAAAAGAACAAATTATTTTCAGGACCCCAACCTTCTACCTATAGCAACAAGAGCCCGATTCTCAAGTACCATATCAATTGATAATCTATGGTTAGCTAACAAAGGTAATCCTGTAACCCTTCGAATGGTTTACCGCAGAATCAGAATTTTCATCTTAGAATCCCATGGGCCACATCTTCTGTTACCACTAACGGTTCAACTTTTCTTAGGGATTATGAGCATATGAGGATCAGATGACGGAATGGGTAACGTTACAATATATATTTTCTGTTAAGATGCATCAAACTGTAGGGATATGGTATAGGCTGCTATAACTTATTATTATATAGATTTTCATTCATCAAAGGCAATATAAACCCTAAGCGATATATAGATGAAGTGATAGAAACCCATACCCTTCCATTACTTCAGCAGTTGTAAGACTTACTTTGCCAGAAATATAATGCCCATTTCCACATTAAAATAGTCTTGCCAAGGCCTCCCCGACCTCCTAATCTTTCACCCATTACGCTTGTATGCTATAGTAAGACTAAAGAACTGAGCATCTGCAGACGCTGCAAGCTCTTCCACACGAATTACAGATAGCTTAATATGCAATCCCTCAAGAGATTATCGACCACCTACTAGAATCGATGTCACAAAGAGTATGGAAGTATGTAGTCAATAAAGGCGGGCCAGCCTATTATTACTTTAAAAAAAATGTATATTTTTGTTCTCTATCTTTTAAATTTTAATCAATTGCTATATTTTATTATTTAAACGTTAATGCCAAGTTTGATCAAAAATATCTTATTTGTTGGTGTTGCGATTTCCTTGTCACAAAGTATAATAATAATAATAATAACAAAAAAGTAGTATGATGGCCACATCGGCAATTTTTAATTTCATTGAGAAAGCGCGATAAACAGGCGACCACTATAAATTAGGTGAAGTGTAATAATCGGGAGAGAAAAACCCGTAAAACGCTCCAATAATAAATTCCCGGTGTTTATGGGCGCCCTCATAGCCTAGGTGTTCATGTGGCCTAATAAGCCGTGGTCTTATAAGGGCAACATAAATTATTTTTCATTCCCGTCCAGGCGTGCAACTTTATAACGCGCTTTACGATCGAGAAATTACCCCGGTTTATCCATAATTCTGCAAATGCATACACCATAAACAAACAAACCAAAAGAAAAATAAACCAAGGTATGTTTATGGTCCTCCTCGTACACTAAGAGATACCTGTTCGAATTAAATGAACACTTACGCTTTATTTATATAATTAACTACTCGTTTATATTAAAATATAATGGATCAAGGTTTTAAATGCCTTAGCTTAGGAGTAACTTAAATGGCATATTTACTTTAATCTAAGTGAGAAAGTATTTCCATTTTAATGTTGATGTAAATAAAGACTTACACAGATTGTCTTCATTATTTGTGAGGGACTTTGTGTAAAGGCGCCGCTTTACGTGTATAAATATTTATATTTCGTCGCAACGAAAAGGTCAATACTTGGGCTGGCGCGGACGTGTGTAGCACTCTGCTGCAGTTGGTACGCCTGAAAGTGTCGGCGGGAGATGAAAGAGAGATCGTGCTCCGCAATGGAATCTCGAACTCTCTCGAAAAGACGTTTCTCACGGTCCGCGAGGCTCGAGAGGGAAAATTCGAGCAGTACTCGAAACGGCTTTAAATAAACCATGGAACTGTTTGAAGCCAATTCAAAAGAATATATATTTTCTGGCGCTGGTTTTTTCTATTTCGTCTTTTAAGAGTTGTATGTTTCTGGTCTTTGAATACAATTTTTGTTTTCTCTGCTTCATGATTCAGATGTTGTAATTTTATTTTAGAAGATATAAAAATAAAAAAGAAAATAAAAACATTAAGGAACAAATCAAAAGTTACTTGTCACCTAATAAAGATATATCCGATAGTATTGTATTTTTATAAAAAAAAGTCTTGTTTCTTGACGGATTTACATATTTTACAATTCGTCAATTATTTTCAACAATATTGGTAGCCTCTGTTTTCAGTGTTGTAATTTTGTTTTTAGATATTATATGTATATTGATTGTTGTATGCTTTTTAATGTTATTTCGAGATGAACTTACAAACTACAAAAAATATTCTGTTATTGGATATTTTAAAATTATTTTTTTATATTCCTTAAATAAAATTATTGTTTCTTCTGTTTCGATTTTCGAATATTGTGATTGTTGTATTCAGATATTTGATTTCGGTTTATTTTTTTAAAATGAAAAATGGGATTTTTCTTATTAGATTTACAAATGTTAAAGTTAATTCCTCTGTTGGTTACTTTTTCTTTTTTCTTTGAATGTATTTTCTTTTTCGCTTGTTTAATATTTAGAGTGTTGTAATTTTTTTTCATGTGTTGTATATCCATTGTTTTATATTTTTTTGGATAATATCTGGATATATTATATGATAATTTTTGTTGAATTAAACACAGAAATATTTTGACCGTTGTGTATAATTAAGTTCATAAACACAGATACAAATAAATGATTAAGTATGACAATAGACTTAAACTAATGTAAACTGAAAATAAGCTTTTGAACGAACTAACTTGACATGTTCATCTCCCGTCGTATATTACCGCACAGTTGTGCCAAATTATACACATGTAAAAACACCAAACAATATACACAAATAGAGTTGCATGAATATTTTGCATTTCATATAAAATTAACACTTCCTTCCAAAATATTAATAATGTGAGACTAATCCCAGTAGTGCTCTAATTTTCTCAAAACGTAATCCAGAGATTACGTTTTGAGAAAATTACAGATAATGGTTTCCTTAAAATGTCTGCAACTTGATTTTCCCCGTCCACATGTTGTACATCAATTTCACCTTTGAAGAACTTCTCTCGGATGAAGTGGAATCTGATTTCGATATGCTTTGACATTTTGTGAAACTCTGGGTTCTTAACAAGCTTGATCGCACTAGCATTGTCAACTTGGAGTGACGGTAATAGCTGTAACTCCGTTATTTCAGAAAGAAGCCGTTTTAGCCAAATGACTTCCTTCACCTCTTCACTTGTGGCAATTTATAACATTTCCGCCCTTACTTCTTGGGAAATTTTCCGATGTCTTTGCTGCCCTTAGTGACGAACGCAGATGAATCACCCTTTTTGTCAGGTAGCCGCATTTCTATCAGTCTGAGGCGTTCTGTTAGCTTATTTACAGTTCTTTCATCTAAAGAAACTGACTCCCAGACACTCTTAAACTCAAAATACTCCTTCGGGAGTGTCGACATTATGCGAATCGTTAACAGAAGTTCTGGTAATTCTGTATTTACTAACTTCTTCAGCTCCTCATTCAGCTCCCTGAAGTTTCGCTGAAGTCGAGCCAAAAGTGTTGTTATGTCCTATGTTGGGTCTTTCGCTCCGCTGAAAAATTGTTCCAGTAGCCTGTCGACACGCTGGGTAGAGCTCTGCTCATAGACGGAGAGCTGTTTTGCCCACATTTGTGTTGCGCTTTCACATGTGGCTGTTATGTCCACATTTGCGTCATTCATTGTACTCACGAGTATAAGTTGAGCCAACGCATCAGCTTTTGTAAACACTTTCTTTTCAGCTTCGTACCTTGTACGATCTGCTCCCTATTCTTTGGGTTCCACAGGTGGTAAGCGAATACCTTAACTTCATGATGTTTCAGAAATATCTCTATCTGACGCCGCCAATTGCTTGCACCCTCTAATTTGTCTATTTGAGTTTTGAAATCCATCTCCCGTCGTGTGTGGTTGAAACCAACGATGCAGATGGTAATTATACACGGCGCGCACACCACACGTAATCTAACCGAAACAAACTCGCGACTTTACGACAAAAAATAAAAACGCGTGCACGTGGTCAACACCTTCTATTTTTTTTCTTTTGTTTTGCCGGGTGGTGGAAAATCTTTTAAAGACTGAGTGTGGGAGTCCCCAGAACTATACTGGTATACCCACTAAAAACCACCTCCCCAAGTCGCCCTGACACCCCGCGGAACCGCCGTCTGGCATTACTTCACGAGGTGTAGGGTATCGTCTGTGTCGGTGATGTGTACGTGTGTATGATGAGTGTGTGTGTGTGCCACCCCGCGGAACCGCCATCAGGCATAACATCACGGGGTGTCAGTGTTGTTGTGTGTGTGTGTTTGTGTGTGTGTGTTTGTGTGTGTGTGAGATGTGCGTGTTTGTGCAATGAACGTGGGGTCGCTACTCCCAAATGGCTGTGCACGTCAACCACCCCTGCGGGAACGTGGTCAACACCTAACCTCATAGTTTAAAACGTCTGGGCCCATAACCTGTTGAATTAAACACATAGATATTTTGACTGATGTATAATTAAGTTCATAAACACAGATACAAATAAATGATTCAGTATAACAATACTCTTAAACTAATGTAAACTGAAAACAAGCTTTTGAACGAACTAACTTGACATGTTTATCTCCCGCCGTATATTACCGCACAGTTGTGCCAACTTATACACATTTAAAAACACCAAACAATATACACAAATAGAGTTACATCAATATTTTGCATTTCATATTAAATTAACAATTTTAAAGTTAATTGTGTCAGTCATTAAAAAACGAGGCCAACATAGATTTATAGATATTTCGTAAAATTTAGAGGAAACATTGCCGAAAAAAATCAGTTAAATTTTTTTGAAAAATTGCTTTCAAAACTCTAAGAAAACTTCTCTCAATTTAGAAGAGAAATTTGTGGACAATTCCTAAAATTTAGAGGGGAAATTGCTGGAACGCTTCAATAACATAAATCAAGAAAGAGTGGAATTTATTTTTAAATACTTGTAAACTCTAGACCCTCGAAGAAAATGCTCACAATTTGAATTGGAAAATTTTGAAATAAGTGTAGAAAAAATACAAGAATATTTTTACATCTAGATAAATATTGGTAGAAAATTCAACAACTCTTAAATAGGTAATTTGGAAAAGAAATTGTAAAGCCTTAAAACTAAGAGAAATTCATGGATGCTTTTTAAAATTTAGAAAATGAATTTATAGAAAATTTTTAATATTCAATTAATACATTGAAATTGTCCAATAAAATGAAAGAAAGAATGCCCACGGTGGCACATTCTGTTGCGGCCGTATTAGCGTTAGCAGAGAGTGCAGCAACGTTAGTTCGGGTCCAAATTATTGGTAATATTATTGTTTATATAATTTATGTATGAAAGGGGTTTCCCCTATATATGAATAAATATATAATTAATTAAATTCCGACGAAGATATCAACAACATTATAAAAAGTAAACATAAATTAATTGTCAACGTAAGTAACTAAATTATCACTGATGCAATCACAACAGACAATAAATGGTCCACCGCCAAGAGGAAAAATTCAAGGCGCTATAAATCAATTCAAGGGAACGGTCTGCAAAGTAGTGATCTTCAAGGGACTGAACTATTAAAATGGTATTTTCTTGGGCGAGTGACTAAGACGCCAACCACAGAAATCATCAGGAGAACGTATGTGGCGAGGATCTTCTGCATACTGAAGAAATTCAAATAAAATTACAATCCAAAAAAGCGTATAAAATCGGTATTCAATAACATTCAACAAAAATGGAAAAAGCTTTTACATGGTCAAAAAATAAAATACAATTTCTCAGCACTTGTTTTTAGCAGAGAAAAACGAATGCACCGAGAAAAGATAATTGTTCAAAAACAAAACACAGAAACTCTTTAACTGTATATATTTATTTTTTAAATATTCAGAGTTTTAGAAACAAAATAAACCAGCTAGAAGCGTTCCTTACACCTGAAAATAACTTAAATATTTTATGTCTTAGTGAACATTGGCGCCATATTTTCGTATAAACAATTATAAAGTTACATCACATTTTGCTCGCACATAGTATAAACATGGAGAAGTAATGCAGATTGTTAAAAATAATGTGGATTTTAAATTGTTATCAATCGAAAGCATTTTCATCTATAGATCTCCAGGCGAAGATTTTGAAATGTTCTCACAATTTTAGGAAATTTACTATATAATCTACTTATAAACATATATACACTTAGAAATACTGCAGCACATCGACCCGGTGCTCCTGTCTAAACCGACGGACATCATGTCCAGGAGGCTTGAATTCGAATTATAATTTAAGGTGTCGATTGAGGACCCCAAAACGGTTTTGATGAGAGTCAAGGAGTTTGTTCGAGGAATATCAGTCTGGTGCACGGATGGTGCCAAGAATACCAGAGGCATTGGAATATTTTATATTTATTTTTAATTTTATTACATCTTTGCTCTCCTTTCTAATACAATATCACAAAAGGCATTTATGACCCTAACCAAAGACCATAGGAGCTTCATGCCTATAGGCACGACACCCACGCACCTAAATGGCGCGCATATAAGCAATTGCTCAAACAACCAAGCCGCGTTAAAGTCCGTTCGAGCCTATAGTCACGGCGAAAAACAACTTGTTGACTCTTATGTTTGTCCCAGGGCACGGGGATATTTAAGGCAACGAAGTGGCAAATGAACACGCAAAAAGAGGTGCAAAACGGCTCTTGTCCTATACGTGTGGTATTTGCGCCTCTTTTGCGTGTTCATTTGCCACTTCGTTGCCTTAAATATCCCCGTGCCCCATGGCTCACAGAATGCAAAAATGGGAAGAGGACGGAAGACGCAATCAATAACGACTCATCATGAGGTGCTTGAACTCACAAGGAATAAGCTAGGAACTTTTTCGGGACTCTTGACAGGGTATTGTACCATTTGTGGAAAATGATTGCCACCAACGGATACTCGATTTTGTCGCCGATTTTTAATAATCAATGGATTCCACATAATCTCTCTGCGCTTTTTCAGCGATGGGCAGCGGCTTGCTTTGGCGTCATGATCAGTCGCGAATTTCCTTCCCTGCTGCATTGTACCTTGTGCAGACCACGCAGCAGGCTGTCTTACTTCGGCACTTTTTGAAAGCGTGGCCGGCCTCACCACACTTTCCGCAAATTTGCTCTCGCATTTCTGCTGCCACTTCAAACACAACCATTTTTAGAATCAGATTTCTTATAAGAAATTATTCTTTTTACTGGCATCTCCTTCTATAGATCCGCGGCCGTTGGACATTTTCCTCTGATCCATGAATTTTGTTTATGTATATTATCAAACATAATTTTTTCTGTGTCGGTACCATCAATCCTAGCAGTTTCATCCAAGGCTTTTTTGTGTGTTGCCTCATGACTTGTAGGTTTCCGCCATTAAGGGAATTTTTTAGCTTTATAATATCATCGTCATTAGGGCAACTAATTTTAATGGCTCCCTGGCCAAATCTGGTCATATTTGCAATCCCAATTTTGTTCTCCACGGGATTTACGGCGGCCATCACAGCACATTTTACTTGGGTGGCGGTCATTTTTGTTTCTGGTGTGCCTTCGACTATTACCTCATTTTTTTAACAAAAATGTTGTCTCTGCTTTGTGGTCGTATTCGTCTGCTGGGGTTTCATTACCTCCACATAAGACGCCTTCACGGCGGCTTCCACCAGTTTCTGGTTAGCTTCATCCAGTTGAATTTGCATGTTAATTAGCATGCCGCTCATTAATAGCATCTTCTCCACCATTGTATCCGCATTCTTTCTGATTTCCCTTTTGTCGTCAATGAACATCCTTCCGGTAATTTCGGGGAAAAGATTTATTATCTTGTCCCGTAACTCTCCAACACATACGGCAAATTCTTCTTCTTTTGACATCATTTTAAGAAAAACTTCGCGGGTGGTTACTTAGTGAATTCACTATGAAAAGCGCTTGCCAGGAGATCTCGAGAGATGACACGTCCGTACTGCTCGAGAGCTGGATTGCAACTAAAGTGGAAACTGCAGACTATGTAATTCGGCAGGTGAAACTAAAGAGCACATACTATGCACTTGTGTCGCGATTGTTCACAAGCATTTATCACACGCCCCAAGAAAGTTACCCGGTTCATGGAGAACGTGGGACTGCTTGAGAAGTGATTGGTTAAGGGTAGAACAATAGATCTGTTTGGTCGCAGTTCACGAGAGGCTAACACATCTCACTAGTATCCTATTTAATCTATAACCTATATAACATATAAACAAATACACCGTAGTTGGAGGAGATTTGAAAGAAACCAGAATTGCTTTGATAATGTCTTTTCTAACCTGCATATTAGTATTATTTCAACATATCCCTGTGACTCGGGTATATCTGACCACATAGGTATACGAGGGGCATTTGAAAAGTCCGTGCATAAATAAAAACTACTAACGTGTTTTGGGCAAACGTTTTTTATATTTCGACATAATCTCCTATTAGGCTTATACACTTCGTCCAACGAATTTCTAGTTTGTTGATCCCTTCCGAATAAAAGAATTTGTCCATGTCTGCAAAATACCCATTAGTGTCTGAAATCACCTCCTCATTTGAATAAAATCTTTGTCCCGCTAGCCATTTCTTCAAATTGGGGAACAAATATTAGTCCGAGGGAGTCAAGTTTGGAGAAACGAGTTGGAATCCTATTTCCATTAATTTTGCGACCACAACTGCTGAGATGTATTCTGGTGCGTTGTCGTGATGGAAAAGGACTTTCTTGTGGGCCAATCGCGGGCGTTTTTCTTGCAGCTTGGTTTTCAAACCGACAATTAACGATAAATAATATTTACCTGTAATCGTTTTACCCTTTTCCAGATAGTCGATAAGGATTATCCCTTGCGAATCCCAAAAGACAGTCGCCATAACATTTGCGGCCGAAGGAACGGTCTTCACCTTTTTTTGGTGCAGATTCCTCCTTGAAACCACTTATAAACTGTTCTAATCGAAAGTGCAGAGTCACCATAATGTTTTCAAGCTTATCTTTAGTCTCCTGAGGCGTTTTGCCTTTCATAAAGTAATGTTTAATAACCACACGAAATTCTTTTTCGTCCATTTCTTTAAAATCACTCGACTTCCTTGATTCACACGAATGCCAAACACAAATAAATAGACCAATATGGCTGAAACTTGGTGTGCATTCATTCAAGAGATGCTACTAACTAAACATGACCTCGATACGCGCCGGTGGTGCCATCTCTCGGATCTTGCACGGACTTTTCAAACCACCCTCGTAACTATACAACTAAATATGAATCAGATAATTCCGAAAACAAAAACACAAATTTCGAGACCCACTACTCAACACGGCACAGACACTTTTTATTTACCGCTGGGGCAAACAGACTGGTAATTGATTAAAGATTTTGATGCTGAGACAAAATTTGACTTCTTTGCAAGTATTATAACTCAGCACTATAATACATCGTTTTCTGAAAAATAATAAAGTTAAAAACAAATAGTCATATTAAGTGGTTCAATAATGATTTATGTTATATGAGAGATAATCTCAATTTAATGAAAGATGCCAGTGAAGAAAACCTGCTTTAAAAGTATCTTACTTAAATTATAAGCGAATGTATGAAACTGCTCTGAAACCTGCGAGAATTTCAGTAACCGAAATATTCATTAAAAATGCGAGTAATAGCAAATGAGCCACGTGTCAGTAATTAAGCCTAGTCAATCTCATTTAATCTGTGATTTTGTCTGTGATATTACCCCAATTGAGTTGAATAAATATTTTATTAACGCTGGAAATAACCTTTCTGACAATCTCCCGCCTGGGAAACCGACTAATATAATGCTAAAATGTTCTTTTCTCGAAGTTAGAGATGCTATCCATAATTTTAAAAAATCTAACTGCCACGATATAGATGGTCTCCTCACACCTACCCTCATTAAGACTGTAGTCGATGTTATACTAATTACAAAACTTATAAATTTGTGTATTCGTAATAGTATATTTACCAGTTTTTTAAAGAGAGCCAGGATAGTACCCATCCACAAAGATACAGGCCAATTGCAATGTTACCTGTTGTATCAAAAATATTTGAAAAATTATTGTTTAATCAAATGTTAGAGTTTTTAGAGTCTAACAACTTATTAAATAAAGCGCAGTTTGGTTTTCATTTATTTATTTAGGAAATAATTTAAGGATATAAAGCAGGAATAAATTTAGCCGCCTCATTCAGCAAGGCGTTTGACTGCGTTAGTCATGAAGTTCTTGTATAAAAACTCTACTTTTATAATAAATTATTTAAATACCTTTTTATATATCACACACTTTTATTTTTAATGTGACTATAGTTTCGATTTTTTCATTTTTAAACAGAAAAAAAAATGACAGAATATCTGTCGAAACTATAGTCACATTAAAAATGAAAGTGTGTGGTATATAAAAAGGTATTTAAATCATTAATTAATAAGAATGTATCACAAAGTAGAGGTCTCCACAATTACCTACTCTACTTTTATGATTTGCACCAAAAATCTGTCGTTTTATTGATTCATATAAGAGTCAGCAGCAAGTTATACTGCATCGGATATTATCTGATGAAGGCTACTCTCAGCATGGTGTACTTCAGGATCCTCGGACCATTGTTGTATTTATTATATTTTAACGACCTACCTTATTTGTACCAAAATGGTACATGCATTTTATTTGAAGAAGATACACTGCTGATCAACAAATCACCGTTGGTCTCTGCTGCAAAACCGATAATTTAAAAATCAAATTAAGTGTAAGGAATAGTGTGACATAAATAAACATTTAATGAAGGAAAAATAGTTAATATTATATTTCCCTAATAATGTTTATAGTACTATGTATTTTAGATTAATTTAAGAAGAGAAACAGAGCAAACAATAAACAAAAATAAACATAATGGAAGTCAAACATGTGAAGTACCTTGGCATGTGGCTTGATTGTAAATTAACTTGGAATGTACATGAGACAGAAATATCACAGAAAATATTCCATATTCATACTCCGACAACTTCGCTACCCACTCCCAAACTTTGCACCAAGAAATGCTTACTTTGCCACGTGTCAGTCTCTTCTGACATATAGTATACTTGCTTGGGGTCACTCCTTAATACTGTTTAAATTGTTTGGTCATCAGCGAAAAGTAGTTCGAGTTACAGAAACTTTTAAGAATCAAAAAGACTGCAATGCCTCACTTATACTTGACATATTAACACTATCTTCAGCATATATATATGAATGTCTTGTACATGTGCGAAGGCCTAGACATACTTATGCAATCCATAATGACTTTCACAATTATCCTACAAGAGAAAATCAAATTGTCTGTGTATCATTCTCGCTACTGGCAAAATCTAATAATAGAACCAATTATTACGGACCAAGGGCTTGTAATATGTTACCCCAATTTGTAAATTCATTAGACACAAATAAATTCAAAAACAAAATTAAATTTATTTATTTATTTAACTAAATAACGGGTATCCCCAATTTACAATAATAATAACATAAAACAAAACTTAAATAAACTTAACCTAAGGTAACGTATTTAATAAATTAAATCCTACTTAACCAAGAATGCATATTTTCGGGTCTTGAATAACTTATTTGGTATTGGAATATGCATACAATATTTTACTTGCTAGTATATATTATCCATTAAGTTATACACTTTTTTTAATATGTTTGTTATATGTTTCTTTTTATTTATACTCTATTTACATTTGTCCCATTTAAATTTTATTCCAAAATATCGGATTTTAATATGTTTGTTACCTGTATAGATTAATATTTTTAACACCTATTTTAGTATTTTACATAGTTTTAGATTTATTAACATTCTTAGAAAACATAATCAATAATCTAACTACTAATAACAAATTGCCTGCACTTCTTACGAAGGAAAGCCAGTGAATGAGACCATATAAATAAAAGAATCAATCAACAGCGCAAAATGTTTGAAATAATTTGCTTATATGGTAGATGACCCGGAAAAAATAAACCATAAATTAAAACATACAATTCTGAATTACTGTGATAGAAAACGCATACCTACTATCTAATAATACTATTATTGCATTAAATAATTAGAAATTGGATTACAAAAGTGTCAAATATTCAAGCACTTTAATATTATGGTCATAAATTGTAACATGCGGTATGAGGTATCTATATAGGTGTATATAAAACTGTATTATATATTAAATGTGGCAATTATTTACTGAAAACAAATAAAACCGAAAATGTATCCAATTAATCATACTATATGATGCGCAAACTGTCATTGTCGAATTCAGATAGATAAATATTATTGCATAAAAAACAACATATGAAACAGCTGCATATAGACAGAAATTTATAAATAAATCCGTATTCGCTCTATTACATTGCAAAATATAATCTTAAAATTAGAAGTCATGGCTGTAAATTGTATGTGCAGCAATTATAACACTGGTTACCTAAAGTTAATCAAATAGATCTTGATTTGTGATATGTAAAGGGTTTTGGTAAAAAACTACTTTTTGATATTTTTCATCCCTTAAAAATACATTTACAAGAGCGAATTTTATATTAACCGCGACAATGATCCTGGCATTCAAGGGGCTCATTTTCGTATCCGAACATAAAGCGCGCCTCTATTAAGATTCATCCTCGTCCTTCCACCCCGCTCTCTCATCCTCCTTTACACCAGCAGAATTTTGCCTGTCCATTCAGGTCAGGATGAAAGGATATTTTTCCATGCAAAAGGCACGCGTGTTGTGCGTGGGAGGAAATACAGTTTCCTTCCGGCGAGAGAGCGAAAGGAATAAATTCTGTTCTATATGCCGACGCACTTTTTCTTAAACAAACAAGTCTATTATGTGCGCGTATTATATTTTAAAAAATCTACTCTAAGAGGTTTTAATAAATAGATTTATTATTAACATTGTTGAAAGTTTTCTTTGCATTCTTTTTATCACAGTCTGTAAGATTTTGATCAAAATCTGTTGTTTTAAAAAAATATAATATATAAAATTAAATGATATTAAAGTATTAATTATGAATATGGTTGTAATGGTATTCTCCAATATACATTGGTAATGATCATTCACTCGATTTCCTATAGCATGACGAATTTTTTAAAGTATTTATATCCATAAGCCATATATAAAGGTGAAATAACTAATTTTTCTAACTTTCCTTTGATAATTAATGAATTTACCTGCGTTATATATGTGACTTATGTTCAACTTGCTAGTTTTTATTACAGTATTCATTATATATCTGTCATGTTGACAAACAGCCAAAACTTTACTCCTAAAAAGTGGATAAAAACAAGATATAGAAGAAAATATAGAAGTTTCTGGATGTATATGAGTATACCTGCCTTCCCAACATCATGGTCCCAAAAAAAGGTCTGAGTGAAAGAACATGATTTGTGATTGTGAACTCCACATGCACTTCTTTCATTTAAAAGTTTACGTATGTTTTTTGTAATTAATTTGTTTTGATAGGTATTTTTTAAGATAGAAGTCCAAAGATCTAAATAAATAATTAAATTACAATATTCGGTGAGTATGTTGAATAAAGGAAATACAAAAGGTGATATTCTTTAATAGATCTTACTAGACAAACTAAAGGTTAAGGTGCCCTTTATTGCAATTGCAATTTAGAAATAGAGTAATGACTGTATTTTAAATGGGTTGTCAATTGTTGGTGAACCCTTATAAGTAAGAGAATTTTTCGAATGCATCTTGTTGAAGACTCGTCCATAAAAGTTTCAAGTTTTATTTGTCATATGCCAAGAAAGTTTTAGGGACGAATATTCATTAATAATCGCCGAGTTTTTGGTTTTTGTTTTTTTAATTAAAATTAGAAAATGTTTGATACAAGATCTAGCTGGATTGCAATTTTGGTAATTAAATGGCCTAGATTAACTAATTCGTGACTTAAAAGTTGTCGAATTCTTTCAAATAGGTTTAATATCTGTTGGAAAATTTTGTGATATCGTAGGTATTGATAAAACAGCTATGATTATTTTGAAATCCAGATAATATTACGTTTATTAGCTTCTGAAAATATAGTAGCAATTTCTTTTTAACTGGTGGAATTCCGAAGTAAGATTTAGGATTGTGAATTAGGAGAATTTCCATTTGTGTATCATTTAGTTGACTAGTGCACCTAAATGATACAACAAATGCATTTTGATCATATCTAGTGATAAAGCCATTAAGTTTCAGTTAACTTATAGAAACAAAGAGTCAGTCCCAGTAAGTGTTTTTCTTGAGAATGACAGAAGTAAAAGATAATGGGATGACTTAGGAAATAATTTGCGGATTATTGGTAAGTGATTTTAATTTCGTCTCCTGCAATATACATTTATTGCATTATCGACTTTCTTAGCCCGATTAACTCTTACATGGGAGATAAAATGGTTAGAGGAGTTTAAACATGAACTATTGCCTTAAAAATTAAATTGATCCTCATTTTTAGCAAATAATATTGCTTCTTCTAGGAACTTGGTTCTTAGCTCGCCAACTAATATCTAAAGGTTTTGTTTTATTATTTGCTTTGGCTTCTACTAATATCTAAAGGTTTTGTTTTATTATTTGCTTTGGTTTGTATGCCATTCAGCCACTAACTTCGTAATATTTACAGAAAAAAAGGGGAGAAAAGATGTATAATTATTATGAGAAGAGCGTTACAGATTTACACCTGATGTTTCCAGGTAACGAACCCATAATTGAAAGATTTTAATGTCATTTTTACTTAATAAATAATTTACATTAATGGGATATTTTAATTGGAGGCTTTGTAAATCCTTGTTTAGTTGTTTAATCCTGGCTTCGTGGTTTGTGCATTCGAAAAATAAATGGTTTATATCACTATAGCTCTTACACGAACAGAGTGGATCTTCTTTAATCTTAATATAGTGCAGATGAGCGAGTTCATACAGTGTGTTGTTTTAAGGCGATATATAGTAGAAGAAACTCGTTTAGGTACAATTGGTCATATATGTTATATCTTTTGGGAGCACTTGGTGAATTAATTTGTTTATTAAGTAACTCTACTTAGCCACAGAGTTTCCCATTTTACTCGTATAGACTTTTTATAAACAGCAAAATAGTCACTATGCAGAATGTTGATTAAGCTGTTGCAATTGGTCAGAGTTTTTAATGATTTCTATAACTAATGGATTTCGTATTTTAAATGGGTTAGTACCATCTAAGGTGACAAGAACGAATTGGCTATCAGAATTAATGCTCATTTCAAAGAATTTATAATACACCATTTTAGTGCTCTGATAATAGCTACCGCTTCCTCTATATGTATGGAAGCGATGTCAGGTAGATTTTTAGAGATAGAAATATTAGCCTCTTTTATGTGGTAGACGAAACCAGTAAAGGTACTTGGAGCCATCATCTCTGTGCATTCCTTATATAGTTTTAAGTTGGTTGTTGGATTAAGGCTATATTGGGGCATTATCACTGTGAATATGTTGATGATTGAATTATAACCTAATTGATGAATATCCTTAGGGTTGTTAATTATGTTGAGATGTGCAGTTTCCTGGATGGTATCACATATTAATAGATTAGATCTACTACTGTAGTTATTATATAGTACACATTTGTTACAGATTTTTGCGAGGAGATGTTCCTCATTGCGTGACCGCAACTTCATTTCAAATTTCCGTGCCAAATATTTTCTTCATAAGAATAATGGGGGTTCTTGTGCTTCTGCTAATAAGGTGTTAGATAGAGAAGAGCACATTGCTCTTAGACAAATCCAAAGGCATTTGTTTGGATGGAGTCAATTATTCTTAATTGCATGCTTGACCATAAAGAGTGCAGCCACAGTTAATGATGGATCAAATATATGAGTGGTAAAAACGTAAGGACGTAGATGCGTCAGTACTTCATAAAAGAATATGCATGTCCCACGTATATGTATTCAACAGTATAGGTTTTTTGCTTAGAAAGAAATATGTTAAGAACTTCTGCTTTCATTATATCTTCTTGACCTTTGCTGACTTCCTCACAAATTTTACTAAAATTAGAATAAAAACTTTCAACACGAGAAATATAGTTCTGAACTGTTTGATTTGAAAGTATTCAATTCGGCTAGTATACTACTGAAATTAAAATTAGGAGAAAAAATAATCTTTAAAAATTCTTTTAATTCGTTCCAGCTATTGAATTCTATATTAAAGGAACGTGTAGCAATTTCACCTTTCAATTTACTCTTACTAATAAATTAGATTTTCATTCAACTCATTGCGTTGTTGTATGGAGGAATAAAACAATCTAAATTGTTTTGTTTTGTTGTAATAAAGTCCCTTGCGTTGTAGAAAATTAACTAATAATTAGAAAAAAACACGAAAACATTTCATAAACTTACAACAAATGAGTCTTTTTAAGACTACAAAAGAAAGAAAGTAGTGGTTTCAATGAGTGCTTTGTTTTGTAGTCTTAATAAGACTAATTTGTTGTAGATTTACGAAATGTTTTCATGTTTCTTCTAATTTATATTTTGATGTATTAAGTATTCAAAATATACGTTGGATAACGTAGAAAATATGAAATGTATCGTTATTGGTAACCGTTAATATTATTTGGTTCGATAGGGAGAATCAAAAAAATTAAATAAATAAAAAAGAAATTTTTAGTAGGATGAGTAATATTTATTATAGAATATTAACATTATTCGACACACATTAGTGTTGGCTGTGTGCATGTTAAAATTGTAAATAGGGGTCCAGAGTCTCGTATTCCAGGTAGATGTCTTAAACAGCTTACTTGATGCGTTAATCGTTGTAGGTCTGGTCATCAGTTGTCAAATAATTACAAGAAAATCCTACCAACTGCGTCAATTTTGTAACGTACTGTTCTGAATTCAGGAAATTTAAGTGGAATGCAATCAGTAAAAATGGTGTATGCTCGATTTTAATCTTTATATCTCAATGGAGTTACATTTACAGCCGTATTAATAGTTGCGTATTTAATTAATCCTCAATCTCGGATTAATTGTAAAAATAACTTCCATTCAATTATTCCGCTCGACGCAAGATTAATCCTAGACTATTCCACTCCTATTGCATGTAGCCAATGAAAATGAGGCACGTGATATTTTTTAGCCAATCACGTCAATTTATAAGTGAATAAACACCAAGTTGCTGTTTATTCACCTGAATAACCTGAAGTTAGCTATTTCCTGACAAATGAATTGAATTAGCCTTGATAAAAAAGCGAAAAACGTTGTTTCTACGTATGTCAGTTGCAAGTAGGTTATAAAATCAAAAGGTTTGGTAACACTTCATCATCCATAATAAATGCGACGGTGACAAGTTCTGCACTAAAAAATCAAACTTAAACGAGATCGTGTGTTTGGAAACGATTTGAAGAAATCTGGGCCGACAAAAACTACCAGTTGTTAGCAAAACTTTAATGGAAACTCTTGCCGCGATTATGATGACTGGGCGTATAATATAAAGAAGGTAAATGCAAAATTTTTCGACCAAAATACTGCAGGAGATATATCATAAAATTTTTAATATAAACATTGAATCTTTCACCGATATTCGTTTCAAGTCGTGGAATAGTCTTTCCAAATACCATTCGTGATGACAATTAAATCGGAATAAATTTTGTTTTTTGGCGGCTCGTGATTTTTTCGTGACAGTTGTTCTCATTAAAATCTAAGCAACAAACTTTCATGCAAAAACAAAATTTATTCAAGTAAATTGCCATCACTTATGGTATTACTTGTGATTATTTATTTATTTATTTACTCAATCAACGGAACGAGTCCAATTACAGATTGAAGTAAAAAAACAACAAGCTAAAATACAATACAATACATGTATAACGAGCAAAAAAATCCATAACTAAAATGAAAAATTAATGACAAAATAGAGATAATAGAGAAACGTAACATTAAGATAAATGCCCAATAATCAGATTAAAGAATGCTCTAGCAGATCTACAATAAAATATATCAACATCAGGATGTTTGGCTGCAATTTGATTATAGGTAGCGCACATTACACATATTGGTAAATTGAACATGGTATTTGTTTTTGGTATAGGTAAACAGGTAAGTGAAATAAGCGACTTCTTATATTACTTGCTACATTAATATCCAACTGAATAAGCAGCTCAATCTGATTATTAAGTATTTTATACAATGTGGTTACTGAATGAGATTTAAGCCGACTTTCTTAGGAGTGTAAGTTAAATTATCGTAATAAATCTTCGTACTTACAATCAAAGCCTGGATATAAACCTAATTTCTTAAAATATAAATATCTAACAATTTTTTTCTGTATTGATTCAACCATTGAAGAATATTTTATATAATAAGGATTCCAAACGGAAGAAGCAAATTGAAGTTCAGATCGCACAAATGCATAGTATAACATTATTACTCTTAAATGGTTTGCTATTACGAATTATGAAGCCCAAGGAGCGGTTAGCTGCAGATACAATTTGTTTAATATGATCACTAAAAGAAAGATTATTGTCAAATATCACTCCCAGATCTTTAAAAGTGTCGACCTTAGACAAACAAGTACCATTAATGTTATAATCTACGATATTACATATTTATTCTAGTATATGACATAACCTTGCATTTAGCTGCATTTAAGGATATTCTATTATCTTGATCCAATTACATTGTAGGGTTCTACAATCATCCATCGTGTATATAGGGGCAAATATTTTTACATTATTTGCAAACATTAAGATATTTGGCTTAACATTATCAGCTATATCATTTATAAAACAATTAAATACCACCGGACCAAGGAGCCCTGTGGAACACCGGATACTGCGGTAAATTGTCTTGAATTAAACCCCCTATATATCACGAATAAAGAAAGATCTATCTTCGATAGATAGTTATTGAATAAATCACAGAGATTAAAAGAAAATCACAGTTTTAATTTATTTAAAAGTAATTTATGATCAATTCTATCAAAAGCTTTAGATATGTCCGTGTATATGATATCAACCTGAGTTCGTTTATCAATATGTTTAGAAAGCAATTGAGATTAAAGTAAAATATTGGAAACTGTCGACGTTTTAGGTCTAAAACCATGTTGCTTCGAACACATTTTGTGATATACGAATGGATTTATGTAACTATCGACCTATTACTATTATTTCCAACATAGATAAGTGATTTGAGCTGATACTTTGCTCAAATCACTTATCTATGTTGGAAATAATAGTAATGTGGTCGATAGTTCGACACTTCATTTTTATTATCCGATTTAAAAATAGGTATAATTCGTGCACTATTCCAAAATACAGGAATCTCATTAGAAGTAAGACATAAATTAAAAATATGCTTTAAGGGTGTAGCTAAGATATAACGACAATCATTAAGGACTAAAGCAGGTACACCATCAGGACCTGCGCTAACTTTATTACCTAATTTTGCAAGTGCTTCAATCACGGTGTCGGTACTAATTGAAGACATAATAAGATATTCATGCGTATTGATTGACTGTCATAAACTTCACCAAAGTTAGATTTAGAAGGTTCAGAATATGATTTGGAAAAATGCGTTGCAAAAGCATTTAAGACATCAGGTGGTGAAAAAAGTTTTTTTTTAATTTGTATATTGCATATTTTACTTTATTTAATAATAAAATGGCCCATTATTTTTTTAGGTAGGCAATTTCCAACATAATTTTTTGCAATTTGTCCTCACTTTCTGTAATCTTTTCAAAAGTGGCATTATTTGTTTCCTATATTCTATAATGGAATAAATATTTACAAGCGCCGCATCCTCTCCATTTCTGTAAAATACGTTACAACTTATGAATTTTTTCATTTTATAATCAATGATAGATATTTCATTTTTGTTGATGACCTCTTACCATTTTTCCAACAATTTCATTATTCGGCTCTCATAGAAGGTCTGGGACTTACAAGCGGAAATCCCGTCGAAGTACATCCTTTACAAACATATATACATATATACATCAAATAAATCATAAATACACTGTAATACTATTCCTCTTATCTCAGTCCCCCTTTCTTCGGATTTCTTTTTCCCAACCCACTCTTATCACAATCTCTACGCCCGCCCCATCCTCTCTCATCCATTCCCCTATCCTTTTTATTCCCCCTATCCATTCATCACGCACCTCCTTGCACTCTTGGCCTAGATGGCTCCATGTGTCCCTTCCATTCTCGCACAACGCACACCTACCATACCGTTCACCCATCCATACCTTCCTTCCTCTTTCGTCCGATCCACATCTAGCTCTTGCCAGAGTCATTTTCTTGGACCTTGTCCACTCGGCCTTCAATAGATACTCTGGCACCCTTCCATACACTTACCATCTTCTATACATTGGGTTGTACCCACTCCTTACAATACTCTCTTGCCGTTCTTGCGCTTCCACTTTCAGCCATTTTTCTCTCATCCAAGCAGATACATTCACTCCCTGCTCCAGCCAATCGTTCACTACAGTTTCCGCCATTCCCGCTCTTTCATACATTTTTTTTACAATCTCCATTTACACTCTCCTACCCCCACACAAGTTTTCCATACCTCTTTCACTAATCTCTCACTATTGCATGTACTCACATTCATCTCATACCTAGACACTCTTTCCATTGTCTCTACGTGCATACTATACCGATTTGATTCCTGAAGCAGAATATACCTAGGAGTTGATCTCTCCACTCCTAGTAGCTGCTTCAGGAACGTCGTCTGCTCTCTCTCGATGCAATCATACTCTTTCATTCCCCACGTTTCCACACCATACATCAATATTGGTTTCACGCACGCATCCCACAGTTTACACGTCATCAGGAAGTTTCCCTCTACCAGCTTTCCCCACTTCTCTTTTACGATGCACCATGCCTTCCTTGCTTTCTGTTGCAAGTATTTGACATGCTCCCTGTATCCCCCACCACTCGTAAACACAAACCCCAGATATTTAAATTCTTTTACTCTCTCAATCACTTCTCCTTTCCATTTGAATTCCTCCACTCGCCCTTCTCTTCCTCTATTCCTAAACTTTATCCATTTTGTTTTCTTTACATTCACGCATAAACCCCTTTTATCCATATACCTCTCAACTCTTCCTAACATATCTTTCATCTCTCCCAAGTCTCTCGCCAGTAGCACTATGTCATCCGCGTACGCCAACATCCATACTTTCATTCTCCCAATTACTACTCCGCCCGCCTGCCCTTTTCTCAGCACCTCCTCAGGCTCACTCATATATATACTAAATAACAAAGGGCTGAGCGGGCATCCTTGTCTTACCCCCTTCCACATCCTAACCTTATCTGACATATTCTCCCCCACTTTCGCTCTCATCCATGTCTCTCCATACACCCTTCTCGCCCATTCCACCGTCACCGTACTCACACCTCTCCTCTTCAGACATTCCATCAATTTCTCCCTAGGCACAGAATCATACGCTGCTTTCAAGTCTACAAATACCGCGTATACACTCTTTTTTTCCTCTAACATCCTCTCAAACCACCCTTGCAAGCGTAAAGATTTGATATCGCGTTCCCCTCCCCTTTCTAAATCCGCCTCGCGTTTCCGGCAATATTCCTTTTTCCTCCACCTCTTCTTCTAGCCGGTTCTTTACCACCATCATGGCAATCTTGTACCCGGTACACATGATTGAAATTCCTCTGTAGTTTCCAATCTCATTTTTGTTGCCCCCCTTGTGTACCGGGCACATTACGCCTACTCGCCAAGACTCCGGCAGTTCTAACTCGCCTCTCCACATCCTGTTCAACAAAACTCCGAACTGCCTTTTCCCTTCTTCTCCCACTATCTTCCACATTTCGGCCTTCAACCCATCCAGTCCCGCAGCCCTGCCTCTTTTAATTTCCTCAAAAGCCCTTTCTACTTCTCCCTCTGTAAACACCTCCACTTCATCTATGTGTTGATACTCTCCCACCCCTGCCGGCTCCCCACACATACTCTCACAGTGTCTCACCCACTCTGCTAATGAGATCTCTTGCTTTATTGTTTCGCCTCCTCTCCTTAATATCGACCACAATTCCTTTTCATTTCGGCACCTCCTCATCTCTGTTTCTATTTGTTTGATTGATTGTAGCTTCTTCTCCTCACACATCTTACTATACCTTGTTCTTTTCTCCACCACCAATCGTTCTTCACCCCCTCCCACTCTCCAGTCTCTGACTGCTTTTCTTACCTCTCTCTTCGCCTCAGCACACTCTACATCGAACCATGGGTGATGACCTCTACTTCCTCTTTTCACTTTGTACCCACATCTGGCTATGGCCCGTTCCATCTCTTCCATGGTCTCAATATCTCCCCATTTAATCTTTGCCAGTTGAAGTCTCACGCTCTCCAATTCTCTTCTTCCATCTGCTATCTTCCAGCTACCCCGTTTCTATCCCTTACTCTCACACTCATCCATCCATATTTCTGTAGATAACGGCCAATGGTCCGATCCTAGCACCTCTTCTATCTCCATTTTTTTTAATTTCTTCTCTTTCTATCCCCTTTACTAATACATAATCGATAACTGATGATCCTTGTTGTCCCAGGTACGTCTTTTTCCCCTCCCAATCACCCTCGGTGCATCCATTTAATACATCCCACCCTTCTTCCAAAATCCAGTCTCCCAAGTTTCTTCCTTCTTTATTAATATGCTTGTCTTGTGATCTCCTCCGCATCAATTCGCCTTGATTATTTACCCCCCTACATCTTTCTCCGATCCTTGCATTAAAATCCCCTCCCACTATACATCTATTTCCCTTGCTCGCCTCCACCTCTATTTCTTGTCTCACTTCTTCCCAGTTGTTATTTACGTATACTGTCCCAATTCTCAGATGTGTCCTTCCCTGCTGACACTTTATCCATACCACCCCTTCCACCTCCTTTTTATATTCCATATCTCCGCTTTGTAGCCCCTCTCTTGTTCCCACGATAATACCCCCCTTTGCTCTTCCTCGATTTGCCTCCTTAGTTGCCCCTCTCATTACCCATTTAAACCCCGCAGGTAACTTTTCCCTCGCCCCCTCCCACTCCTCTTCTACCAGCCACGTTTCCACTATCCCTACTATATCCTTTCCTGTTACCCACCCTTCAAAATCTTTCTGCCACTTCTCCCCCCTACATTTTGATTTTATCCCCGCCACGTTCCAGAACCCCTCTCTGATTAGTGAATGTCCCTTTGATAGAGATTTGCAGGAACCAGAACAAGTAGTAGTCGGATTGTGTAAGTTCAGGGGAATGCGGTGGGTAAGGCAAAACATCCCAACGAAGTTGCACTAATTTTCGCTGAATGATTATTACGTTGTGGGGTTTGGTGTTGTAATGGTGGAGTATGACACCTTTGCGATTGACCAGTTCTGAGTTTTTCTGTCGCAATGCTTGGTTTTAATTCTTTACCTGTATGCAGTAGACCTCCAAATCAATTGTTATTTTTCGAGAAGACAGCTCGTAAAACAGCACACCACGATGATCCCTCCATATGGATAGCAAAATTTCTTAAGATGCCTTCGGGTGGCATTGGGTGGCTATCCAGCGGTTCCTCGAGATCTCTTCAGCACTACGTTATCGTAGATGATCAATTTTTGATATTACTCGAAACAACCTCGGTGGGCCGACCAGTGAAAGGTTCATCTTCGAGATTCATATCTCCGTTCTATTAAAGAGCCTCCCTAACTCGCTTGCCTTCCTTTAAATAATTACGCAAAATATGCCGAAAATTTATTTTATTCTCCGTCATGTTCACTGGCTTGTAACACAAACAAATCTAATATCAACGAAAACAAATAAAAACAGATAAAAAGAGCGGACTCTCCTCTCTTTAAAACATATTTGAATTGCCCAATTATTAAATCAGAACCGTAGACATTCGGAACACATTTGCATTATTAACAAAAACTGAACGAATATATACAACAACCCAATATTAATAATTCATAATAAATGAAAACCAGTCTACAATTTTCATTAAAAATAAATATTAATTATACTTACATTAAGATTAAATAAAAAAAGCTTATTCTTTATCCCTCATAACAAACTAATTATTAACATTATTCCACACACATTAGTGTTGGTATGTGCATGTTTTCTTGCGGCATAAAGTTATAAATAGGGGTCTAGAGTCTCATATTCCAGGATGTATTGAAAATATTACGTGATGCCTTTTAATCTGACTTGTCATGAGTGTTTCGCAGTTAATTTAATTACAAGAAAATCCTACTGACTGCGCCAATTTTATAACGTAATGTTCTGACTTCAGCCAATTCAAGTGGAATCCAATTAGTAGAAGTAATGTAACTTATATATCTTAATGGAGTTATATTTAATGAATTATTTGTGCCATAAATGTTATGTGTATGGTGAAACAATCTATAATATAATAAGATTCTAAAGATAAACAGCTAGTAAAAGTAATGAAAATTTAAATAAGAAAGAGACAGATAATTAAAATACATGTTAAAAAAAATATAATAATTGTAATGATAATAATAATAATGGTTATCAAGAATATTTTAAAAGTATAGAAGTACATTGCATAACTTCTAATTGATTTTTTTAAAATATTTATACCTATGTATTACATTAAATGTTAAAGTAAACAAAACAATCTGATTTCTATCTAATGAATAGAAAGAAAACATTTCTACACAATTACCTTGCGGGCGCGTCATTAAAGCGCGGACTCTCTCTGCCGGGCGTTTGTTAGTAGATGCTTGTAAAACCGATGTCCTATTTCTTGCACGACAATTGTCAACCGAGTAACGTTTCAGCGTAATTAAAGGAGATAGGCAGTCTGTAATAATGGTTAGTAGCAGATTGCGAACAACGGCCAGTAACAAGGCAAATCCTAACGTTGTTATCCGTGGCGTTGGCCTGAAGCGAAAAGGAAGTTGCATGTTCGTGGATTATTACCGCGGCGACATGCGACATAACAGATGTCACAGATTTGTACCGTTAGAGGCAACAGTTTCCACGTTTTGGACGATTATCATCATCGGTAACGAAAGAACATTTCTGAAAGCTATAAACCAATAGCAATTATTTCTGTTTTTTAAATCATATTTACGTACCTTATCATTATTTACTATTATAGTTAGATAATTATAAAGTGATATTGGCTTTACCATCACAGATGATTATCAACATTAATTTCATGAATACATTTTGGTAAGGTTGGAGAGGATGATTTGCTTTATCCATCCGCAAGCCACACCGATACGAATTTAATGAATGGTTTATCAGTATTTATCCATGTGCTAGTCATGTTTATTAGAGTTTAGGGAATTGAATAGCTCACCAAAAAATCCTCATCCAATTATTCATCAGTACAGAACAGTAAAGATACGTCATCTCATTATCCGCACCGTTTCCCCTAAATCCCTTTTACCTTGTTTAACATTAAACGAGATCACGAGCGTATCCGACTTCCGGCATCCGATTGTGCATTTATGAATGAGGTAGGTAATGGCCACTTCCGGTCTGAGTGCATTCGGTGTACCGTCGTCGGCGGCGCCATTCAAAACCCACGCGTGCCCAAGCCTCTCTCTGGCTCTTCTCGATAAACAACGTGAACATTTATTTTCAGGGAGTGTCTGTGTGACACACTCCCCATTGTCCGGATTGTTTGATTCCTGTCTTACCTATCTTCTTTTTATTTCAACTTTTTTTTTAATATTTACTTTTTTAACGGGCACCACTTTCTTTCTAGTAAAGTTAAACAGTTTTGATGAGGTTTTTAATTAGTCAGACTTTTTTCTCTAATAGATTCAAATCGTGAAATTACGTTTTTGCAAAAATTAATTTTTTTTATCAGTTTCAAATAAATTTCGTTATTATTTTAGAAAAGTTATAAAAGATTTTATTTACCATTTATTAAGACAGGTTTATAAGAATTCATCCTTAAACACTCATTTATATCACATTTGATGTAGCTTCTACAATTATGTTTTAGCAAAAATTGAAATTTTTAGAATTTTAATTTCTGCAATAATTAAAATTTTAGCCAAGTTTTTTTTTTCAATCAAAAGCTATTTAGTTGCAGTTTGAATGAATTGTTTATTAATTCAGACTCACCAAAATTAATTCTTAATAAATTCTTTTACATATTACCTTAGACACAAATCCTGAAATCATTTTTCTCTAAAACTTGAAATTTTCTATTAACAAGTTACTTTCTTAACGAACGTTATATTTATTTTAGAAAAGTTGTATTAAATTTGATTTATCATTTATTTAGACGTGTTTATAATGATTGTTTCTTGGACACTTTTTTATATCACACTGCATACAACTCCTACAATTATGATGAAGGAGGCACGATTCTTTTGTTTTACCACTTAATTTAAAATTCCACGTGACTGATAACTAGTCATTATCAAACACTGTATGTTTAATAATGACTAGCTGTTAGTTTAAACTATTGTAATGTAATGTAATTTTAAATTAAATGGCAAAACAAAGTAATCGTGTCTCCTTCATTATATCACCATAAAGTAAATGCCTTCATAATTAGCAGCCTAAAATTATGTTTCGGCAAAAATTGAATTTTTTAGTAGTCATTTTCCATCATAAGCAATTTTATTATAGTAACATTCAGCGGTTTTTAGACTTATTAATATGTTATATTTTTGATTTTCATAGAATTTCTCTAGCCATGATCCGTAACCAGGATATAAAGAAATAAATATACAGGGTGAGGTTTTTTAGATGTTCTCTATGGGGATCTCGGAAACTATAAGAGATAGAGAAACGGTTAAATGGAGAAAGAAGTGTAGATTTACGAGACGAATTAAATTCCACTTTCAAAGTTTTCAAAAAAGTCAAGGGTAACTAGATATTTTGAAAAAAGTAAAAAGTCAATTTTTTCAAATTACCCTGTATATGAAAAACAGGACGATAAATGAAATTCACTTTGTTGTTATCACACAGGGCTTTTATTATTAGTGACCGGTTTCAACCATTACATGGTCATTTTCAAACTACAATTGTAGTCAGCCGGTCATAATAAAAACCGTGTGTGATAACAACAAAGTGATTTCATTTATCGTCCTGTTTTTGAAAAATGTATCACAAAGTAATGGCTTCAAGAATCAACTATATAAATATAGATATTGATTGATTAAAACGTACATCGTATTCGGAAGTATTTCCTTAAGAAACACCAGTCTTCTACACACTAGATCCACACAATAGCATTTTTTATTGTTTAAATAATTTTCAAAAGAACGTCATCGACTTCGGAACCAATATGGGATTGACATCAACGACGGCGAAAACTCCGTGTGTAACAGTTGTTGATCCCGAATAGAAGTTTTATGCTGCTAATACAACGTGACTATGGAATTTGACATCAATGTTAATATTTCTTGAATAACTTTCTCATTCAATATGAATATTAAGTCTGACATGAAGCAAAATCAAATCGAAAAGCGCAGAAAGAAAAATTCGACGACATACTCTTTTAAGTCCCTGTTTTCATTATCCCATTTTCCGTAAAAGAACAAAACAACAATATCTGTTACAAACAATTATATCTGTTATAACAGCTGGATGTTCACCATCTGTGTTTCGTTGTCGAAAGATGTGTTTACTTTCGCAAAAGATTTATATTTTCAAATAATATATAATATAAAACCTTCAGTTTTTTTTTCAATGAGATTATTCACAGAAAATTTAATATTCACCTCAGTTTTGTTCAAAGTTCTAATTCTGTGTCAAACATCAATGCCTGTTAATACTCGCATTAGTAATTACTCTACGATAGCTGGCATTATTAATAATGTTATTAATGTTTAACTGTTATTTCTGCCAATCACCAGAATCATTTGTTTGGTTGTAAAAAGTAAAAACACTTAAATTTTGCGAAGACAATTTCTTCGCCTGAAGAAGCCACATGATGGCGAAACAATTGTTGCATTTAAAAAAAGCAATAATAAAGTATTTTTGAAATTTTAAGCGTTTTTACTTCAATAACCAAACAAGTGAATATTAATATTCAACATTTAACAGCCTCATCAGTTAATATATTGAATCGTCAGAATGAATCTAATATTATAAATCACGCTCCATTAGATTCAGCCGATATTATATACCCTGATTCTTCTTTGACAACTGCACCATTACCAGTTATAAACCCACTTATTACAACGGCAGAACCTAACATTTCTCCGAACTCAAATACATTTTTCAAAATTCTGTTTAATACAGACAAACCAGATATTTATTTTTCTGACATCAAATTATTAATTCAGAAGGATAATTTTAACTTGTTTCTTACTCATTACCCTCGCATATAGTGTCAGAAGTGAGAAATCGTATCATTACCCTTAGTAAAAGCGTATAAAATGATAGAGCTCAAATTATTAATCGTACCACGCGTTCAGAACAACTGAGAATGATAGAACTTCATTCCAATCAGGATCTTGCTTGTAGAACGCATAATCAATTCTTAAGGCACATGTTATCTCTGTTCTGAAACAAATCTTTATATAATATTCTAAAGGTTACTTTTGAATAGATTACCCATTGAGATATGTCAAGTTTGAGTTAACCAATCATTATATCAACTTGCATTAATCGCTGACAAAATGAAATTATCCAAACCAAACTTTTATTTCGTCAATTTGACATCCAAATTAGAGCTCATAATTAAACACCCATCCCGATCAAATTCATAGAACCGTTTTTACAAAAAGAATAGTAGTGGTTATGTTAAATTGGCTACATAGTCTCTAAACAACAACACATTTTTTAATTAGGAGAAGTTAAATTCTTGTTATGTTTCATTTCTTTATTTTCAGGTAATTGACACGTGTTTAGATTCCTACGGATCATTATTAAAGCCATAACTAATATGTAAATGAAAAAGGTCACAATATATATTCAAACATGACATGAAACATCACACATAATAGTCTCATACAAAATGAGCAAAAATAAGCCAGTAATGGCTAAAATATTGTCCAAAGTGGCAAAAATATACTGCTGGTGAAGATACCATCATCCAGTAATATGGGTCTGAGGGGAAGAACACTACGTAAACTCCGCCCGCATGTTCCCTGTTCTAAATTGTTAAGTAGTTTATAAATTTATATTAATTGTTATTATTTTTTTAAGTGAACATGTAAAGTAAAAATCAATCAATCAATAAATAAAATCCAATGTCAGAGCAAGCTTACAAAGTTGAATTGAACATAATAATTAAAATCGCCAACAACAACTGATATGACCAGAATCTAGTATTCAAGATATTAAAAAGACAGAAATGATTATTATTGAAAAAATACTAAATAACGCCAAAACAGACAACGAAGGAAGCATATTTGGTTGTAAATAACAACAGCATAACAATAAAAAAAACAGTTAGTATCACACCATATAAAAGTATCAATAGTAAACAGAAGAAATTTAGGACAGAAAATCATCAATAACAAAATAAAAAAACAGATTCACTAAAAAGATCAGGTATACAGTGCTTTTCAAAAGTAACGAATAAATTCTATAAAATCGTAAATAAGAATATTTCAGAAAAATGCTTTGACAGGTCGATTTTTGTTTTTAAATTACTATCCTGAGATACACCACACCCCTTCCCCCTAAGGGGTGGTAACCCCAATATTAACAATTTAAATAAGAAAGTACCCTTTCAGATACCTCAATTGATAGATTTTTTTATTCTAAAAACAACAAAAAAATCAAAATCGGTTGATAAATAACGGAGATATTTACAAAATTGTATTTATTTATAAAATTGAAGGAATGACAAAATTAATTAATTAAATTTTCAAAGAGACAATGCCCTAATCTATCCACAAAAGCTTGTAGAACATTTCTGGAGTAATTAAGTGAATTTCTGCATTAAATTCTTTACTTTAACGCAATATTTGGAGGTCTATTCAAATAAACTTTAGTTTTTAAAAAGCCCCAAAGAAAATAATCTAGTAGGGTTAAATCTGGCCATTCAATATGTCCTCGTCTACCAATCCACCAATTAAGAAATACTAGATTGGGGTATCCTCAATCGTCGTGCATAATGTGGAGGCGCACCGTCTTGCTGTAACTAAATTCTGTTATCGGGTCATGCAACGTTCACTATTCCAGTGTTACTACTAGTGTTCCGTCGAAAAAATATGGTCCAATAATTTTAGAACCCACACATTAAGCTTTTGAGGATATTGTTTGTTCGTTTCCATCATCCAATGCGGATTTAGAAGGGCCCAGTAACGGCAATTTTTTTGATTGACTGTATCAGTCAGACAAAATGTTGCCTCATCAGAAAATACGGTGTTTCTAATTAAGCAAGGATTTGCATTAGATAATTCAATTATTGCCTCACAAAATAGTATTCGGCGGCCAACTGGTCTTAGACTAATCCCTTACATGTCCGAGATCGCGAAATTTGTTTTCTATTCGACCGGCTTCTATCTCCAAACCCAATCATCATTAAAACTTCAATTCTTTCGGTTTCAAAAGTCTTATTTTGCTACTATTTCTTCAATCACGAAAAACTCTGAATTGTCTTTGACATAGGTAAAAATAAATTGCAATAGTTTTAACGATATTGATATGCCCGCTTCAACAGCGCCTACTCGAAATTTGACGCCCTTTTCTGAATACTTATTGGTAAATATCGCCGCTATTTATCAACCGATTTGATAATTTTTCGTTGTATTCAGAATAAAAAAATCTATCAGTTGAGGTATCGCAAGGGGTACTATTCATAGAGCAAAGTACCCCTTTTAAAGTTGGGGTTACCACTCCTTAGGGGCGTGGGGGTCTAAAAAAGGTATGTCAGTATATTAATTTTAAATTGACGTGTCAAAGTATTTTCTGAAATATTTTTATTTACGACTTTACAGAATTTATCCGTTACTTTTGGGAATCAGTGTATATAAAATTAAGTAATTGAGAAAATACATTATTAATTGGTTTTTAATTAATAAATATGGGTGTTTGGCTGTACTTCCAATTAAGAATTCAAACCAAACATCCATATTTATTAACAAAATTAAGTGTTTAAATTGCGAAGGTTTTTAGATAGGGCAAACAGGAATAAATTTTGAAACAAGGGAACCCGAACACAGAAAAGCATTTATAAACGGATCAACAAGCCGATCATATTGCATAATCACAGGACACCACAATCGCAAAATTACACCAATCCATATTTGCCGAAAGATCGGAAGCTTAACTTATTAAAGGGATTAGAGATTAAGCGAACCATCAGTGGAGGGGATTACCTTCTTAACAATCACCACGAAATAGTCAGTACTGATAACATCGCTAGTGCCAAAATTTCTTACAATTAGACTTAATTTTAGTTTTTTAATGATCCGCAAAGACCCTTGTCAGTTTCCTAAAATGTAAATGAAAAATATAGGACCAATCATAAATCACTAACGATTCACACCATTAAAACACTTTAAAACACCTGGCATTAAAAATACACTCGATAATAACAAATAATATAAACACGATAAACAACACAATCATATACATAACTTATTCCATAGACCGATGTTCTAACAAAACATAATAACACATTAAAATAGACGTTTTTTCTGCCGATGATGGACAAAACGCCCGAAACTAAAAAGGAAAATAAAATTATTATTAAAGTATACTGGGATATATTTTTGATTTACATTATTATTGACCAGTATCATGGATTACACTAACAATATTAAGGTTTTATGTTTCCTTACATTTTACAACTTTTAATTATAACTCTTTTTATGATTTACTGATTGGAAGATGATATACATGATAACTTTAAATACTAATGGTTGAGATTTTGCTGCAAAAAACAATCAAACCCTTTTGTAATAAAAAATAAAGCACAACCCAAAGTTTAAATATAAATGACCTTCTATAGCTAATCTTATTTCAGCTTGATTTAAATCAGTAATTAAAGATAATATGTATTTGTAGGGTGCGTACATTTTTAATTTATTTAATTTAATGTTATTCAAATAGTTTTATAATTAATTTTATTGGAATCCGCGAGATGATACGGAATTAAAGTTTATATTTATATATAGGGTGTGTGGGTGGCCTCTATGCCACTCTCCAATCAGTAAAACATCACCAACAATTATTTGAAATATTTGTTTGAATAAATCTATTTAACTTTGCAATAATGTTATGTTTATTTACGTTTTACAACTTTTAATTAAACCCTCGCTTATGTTTTACTGATTGAAGGATGGGTTAGAGACCAACCAGCCACTCTATGCATACATGATAACTTTAATTACCAATTGTTGATGGATTCTACATCTTTTTACTTTCACTGTATGAATATTCATAAACCGGAAGTAGATGTTTACTCGAGGCGTTTTTTTTGTTTTTTTTTCTCGATATTTTTCTAAATTTAAATAATTTTACATAACTTTTAAAACAAAAGTTAAAGAGAATGAAAAACTAAAAAAGATTTATTGAACATGTTTTTCGTAAAGTTCTTAAAAAAATTACAAATTAATAATTTTGAGATTTTTTTCCTATCGCTAATAAACTATAGGAGTTAATTGAAATTTGTAAAGAATACAAAATTGAGAAAATTGTTAAGAATAGCCTTTTTGCGCAAACCTCATAGTTTTCAAGAAATATGTAGGGAAAGTATTATGATGGCCACATCACCATTTTTTTACTTGAGATCGCCATAATAACTATAACTTTTTTGTAGACGTTGGAGCTAAAATAATATTAATTACAATACCTGGACTACCGGACGCATCATTAATCAAACGGAATTTAGATGTCCGATTTGATTAAACATTTAGTTGGGAATTTTTTATCGTAGACATTAGTCATAACATTTTGGGAGCTGATTATTCCAATATTTTCAATTCAGGAATTAAAAATATTTAATTATTCAGCTCATCAAGAAATTTATGTAAGCAACATAAATCTTTTTCCGGTTTCACTCGAGGTAGCTGAGCATGAATACGTCAAGTTTCTACAACAATTTCCTAATTTGTCAATCCCTTCAGCTTCAGATTCTTTGATCAAACACACAATTACTTTTTCAAACCCTGTAGACTCGCACTTATTAAATTACAAATTGCGATGAAAGCATTCAATAACCTTCTAAACCTTTCGAAGATTATCGAATACTTAGTCGAATAACTAAGCCAGATCGCTATCCTATTCCAAACATAAGTCAGTAATTGTGATGAGGCATTTTTTTCAAAAATCAGACTCTCAAACAGTAACTGGTCCTCTCTGCTCCACATAGTTTCTAAAACAAAGAAGCCTTGGAGACCTTGCGAAGATTATTGCTATCCTACTCCATGCATTCAAGACTGCGAGTAATTACGATTGAAGTATTTTTTTTTACTCGATTTGGTAATAGTATATTATTTAACACGCGCATAATGAAAGCTATTAATCATGAGAATGAGGTTTACGGAACGAGCCGCAGGTGAGTGGAGTAAATCATTCGAATGATTAATAGCCATTATGTGCGAGTAGAATACTATACTTTATCCACAACCACAAAATGTGTAATTTGTTTTGCTTACTGCAAGTTAACATCATAAAAATGACAATTCGTTAAAGCATTTGACAAAAAAAATCACTATTTATTAGAAGTAATGTTAACAGTTACATTTGAACAATTATTAAGAATGATAGAAGGTATTGAAGCTACATTTAAATTTACATTTTGATTTGAAACATCTAAATTTACTGATTTAGTGCAACCGGCTGATGTAGCTTTTAGATTTTGAGTTGACGATTCTACTGAATGTAAAATTTTTCTGGCTGTTTCTTTTTTGTTTTCTAAGGCATCGTTTATATAACCTTCTGCAACCACAGTTGACTTCCACCCTCCATGTCGCTTTAGGGCTGTGATATCTCCACCAGCATCAACCAAGATGGTAGCTGAAGTTCTCCGAAAGCTATGACCCGTATACTGCTCAGGATTTGGGATTTTCAAAAAATTGGCAATATCTCTTCCCATTTTTGTAAATTTATTAATTCCAATTCGCTGCTTTGTACACTTTCCATTTTGAAAATTTAGAAAAAAAAAAAATCACTTTTCATCTGATTTCGGATGCAAACATATTTTTTTTTATAATGTTGTAAACATTATTAGTCACAGTAAATTTTCTAACAATTTTAGTCTTGCTGGTATATAGCACGAATTAAGGTCTTCTAGGTCCTTAATTTTCATGTTGTATAACTCATTTGAACGACAGGTACCCATTATTTCTATAATTAATGCAACCTATAGAAAGAAACCACTGTATTTTTTAACAAAATGTGTAATTTAAAACTTTTGTTAGCCGGCCCCGTTGGTACAGTGGTTAGCACGCCGACTGTAGTCGTAGGGGCCCTCGGTTCGAATCCGAGCGCGGGCGCGGATGTTGTGAGCGTTGATACATTTCAAATTTAATTTGAATAATACAAATAATCGGTCGTGGCTGAATAGCCTAGTAGCTTAAGCCAATTTCCCTATATCATTCATCACCCCAACCCGCAATTCCATCCAACATCCTTCCTTTTAAATTAAAAAAAAAAAACTTTTGTTGCAAGAAATTTTTCATCGGGAGCACTTCTAATAAAGTTGTTAACATTTTCAGGAGAAAGGGTATTGGCCTTTTTAGGCGTGAATCCTTCATTTTGTCGCTTCAAATAAGCTTGCAGTTTAGCAAAGGTCCCAATATTGATATTTTCATAGATTTTTACTGTACTTTTTAGCATAGAGTATTTCTGCCACAATGAAGAACAGTTGTATTTTTTGGACAATTCTGTAAAATATACCAATACTATTGATTTCGACGTAGAATGTGCGTTTTTCTCTCTTTTCCACTCACGAAATGCGGTGTATGTGTCTTGATACAGATTTCGCGACTTTTCGGGCAACACGTTGATTGAAGCAATTTCAGCGGCTTTTCTTAATTACGGGGGTGTTAAATCACACTCTGTTTCTAAATCCATATTCTTTCTTACACTCGAATCACAAGAGTAACACACAATTACGAATCAATTTCTAATGAAATTGATGTTTGTTTACTAGACGTCAAATTTGTTTAACATGAGATATCCTGATTTTGTAGTGATTTATTATTATTGAATAGATGAGCAGTGATAAGTCAAAATATTATTCACAGGTTACATAACCTGTTAATAATGAATGTCATTAATATTGATCGTTTGCTTGTATAATTGAAACATTATAAAGTGGTTGTGGATAAAAGTATATTATCAGATTCATATCGAATTTTCCGACATATTAGCAATAACTACGCCATTTTTACTTTATGAATGTTTACCTATACCCTTGGGTTTTGAAATGCTGCACACACGTTCCAACGGTTGATGAACATGCGCGTCGTCTTCTTTTTTTCGAAACGTATTATCCATTTACGCACACTTTTTAATAAATTAGACTATTTTGGAATTCTGAAATGTATATTTGGCCATGTTATCACTTCTTCCGGTTTTACACCTTTTACCGAGAAGATTCATAACTTATCCTCAACCAATTTCCCAAAAAGTTCTTTTAAGATTCTTACGTATGATAAATTTTTATCATCGGTTTATTAAAAATTTGTTTAAATAACATGAGGTGTAAATATTTAGATTGGACTTCTACCGCCTCATTTAAATTAATTAAACACCGTTTGTGCCAGTAGCAAGCACATTGTCCCGTTTTATAATACACGTCTCGAAGAACTCGGTTATATACGCAAGACAAAGATTGAATAAGCTTGTTCAAAAACAATAAATTGAATAAAACAAGATAACTTTGTTTGTATAACTTGAAAACTTTTTATTGTGACTAGTTTCGAGAAATTTAGCTTGTCATTATCAAACACATAGCTAAATTTGTCAAAACTAGTCACAATAAAAAGTTTTTAAGTTATACAAACAAAGTTATCGTGTTTTATTCAATTTACAAAAATGTATAACGAAGTAGAAGCCTCCAACATATATAACACAAAAACAATAACATAAGACTAGAATTACAATTAAGAGGTTTTCCCAATTCCCCTCAACTGATACTAATTGATACTTAACTTCACAAAATTTGACTGTTCATTTCATAATCGTGACGATAAAAAGTAATTGTTATATGTGGCCCAGTATTAATAACGATGTTGCTACGTTTCTTTGTGCTTGTCCAACGTACCAGAAAGTAAAGGTAACCAGAAAAGGTTAACTCCATTACACCAATTTTCGGTGCCATATAAGGGTTTTAAATTCATACAATTAGATAATATAGGACCGCTTCATATTTGTTAAAGCTACTTACTCACGTGTATAGACCTCACTGATATGTTCGCCCTCTTAATAGCCAAACCTTTCCTTTATTCATACATTTAATTTGGTTCCTTGTGTTATAATTAGCAACAGAGGAAGCCAGATTTAGTCTGCATTTTGATAGGAATTCAATTTACTGTTGGGCATTCAGCACAAGACTACTGTCACAAATCACCCGCAGTCTAACAAATTAAAGAAGGTTTGAAGCTTTCTCGTTTTGCACCGAGTTAGGTAGGCAGTTTACCATTGCCATTGTTAGGATTAAGAAATGTAGTAAAAGAAGCTGTCAATAGCACTGAATACAGTTTATAGTTTAACTCTAAAACTCCCTAGGGGATACCTCTAGGGAGTATAGAGCACTCAAATATCCAAACAAAACCAAACTTTAATATTTTCCTCAAGGAACTTATTTATTTATTTTTTACTTTTCCTGTTAATATTGAGTATAAGAAAAACTTCAAAATATACATAAAAATATTACATCAATTTAGCTCACTGGACTTGCAGGCAGACTTGCTTCTAGTGATGAAATTCTCCGTCGACAGAGCATTTTCACTATTCAGCAATATTTTAGCCATTACCGGCATTATGTCTATTTTACATGGAGCTATTTTAATGAGATTTGATTCTTATATTGTTTGGTTACAAAAAATGACAAAAAATATAAACTTATATTATAAAAATACAAGAAGAACCGGTTGTCAAATAATTGTTTTTGTTCTCAAAGATTGACTTCGGTTTGTACGAAATGACCAAATTAGAAAACCCCACCAACCTACATACTCTGATCCCTTTAAAGTTTTAGATCGTCATTCTAAATTTTACAAAATCATATTTTTTATATTAGTTAACACGTTCAAACCATTCAAATCACCAGGTCCTGACAGGACATATCCTATCATGCTACAAAAGGGGATAGCAACGCTGAGGAAACCACTATGTGAAATCCTCAGAGCAAGCCTTGCCCTTTCATACATCCCAAGCAGCTGGCGGACTGTAAAGGTGGTATTCATACCTAAGCCAGGGCGTGATTCATATGCCCAGGCTAAATCTTACAGACCGATCAGCTTGTCATCATTTATGTTAAAACTACTAGAAAAACTAGTAGACAGGCACATACGGGAAGGAGTTTTAAAGGACTCGCCACTACACCGTCAACAATATGCCTACCAAGCGGGAAAGTCATGCGAGCTAGCAATCCACCAGCTAGTGATGCGAAAGGACCCTACAATGCAAAGACGTTGCGTTAGGGGCCTTTCTGGATATTGAAGGGGCGTTTGACAACACAACCTTCAACTCCATAGCAACAGCAATGGAGAAAAGAGGAATTAACCCGCAAGTCCGACAATGGGTAAACAAGATGCTCAGAAGTCGGACTGTGACGACTACCCTATATGGAAAAACAGCAGAAGCGTTAGTCGCTGGCGGGTGCCCGCAGGGAGGTGTTTTCTCGCCGCTCCTATGGTGCCTCGTCATGGACGACCTTCTGTTGCTACTCGAAAGCCAGGGCATATATGCACTGGGGTATGCAGATGATCTGACCATTCTAGTAAGCGGGAAGTTTGGGACCACTGTATCAAACTTGATGCAGAACGCACTAAATACCGTAGAAAGATGGTGCAGGAATGAAGGGTTAACTGTAAACCCGGTCAAAACGGCGATCGTCCCTTTTACTAGGCGACGAAAAACCAATGACATAAAATCACTACGTATGTATGAAATGGAAGTTCCAATCAAAAATGAAGTAAAATATTTAGGGGTCATACTTGATACCAGATTGAACTTCAACTTCCACCTAGAGAGCATCAGCAAAAAGGCCATGAGAGGACTTTTTGCGACCCGAAAAATGGTAGGACGCACATGGGGACTGAGACCCAGTATGACCAAATGGCTATACACTGTGGTCATAAGACCTATAGTGACATACGCGGCGCTCGTTTGGGGAGAAAAGACCCAAACCAAAAGTGCAGCAGTAAAACTCGAAAGAGTGCAAAGACAGGCGTGTCTGCTAATCACTGGGGCAATGAGGACAACGCCCACGGCAGCCATGGAACACATATTATCGCTACCACCACTACATTTATTTGTAATGATGGAAGCTAGACAGGCAGCCTATAGGATGCACATAAATGAACATACTTTAAATATGGGGCCTTCAAGACCGGCAACATTTAAAGTACTACAAGAAGAAGAGACACTAACAATGAGGTCCGATTTCACCAAAATCGTACACCCATCCCGCAGATTCAAAACGATCATACCACAGCGGAGTGAATGGACAAATGGAACATACCCGGGAACGAGTAAAGGAACCATCTGGTACACAGACGGGGCCAAAAATACTAAAGGAACCGGGACTGGTATCTATGCAGGCTGCAACCGGAGCAAACAATTCGCGATTGCTCTGGGGAAGCATGCCTCTATCTTCCAGGCCGAAATAGCCGCCATTGACTGGTGTGATCATCACTTAATGGAATCGGGACTTAAAAAAGGATCAATTACCATTATGACAGATAGCCAGGCAGCCATAAAAGCGCTAGCCTCACCGATAGTGCAGTCCAGGCTGGTCATGACTTGCATAAACAGACTGGACGCACTGGCGACAACAAGAGAAACACAGCTAGTATGGGTACCCAAGGACCAAAAAATTATTGGACACTTGGGGGCCGACTTGCTGGCTAAACAAGGAGCAACAGGTGAATTCATAGGACCTGAACCCGCTTTCGGTATACCCCATGAAACCGGAAAGGAAATAATCCGACGCAAGTTAGCAGAGGAGCACAAAAAGGCATGGCAAAACCAAAATGGAATGAGGCATACAAGACTCTTCCTAGATGGTCCGGTACCTGACAGCATGTTGAAGCTGTCTAGACTGAGCAGACTGAAACTAAGAAAAATCACAGGATTAGTCACTGGACACTGTGACCTGAACAAGCACAAACATAGGATGGGCATTGAAAAAAGCCCCCTATGCCGTGGGTGTCTGGAAGAAGAGGAAACTCCCGAACACCTACTGTGCACTTGCGAAGCATACAAACAAGAACGCAAGGCGAAACTCGGGAAGCCCATGCTTCCTGTAGAACAGCTAAAGAATATCCCCTGGCAGAAACTCCTGGACTTCTTAGAAGATACAGGAGTTCAAAAGGAGTAAAACAGCCAGAGGCGCACAAAAGGACCACGGAGACCGCAGTGCAGGGACGCTAAGCGACACCACCTCGTGAGGATAAAAAAAAAATATATTAATTAAATTTCTCTGGCTATGACCCGTAACTATGGCTAAAATAAATAAATCTAGAGATGATTGATTTAAACGTGTGCCATTTTTGGGAGTATTTTCTTAAGAAACGTCACTCTTTTAAACTCTAGATCTACATTAGAGTGTGTTTTGGTTATAAAATAGTTTTCAAGAGAACGTAATCAATTACGAAGTAATAATTTAGAATTGTCGTCAACAACGACGTAGTACTGCATTAAGAAGTAAAAGAAGAAATAACAATAGAATAGAACTAACAAGTTTTAACAGTTTTGATTAATTGTTTATTAACTTAGACTTACTTAAATTAATTTTTCGTACGTTGAATATAAATCCTGAAGTAATGCAGCCGCAAAAAATGTTTTAATCAACAACTTGCATTCTAGGCAAGATAATACCACAGAGATACCATCTAGTGCCTGAGCGTTCCACTAGATTCCCTCTTTGGGTGGATACCCACCGACAGATCATAGGAAATTGTCAACAGCGACAACTATAACAATACTATTGTAAACATTGAATTATGGTTCCCTGTCAACAAGAGCCACGGACCGGCTTCGATCTAGTTTGGATTTCATCAGCGTAGCGTAGCTGAAGACAAGGAAAATTAGCTTTACTTTGGAGTTTCAGCACTCCAGGTAAACCACAGGGCAAGACAATATCAAAAAGATGGCATCTATTGTCTGAGAGTTGAACTAGATTCTCTCTTGGGTATTATCTTGCCTCACGGTTTACTTGGAGAGTTAAAACTCTAAAGTAAAGTTCTCTTTCCCTGCTTAACTGCGCTACACTGATAAGTTCTAAAATAGACCAAAACCGATCCATATCTGTTGAACAATAATTTAGTGTAGACATTAATATTAAGATTTATTTTAAAACGATTGTGTAATTTTATATGATTATTTGCAGCCATGCAAAAATTTAAAAGCAATTATACTTCTTGAATGCAACAATCGACATTATTCTCAGATTTTTATTTATTACAAAGATATAGTAGCGCAATATTTAGAGGCTTGTAAACAGAATAAAAACAGTTATCAAAGATGTGAATTTACGAGGTCCACATAACGTATATGTATAAAGTGATATAGTGTAAGGAAAGAGGCAGAAAAATACAAAAATACAAATCCTCGCTTGCGCGCTAGCAATAAGATATATACGTGAACACGCCTAGATAAATACATATATAAAAGGAATATATAATGTGGAGGCGACGCTTTCGAGAGGAAATCTGCATAGAAATATTCGAAAAGTGTCCACTCGAAATTTATTCATCGGCCCACGTCTCCCTCTCTCTCTTTTTCAGCGTGAATTACAACATAATCCGTCACAACGTATATTTATCACTTTATTTGAAATAACACGGTGTAATTTTTAAATTTATATCTTAATATTAAAATAATGACTTCCAGTGCTAATTGTAAAATTTTAATCAGAAAATATTCTTCTACAATTATTCAAACTGCTTAATGGAATTTTACATAAGTAATTTATAATTAACACAAAAAGTCGTTTTTTCAATATGTATCATATCACTTAAGAAATTAGTTTTGTAACAGTTATGATAAAAATAATTATATTCCATCAATTTCTAAAAAAAAAACATATATGTTTTACACAGAAATGAAATAACATTGATCCAATATTGAATTGAATGAATGAAAATGCGTTCAGTGGTTTAGAAAATTGAAAAAAAATATCACGCAAATTGCAAAAGTAATGATAAAAATATTTACATTCGAAACGAAAAAATTTTTTTAAGAGTTAAGAAATAAGGATACACATTGAAGGTTGTGCATTTTATTATGTTATTATGGAAAATTATTTAAATAGTATCCGCTATGATTATGACATTACATTCAATGCATCTACTTGCTCGAATTGTTGTAGACATGCAAATGTCAGCGTGTCTTACATTTCCAAGTGTGCTAATAACAGTTGGAGCGGCAGCGAAATTATACACTTATATGCGGTTCACATTTAGTATGGAAATGCGTTGTTCAAGATATTACAATTACATTGTATCGGTTGATGTTGAGTCGGTATGTGTGTGTAAAAGTTTCCAGACAAATGTGAATACTAAGTTTGCAAGCGAAGAAACAAATTTCCCGTGTTCATGATAATAAAATGCAATTTGCATAGTTGTAATTGAAAAAGTTTATAAAGATATTATTATTTGTAACTGGCTTCATCACATTATTTATTTTTATTCTTTAGAAATAGACTTTGCCATTAGTCCTTTGCATTTTGCTTATTACACAAAAGTTTTGGCGATTTTTTTATAAAGCTATAGCTTAAACTGTTATATTTTAAATTAATAATTAATTGTTAGGTTAAAAATATTATAATTCTACCATTCAGTGTTGCTGTTCTTTAAAATGGCATAAGAAATGTTTTCCTCTGTGCTGGTTTTACAAACTTTTTCAGATAATTATTGTAAAGCAGCTTAAGTAATTTTATTTTTATATAAATCGACAAATATACATTTGCGATCATGAAATATCCAATGTTGTTTCACGCATATAAAATTGTCACGCGTTACAATAAATTATAGTATTGATTAAAATCACATTAATTACGTCATGAACGCATGTGTAAGCGATAACTATTAATTAATCAATTGCCTATAAATTAGACCCCTTCGATTCTAATTACAATATATGCCAGGCATTTTCAAGAGAATTGTACTTTGTAAACATCAAACGCTTATATCAACAGTAATATTTGCCGAATAATATATATGTGTTTATACGCTTGTTACATGATTTAATTCTTGTCGGTAATTCCTCATCGATTAAAAAACAATTTCACCCGATCATTCTCTCACCCCATAATTCTCTTATATTGCCAGTAATTTTCGAACTTTGAACTCTTTACTCTCTCCAGTTACGGCCAGCCGATTGTTCTTCACGGTTGGAAGTCCTTCCGCGGTGTTTACCGGTTTCGTTCCCCTGGCGGAACGCGTAAGATTGAATATATATCTGCACTTCTTCCTTCTTCCACGTCCGTGGAAAATCTTTAATATCGCGCGGATGCGATCAATCTCTGTCGGATTTACATTGTTGTTTAGATGAAGAAGTGCAATAAGGAAACACTTTTCAATCGTCTCGCTAATGGATAAAGGCGTTCACAACAATAACTGCGAAAACATTATGTAATAAGATGGTGTAATCAGGTAATAAGTCAGTTCTCAGTTTGGTGTTAATGGGTAGTTTCATTTCTACATTATTCTTCATAAGATTGAAGTCTTGATTTGATTTGAATGTTTATTAACGGATTTACCTTTTGCATTTAGATGTCAAAAATATTTTAAATGATATATTTAGCATTGTAAAAAGTGAAACAATATAATTGTATAAACATTCATGAGAAAAATAAACAAACAATATACCAATTTATATAACATAAAAACTTAATTAACTAAACGTAAAAGCATCGCAGAATAATAAACAAAGAATAAATAAATTACCGCATGTATACAACATCTTTATTCCAGTAACTTGTAAATATTTACAATAATACATATATACAGTATGATTGGTGTTAGTCCGTCACTGTCTGGGCTATCAACCGTAAGACTTTCTGCCCTGTCATAATATATATATATATATATATATATATATATATATATATATATATATATATATATATATATATATATATATATATATATATATATATATACATATATAAAGTAATTGAAGCTAGTTGAATTTAAATCGACGCATATTAATGATAAAATATAAGTTTAAAAGAATTAAAAGTACCATACTTAATGATGTGCAGATATTTGAGAAAAAGATATTTAGATCCTGAAGGACTTCTTTGAGGTACATACAAATTTAATATATTTACTATCGCATTAACCAATGTCTAAATGAAACACAAAATTACTAAAAATTATTCGATATCCTGAAGGACTTCTTTGAGGTACATACAAATTTAATATATTTACTATCGCACTAAATGAAACACATTACTAAAATTATTCGATTCTCCAACGACTCCAGACCTTAACATTAGCATTATAGTGTAGTGTACGTATATAAGAGGCCAAATACTAACTAAAGAGGCATACAGCAATTAAATCCAAGTCAACAAAACAGAACTAGATATATAAACGACATAAATATTCATCATCAATTACTCATAAATTTTTAAGAAGAAACATATATAGAGTCAACAACTAAGAGGTTTTAATAATAGTAACATAGCTAAAACTTAAACTAACACAATAAAAAATAGAATGTCAATTACATCTCTCATAAATATTACTTAAAAATCTACTCAGCAGAATTAAAATTAGTCAGTTAGTCGTAACTAGCGCACATAAAAGCAAAAACATTGTAATTTTAGAATTCCTAAACAAAAAATGCGAACCCTACCTCATCAACGAACTTAACACCTTTATCAAAACATGTAAAAGCAGTTTTTGTAATTTGATCATCTAAGCTCATACCTATGAATCCCATCACCCCTTCACTGTGTAGTCTTATAAAAATAAAAATAAAATATACCCATTAAATCGGTATCTGCAAGTAGCAATTCCTATCACAAAAAACAGAAATTAAACTTAATAGAACATTTAAATCATTAACTGGTTTTGTAGACCCTTAATATTTATTAGCTAAAAACTGACTAATATGTTACAGTTAGTTAAACAAATTTTTATCAAAAACCATAAAATCCTCAAATCTATTTATAAAGGTCTTAGAGCTAATTGCGGAATAGAATTATTTTTTATATAATAATAAAGTGCAAAAACTAACAGAAGGTCTGTGGAAAGCAGAGATATATTGAAAACTTCACTAAAACAACTTTAGATTATAGTATATGCACATTTCCATTGCGGTAGAGAAGTGCAAAAGTAGGAAACTATCGCCCCATTTTGTTATTAAGCAATTTTTCCAAAATATTTAAGCAGGTCATTTATTTCACCATTTTAAAAAACGTATCCTCATTCATATATCCTAACCAGCATGGATTCATACCTGGTAGGTCATCAATAACCAAACTTGCTTCCTTCTCCCAATATATTTCTGAAGTGATGGATGATAGTGGCCAGGCAGATGTGGTATATATGGACTTGTCGTGCTTTTGATACTCTCGAACACAATACATTGTTCATAAAACTGTCTAACCTTGGTGCTGCTTCGAGTTTAAAATTACTTATAAAATGATATCTATAGGGTTGCCAATCATACGTAGCTTAAAACGGCTATTGCTCTTAAAACTTTTCAGTGGACTGTGGTATTCCACAAGGTTCAAATTTAGGACAGATTCTTTTTATTATTTTTATTAATTCCTTGCTTAAGTGCTTCCATATTTCTGCATCAGAATATAGATAAATTAGTATCGTTGTGTGAAACAAATAATATTTTTTCAATGATGATAAATGCTGCTTTATGTCATTTTCCAGTATGAATAAGTATCTAACATCATATACAATGAATGGTTATTAACTCCAACAATGCAATGAGATAAAGGATTTGAATATTTTGTTCAGAGCGGAGTTTAAATTTACAAAACATATTCCAAACATGAGGAATGGAAATCTGTGCATCACTTAGAGATATAGATCTGATAAAATTCCTGAACTTTGCGTATGTTATTATCAAAATTGAATATGGATGTCTCATTTGGTATCCACTTTACCTTAGCCAAAACATTCCGTTAGATCATATACATAGTAGATTTTTAAAGTACTTGTCGTTAAGAATAATGCCGTATGTCCCAAATGCTTAGTTTAGTTTTTATATATTTATATGTATGGAAGTATTGATTTAGATTATCTTGTAAATGTGGTTTCCTGCTGGACAATAAAGGGTATTATTATTATGATTATAATAAAACGAGATAGATATTAATTGCAATAATTCTTGGTATGAAAAAGCATGAGTCACTGTCAACTCCGCGGTTCTAGTATAGTAACAAAATACCATACAACTCATTCCATATAAAAATACCGTTTTTAAGCCAATGATCCACAGAGCTCAATCACTACCCTTATTCCCCGTGGTATCAAACATACAAAATATAAGAATAATATAGGAAATATTAATAATAATAGATATCATAATAAAATAATAGACATATTAATAAACAAGAAAACAAAGAACAATCAGGTCAATTGTTATATTACAGGCAACTGAAAAATATAGAACTCGAGAAAATAGTAACTATTCAATTTTATGCTCAGTCAAGAATTTAGTCAAAAACACTCACAAAAACATAATTTTAATGTAAACAAATTAAAATATTAATTAATGCGACTCATGTATAATTTATGTAAGTTAGTTTAATCGTAGTTTTGACATTCGTCTTAAGGAACAATCAACAAAAAACCAAATTCAATAAACAACCCAAAAATATTCACTGTCCAGATTTATACCCTATGGAAATTTAATGTGCGATTTAGTAATACCGGTATGTAAGTATTTTATCTGCGCTATCGTAATATATCTTAATATATAATACTTAAATTGTAAATGTAATACTCATCTGGTAATGTCCAAAAGGGACGAAACTGGTCAAAATAAAAATGATTAAAATATGTGATACTAGCAACTAGTGTTTGAACTCCTAACCTACTTTGGCCAATAAATTATTATGACCAAATCAGTTTTAAATTATAGAGCTATTCAGGAGAGATGGCGGTCGGGGTGACATGTCCGTCCGAATCAAGTAGTGTCCGTTGCAATTTTTCACCATAGGCGTGCGCGGCTAAATAAAATGAATGTCACAAATTTGTTATGTTTTCATATTAGTTATTTCATATTTCATTTATATTATTGTATTAGAATAAGTATTTTTGTATTAATATACATTTCCACATTTGCTAAAACGTATGAAATAAATTCATTAAAAATATATTTTCTTTCAATTACCCTGCGTAATTGCAATGCTGGACTAAATCGCGCGCGCCTATGAAATAACCGGTAAGTAAGAGACGCCGTAAACTATTTCTTTCTCCTTCTACCGCTCGGTCCAAGACCGAGCTACGCAGGCCGCGTGTGTCTTTTCTAGATAAGGCCGACGAAATCGTACGTCTTGGGAATATCCGCTCGGTTATCAGGTAGTAGAAAAGGATACCAATATTATTTGAATGTTCCGAACTTAGTTCGTAAACCGCCCTTACTCATGAATTGGTCTATATAAGCCCTGTTTTTCTATCAAAAAAATGTAAATATTTATATATTAAATATAACTAAAATCTTCTTGTTTTTAAGTTTACTAATATAGTCCCATTTGTTCTTAGAGGGTGTTATAGTGATCACCTACTTATTCATGGGTACAATCGCAACTCTAGCTGTTTTAGTGTATTGATCACCAACCCACCGCATGTATACATGAGTACTATCATCACAATTACTGTTTTAGTTGCTTCAAGCAGAAACAAATAAAAATATACAGATATTAATGATTTTATAAGCACTATTGTAGCTTAAGTATTATGTATATGTTACACCGAATTTGTGAAATTGCCTATTACATGAAATAAGCAAAAACATTGCCTAATTCGTGTAATGCGCAAGTCCGTTGCATAATTCATGAATTAGGCAAATAATCTGCCAAATTCCTGAATTCGGCATTATTTATTTTGCTCATTTCGTGCATTGGGCAACCTAAACAGTAGTACTCTGGTGGTGTTTTTTGAAACTAAACAAAACGTCACTTCTGTGAACTGTCACCACTGCAACTTTTGAAATAAATTCTTAATAACCGGATCTCCGGAATTCACCCATCAAGGTACACATTCTATTTCTAATGTTGATTCAACCAAATACAGAACTTGACTATTTTTAAGCAAGGCTTCAATTTGTTTTTTTTTGTGCAGTCGTCAATCAACGATTACAAAAGTACGAGAGCACCCTGAAATATTTCCGGATAGAGATGGCGCACGATGGTTGAGGTAGATTCATTGGTCGGCAAGGGCAACACTTCTACTAATCGTTGTTGTTTAAAAGTTTCTTTTGTACAGCAAGTCAGGCGGTTTTGCAAGAATGGATAAAATCAAAATTCGTGCAGTGAAAAAATACTTCTAGGCGTTCCTAGCGGATATATTCCATAATTTTGTATCATTAGCTTCTGGGTGAGCGAGTTTAAACATGACCGCATAAGCAGAAATGACGAACAACGCATTGACGCCCAAAAACCGCTACCAACGATGAAATAATCGAAAATATTCATGATGTCGTGTTAACCGAGTTTTCACAAAAGAATCTTATACGAAATTTTGGGAATGAACAGCTTTCGGCGCGATGACTACCGCATTTGCTCACACCAGAGTATCTGGTCAGGAGAAATCCAAAGGATTTCTTCATGCATTTCATAACCATCGTAGATGAGACTTGGATCTACTATTATATACCGGAGACCAAGGAACAGTCGAGCAGTGGGCTGTTCCGAACGAAGCAGCTCCAAAGAAAAAAAACGCCACTCCAAAGGCCGGAAAGGTTTTGGCGACCATTTTTTGGGACTTCCAAGGCGTTATCCTCATAAACTAATTGCAGGAGGGAAGGACAATCACGGGGCAATACTACAGCGATTTAGGAAAACGGCCACGTTTACAGCGAAAAAAAGTTCTATTTCAAAACGACAATGCACCGACTCATTCATCCGACATCGTCGTGTCCCAATTAAATGAGTTGCCCTACATATTCACCAGGCCTAGTCCTTAGCAACTTTTTCCCATTCCCAAACCTGAAAAAATCGCTGCCAGGAAAGAGATTTGCCTCAAAAGCCTCAAAAGAGGAGGCCATCGCCGCTACATATGGTTATTTTGCAAACCTGAAAACTACTTTTTTTCCGATAGCTTGAAGAGAGTGGAGCGTCGTTTGAAAATGTGTATTGATCTTCGGAGAAACCAAATCAAAATATTAAAATAAAAAACACATCAATACTGTAATTTTCTTGTCGATTCCGGAAAAATTTCAGGGCACCCTCGTAATCATGACCACCAGAAGCATGTAATGAACATTTCTAAAATGATACATAATAATACTAAATTAAAAGATAAACGGTATTATCATATTAAGAAGACATTTGGGTTAGAGAACTTTGCAGAAGTTAAGTAAGTGTCGAAAATTAAAGATCCGAAAAGAAAGAAATGTATTGTCGGTTATCAATGACATGCATATACATGTAAAAAAGTTTCAGAGCACTACGCTAATATACCAATGTCACTCTTAAAATTATTTATACAACAGTGTGAGAGACGCATGGAAAAGACAAAAAAGAGTTTTCAAGCAGGTATGGTTGTTCGCCCTATCACCGTTTCTGACTTAAATCAAAGAGGACAGGTGACAGGTGAACTTAATATTGAAAGTTTGTCTGACGGAGATTATAAATTTATTTTACATTATAAAGAACATTTAACAAAGTGCAGTTTTTTAAGTCACTTAAAGGACGGCAGAATTAGCAGAAAATTCCTCAGTATAATCTTAAGCTTTGGGACCTCACATGTTCTACAATTGGGGTCTTTTTGGCCTGACTTGGTGTTCATCAATGGTAGACCATGATATCCACAAAGTCAAGGCTCTCTTGGAAGAAGCAATCACACAAAGAAAAGATTCTCTACTTGCTTGAATGCGCGACCATAATACTTCCATTGAGCAACTGGTCTGCTTTTCATTTAATGGGAAATGAATACAACTTATCATGAAGTTATAAGTGCTTATATTAGGATTATTGATAATCCACAGATCAATAGGGAAAATTTGATTAAAGATCAATCCGCCAGAATTAATACGACCGATGCAACTCTACTATAATATATTAAGATCTTATCATACAGACACATTTGGCCGTTGTATGTAGAAACATAGCAACAGAAAATTTGCTACTTCAAGCTAACCGAATGGTGGAAAAGTAGAAAAAGAAAATGCCCCCTCTGAAAAAAGTGATAGTGTTTTAGTTCGCATTAGTCAGTTTAATAAGGGAATGATAGATATAAAGTAGGGACAAAACAGAATCATTGAGAATCTATTAGAGAAAAACAGTGTGCAGACAACAAAATACTTGAAGCTAAAAGTCAGGGATACCAAAGGTATCAATATACTCAGGGATACTGAATGCTGATACTTCGCTAATAAAATACGCAGACCCTAAGAGACACCATCCTAGATTAAAGGCTTATTAATATAGTAAAATCTTGGCTTGTTTTTCATTCGGAATTACCCTTAATTATATTTCAACATCAATATCTTTCAAACTTGACGTCCAATCATCAGAACACCAAATTTTGTTTAAAATAATAATTCTACTGCTCCTATTCTAAAGTAGACTATCTTATTTTTTAAGTTAATTATTTAATTTGATATATAAATATTTAATTATAATTGGTAATTTTTTATATAGTGCCTAATTCATACATTCCGCAGATAATTTGCCTAATTCATAAACAACGCAACGGGCTTGCATTTTTCATGAATTAGGCAAATTTTTGCTTATTTCATGAAATTGGCAATTACACGAATTAGGCGTAACATATATATGGTGTGGGAGCGTCGCTACTGTTCAACCTTTCAGTTTTAAAATAATAAGCCATGTTTTTTATAATAAAAAAAGTAAAGAAAGATAAGTGCTAAATGTCGTATAAATCTTCTTATAATCAAATTATTATTATTATTATTATTCAGTCAAATAGTCACTAATAAAATATATAAGTCCTTACGTTGTAGAAAATTCAAAATAGTTACTGATAATCTATAGATTGTAGGATGCAATAGTGCCCACTCACCTACCCTACATATACATGGGTACAATAATCACTGTAACTATTTAAGTTACTTACAACAATATATTCAATACTTCTTGCGCTATATTCTTGATGGAACGAAATTTTCAAATTGGGTAAATTAAAGCACTTGTTATGTTCCAATGATCGTAAAAGATCGAAACACGTGTCAGGAAACTGAAAATAAAATTATGGAACATAACAAGTGCTTTAATTTATCCAATACCTACAACAAATTCACAGAATATAAATGTTATTAATGATTTTATACATATTACTGTACACTACACCACCCTTTAATTTTAAATTACAAGGGATGGCTTTTTTATAAAAAAATATATAGATAGTATAAATCGATATATAGTATAAATTGGTATTTAATAACACATATAATCTATAATTGGAAGGTCTGATAATGGTCCCACCACATACACATGATAATAATCATCACTGCAACTCTTTTAGTTTCAAATACAAAATATGTAAATGGTTTTAATGATTTTATAAGCACTATTGTAGCTTAAATTTCATTGTATATTTAAGCCAAATTTGGCGTGTTGTGGAAGAACTTTCTTTGTCGGACTATCAGCAGATTGAGTTCGACTTAGAGCCATAAAGGAAGACATAATGGAGTATAGCAATCCGAGGAACACAGACTGGAGCCTTTATAGGGCCTTTAGTAGAAACCTACGATCCCTACCTCAAAATACAAACTAGGAGAGCCAGGAACAGCAGCGGCTTTGTGCTAAAATAGCATCCTAAAGGCGTATAAACCAAGTTGTTCACTAAAGAGGATATCCCCTTTCAGAGACGTACCCTGGTGGAACACAATATGCAAGCCAAGAAAACTTTCAATAGTGCAAAAAAAGCATTCAACTGATATTCATATAGACAGCACTGTCGGAATATAACAAGGAGTTGAGGAAAAGAAAACCACGGAGAACGTTCTCTCAGAGAGTTACTGATACGACCCTAACAGTCATGCTACACAAAGTCCTGTCCAAAGATCACACCAACAGATTCAGGTTACTTAAAAAAAACTGTTGGGAGTTATGTACAGAAGCATAAGGAAAGTCTCAGCGTTCTTTTAAAGACGCACTTCCCAGACTCAACATATTTCTACCTACTAGACAAAGCAAAAGCAAGGCTGGTAAACTCATTACCAAAGAAAAAATTTAATGGACAGTCGGTAGTTTAAAACCTTTCCAAGCTTCAGGCCCAAATAGTATTGCTACAGCAGGGGCTAGATATAATAGCCCCCTACCTAAAGGCAATTTACAAAGCTAGACTGTATTCCAATGGAATGGAAATAGATTCGGGGATCTTCAGCAGGCCCAATGGCATCATACTGGTCAATTAGCCTTACCTAATTTCTCAATGATATAAGTAGCAGTGCCCTAGAGGAAAATCCGCTTCACAGGCAGTAGTTTGTCTATCAACCGGGCAAATCTACTGTGGATTCACTTCTTAGCCTCACAGCAGACATAGAAGCCTTACTACAGCACAAAGCGATTGCATACGGTATTTTTTTTATATTAAAGGTGCGCTTAACAACAGAACCTTAAAAATAAAAAAGAACCCATCAATAAGAGTATCTACATACCCACAATAAGATAGATCAATGTCGTACTCGAAAACCGTAAGATCATCGCAAGTATAGGGAGCGGTAACAGGGCCCCTGCCCTGGTATATAGTTGTGGACAACCTCCTGACGACCTTGGTTATTATACGCAAGCTTATGTCGATTACAAAGCAATTGTCATAATGGGTAAATATGACTACCATAGTAAAATGGTGACTGAAGGAAGGCATCAATGTCAATCCTAACAAAACTGTGATGGTACTTTTCAGTAGGAAGCTGAATATCAAAGCTCCCAAAAGTAAAAGGGCAATAAATAGCGATGTCCAATCAGGTGAAATATCTAGGCGTAACACTAGATATGTAACTTAATTGGAACTCGCACCTAGATAAAACAATCTGCAAAGCTACAGCGGCACTATGGATGTGCCGCAGGCTCTTTGTCAAATCATGGGGATTGAAATCCACAATGATTCATTGGCTGTACATTAAGGCAGTAAGACACATTATTACATATGGCTTAATAGTATGGTAGGTCAAGACTAAACAACTAATGGCACAAAAGTAGATTCAAACCCTTCGATGCACGAATAAATCAGAAAATAAAGTTTAATGAGTGCGATATGAAACCGGGCTGGCACTGGCATAGTATCACGCACTCAGAAATTCTGAACCTGATTAAATCAGAGTTCCTACAAATATCATCGGACCACATTTGATTTTATGTCTCGTTTTGAAGTGATTATTGACAGTCACCAAGACAGGCTGAACCGAGTCAAAAAACTAAAACATAACTCTGTAACCTGGTATACAGATGCATCAAAAATGGAAGCAGGTTAGGGCATGAACGTATACGGGTCTAAATACATAGAAACCATTTCTCTCCGACAAGGTTCATCAGTCTTACAGGCTGAAATAATAGCCTTGTATATGAGGGTAATATTTCAACCTGTGTAAGATTTGCACAAAAAAGGGCTACAAATGAGCATACATCTGTGTGATCTCAGGCAGCAGGCCGCCCTTAAGAACCTCAAAGCGTACAGCTTCATTTCTAAAACCACTTGGAACAGTAAACAAGTCCTGAACCAATATGGGCCACAAGCTCACTCTAATATGAGTATCAGGCTACGCAAGTATAATAGGTAACGAATATGGCGATTATTGTCAGGGAAGGAGCTACGATTGCTATCGGCTATCAAAAGCACATAGGAATAGCGTGGTCCAAGAGTGGCAAAACAGGATACTGGAAAAACACACCAGGTCAAAGGCAATCAAAAATATTTTTTGACCTCTTGTCAATCAAAGCTAATCAGCTCTTGCGCCTCACTAAAAGTGAGATAATATTGGTCACGGGTCTCCTTACGAGACATTTCCCAGTGAAGTACCATATAGGTAAACTTGATAACTCTGCTTGTACACTATGTGGATTGGCAGAGAAAATGGCCGAGCACATTTTATGCGTGTGGATAGTACTGGCTACCACCAAACTTTTCATAGTGGAAGAAATTACAATAAGGCCAGAACGGATCAGGGCATGACCTCCTAGGAAGTTAATTGACTTTCTGGGAGCATCCTAGTAGTAGGTTATTAGTACAAAATATCTAACCAGGTCACAGTGCTGTAAGGCTAAACGACCCTGTCTAATCTAATCAAGGATGGGTGGGTGTCCACCATCTTAACCTCTGGTTTTAAGTCTTCTTGTAATCTAATTGGCATTCAGTTAAATAGTCACATATAATCTATAGATTAAAGAACGTGATGTTGGCCATTCGCCCATCATCAATTACGTTGATTGTTGAGGCACTTATATTTTAAAAATCGATTATCACTTAATATAATAATAATAATAATAATAAACTATTGATGATTTTCAACTTTTTATTTTACTCACTACAATTGTTTCGCTACACTGTAGCTTCTTCAGGTGAAGAAATATAATAATAAAAAAATAAGTAGTTAGGTTAATTATTTTATAAGCACTATTGTAACTTATGTCTCATTGTATATGTAGGTGACCACCATTCCACCCCACAATTTTAAATTTTGAGCAATGGCTTCTCTAAAAATAGTATAAATCTGCTTTTAATCAAATTGGCATTTAGTTAAACAGTCGCATATAATAAAGGACACCCAACTCTAATCTATTGGAAGTACTGTGACTGTTTTAGTTCTCTAAAATAAAAACCTAAAGTATGTAGATTTCAATAGAATATGCTTATACTTGAAGTAATATTTATAAAAACCCTTACGCATAATATGCAAGTTAGTGGGTGTGGTAGAGATATTTTTTAACTTTACTGAAAAATAATTGGTTCATTATTATCCTTTACTAGTATTAAATATATAAGTTATAATAAAAGTAATAATAAGAAAAAATTATTTCACGGAGCATTTCTGCACCAATGTTTTACATTACATATAATGTAAAAACTACCAACCAACCGTTAAAACAACTACTCCTCATACTAAAGCACCACTTATTTAATTACATAACTATTCGCTGTGGCCACATGTCTGAAATCACATGTAGCACAATTGAAAATGTTTGTGCTGTTATCGCTTTTTTAGCCTCGTCACGAAAAGTGTTATGCAATAACAATCTGCAGACACGTGTTTCGCTGTATCACAGCTCCTCGGTGTAGCTATGTCATAATTAACGTGCGTCTTTACTAGTGAAAGGCCGCCTCTAGAATGGAATCTTAATAGAATTAAAATATTGCCCATGTTTGAATTTCAAGGCGCGTTTAAACATTGGCGCAGAAATTCTCATTGAAATTATTTTTTCTTAGTATTACTTTTATTATTATTAATATTGCACCAGAAAATCAATATTTAATCTACTCGTTTAAATATGTATGTTTAATATTGTAGTTATTTATACTAATGATTATATTTTGTTACAGGTGAGTGCACAGAATCAAGTTTAATCCAAAATGCAAGGTTAAGTATTCATCATTTATTCATTTTTCATCTCCAGAGTTTTACTCTAGAGCTGTTCTTTATTATTATTATTGAAATGTTGGAATCCGGTTGATATAATAATGTTGGAGAAAATATGCCGTGCCATTAAAAGCCTTAATCGCCTAAGAAATGGAAGTGTAAAGCGAAGAAGGGAATGCTCGCATTTACCCGTAAAAACGCAATGAGTTAAGCGGGCATAAATCGAGCCCTACCGCCTAATTAATACCTTTCGCACCTCTTCGAAAGCCAAGCACAAGGGGGGAAATAATGGATGGGCGATGGTGAGAAGTAGGGCGCGTTAACAGGCGAACGGATACAAGAGGACTGTGTTTACCAGTTAGGGCGAAGTCGAATGAAAATAAGAGGGTTTAAAGTTATTAATTGGGCACGCGTCTTTGATAATATCAAGTTAACAAGTGGTGTAATGGTGAAACACAATTGAGGGGGATCATTTATTTCAAATTAAATAAACACAATATATCATTATCACACCGTAAACATACATACAAAGGTGTAAAAATAAAGTAGAATGAAGAATTTAATTTACAAATATTTAATAATGAAAATAAAATATAATATAACGACAAGGTACATTTTTATATTTTCGATTATAATCACACTTTAGCTAGAATGAATTTTTGATATTGCAAATCTGGATACATTGAAGATTGTAAATATATTGTCAATGCAATTTCCGAGCCTAGTACATTCATTAACTACCAGATATAAGCCATAAGAGAGGAATGCATTAATTAAAGTTAGTGCGTTATAATCACAGGTTTATTAAATAATTTAGTCTTACTAAAGTCACAATTTATTTATTTTTTTAAATTTAATTATAATTAATCCAAATGTCTACTAGAATTAAATTTGACCTTAAACGACATGTGCAAAAAAAGATTGTTTAAATGTACACATTAATTATCTCAGCTTACTAAACATGATGCTGCAATAGCGCGTAGGCGTTATTACTATGTAATTTTATGTTATAAATACCAGTAGCCCGCATTATATTCATTCATTATATTTCAGTGATTATTCATTTTATTATAATTCAGTATGTGAGTATAAGGTTATTAATTTTCACAACAATCGAATCTTAATCTTGTTTACAAGTATCAGAAGTAATAAATAGTTTTCTAAAAGCATTAAATTTTACCAACCAAATATAATTTATGTGTTTGAAATTGTAAAAATTAAATAAAATCACATAAAACTAAAAATTACTAAAAACAAATGTTTTGTTTGGATATTCCGGCTAGATGGGTAACAAATCTTAGTTTCATTAATAATAAATGTTTATGAAAATTAAATGCAACAATAAATCAATTGAAGCAAAGAGAGCAGTGATAAAAGCAACTCACTTAGAATTGGAAAATAGAAAATGGCACACAGTATCGTTTTGTCTAAGTGACCACCTGAAAGTGAGGTATATAGATCTCACAAATTGACTGGACAATATCACCCTGGATTACTTAATTTTGACTTAATTGAATACGTCAAGGAAAATACTATAACTATACAAAGAAAAAACTAGATAAATTGAAAAATAAACAACTAATACAACCTACAACCATATCCCACATATTCTACTTAAAAATCTTTCAAATAAAAAATTCAATACACAGGAGATTAAGTGAATGAAATAAGAGCTCAAATATTTCCCAACACCAATGAATTTCGAAAATTACTTCAAAAAGCTAGACACAGAAGTCGCTATAAATAGAGCTGGGGTAACTAATAAAATGGACTAAATACCATTCTTCAATATAATAATTAAGGATCATATAAAAATGTTTAAATTTAAATCATCAAAGAACAACGAGGAATTATTGATTTTCAATCAAGAAAATAAAACAAAAGTGAACAAGGGTAACACAATCCAATCCAAAAAACTGAATGCATCGAAATAGTAGAATCGTTCTTAACACAGAACAAATTTCAAGTGGTCAACAAATATCCAACCTCTAACTTTCAAAAACAAATCACGCAAGTAATAAAAGTGGTATCATATTATCAAGCTCCAATATATAAAATTTACACATGTATAAGCAATAAATTACCACAGCTAATACTATTATATTATATCATAAAAAACCCAATAGAACTCGTCAACTTTACACAACAAGTCACATTAAACAAAAAGGTAATTCTCGTCTTATTTGCTGATTTCCCATAATTAAAAAATATAAAAGAATCAATACAATAATATTGTCTATAAGAAAGCGAAATCTACAATATGGTTGATACTTATCTATTAGGTCTTCCCATGGGTTCCCCAACATCACCATTATTTACAGAAATTTGAAATTTTCATGAAGTCATAAAAACTGCTGAATAACAATATGGATGATGAATATAGTATACTCGTGTCGATGCGTAGATTGGATATGGGGTGGCTCAGATCGACAACTATACACATTCTTAAAATGAATGAATAACATACATATACTTTCTAGATATTACTGTAACCTGTACTAACAGCAAACTAGGATATGCAATCTATAGGAAGCCGGCAATGACAAACAAAATCATACCCAACGACTCATTCCAGTCAGAACAAATTTAAAAATAGCAGCACGTATATATTCATCCGCATTTTACCAATTCTTATCAATGCCAAGGATTACAAAAAAAAATATAACAATACAGGTTACTTATAACAACGGATGTAATAAGAGTACCCTGAACAACATTGTGAAAAGGAATAAGAGGATAATAAAGAGCATCATACTTTTACAAGGCAATACCTACTCAATATTCGTACCTTTTTTTAAATAACAACTGTATCAAAATTTAAAAAAAAACAACTAAGAGTACATGATACAAAGGCAACAAATTTAGGCCACAAAATAATAAACAACAAAATAGTAACAAAATGTATGTTTAAAAAATCTGTGAATTCACCGCTAAAATTATCATGGCATATATCTAGATCAAACGAGGCGAAATTTTGGGAAAAAGTAACGAGAAGCCAAAAAATCAATAGATAATAGAATTACAAGTACATGATTAGCGAACCATTACATAACTATAGAGCACATCATGAGGAAGTTTTAACCGATCTATATTTGACGAAAAGGTCAGAAGCTTAATCTACTAGAGGTATTAGAGATCAAAAGTGCCATTACTAATAATAAATACAGAGAACATCATTAACGCTGTAATTTCCATCAATTGAAGAGTCTTACCTGCGGTAATACAGGATGCGCGTTACGGACTTTTTTGGGATAAGTAGTACTAAATATCGCAAACGAAGTGAACGTAGACTGTGAAACCGCCACGAACAAATCAAAAACCAAGTGTTCTAAATGTAAAAAAGACGTAGTTTCTACAGTAAGTTGTACGAGCTGTCATTCGTACTTCCATCAAGCGTGTATTGACATCCATATGAAGAAATGTAAGCGTCAATATGCTAACTCAGCTTGCAAGTACAAAGAGTTAAAATTACCATGCCCCACAAACGAAGCTACATTGCAATTCGATATGCTCTAAATAAACTACTGATAAAACTAATAAAAGAACTAGAGAGTAAGAATGAAGTGCTATGTTATTGCAATACTCTTTTGAAAGATCACTTATATTCAAATAAACTCTAGTTGGAAACCATATCAACAGTTTTCCTGTAGAAATAGCAGCTCCCTGGAAATCATTGACATCATTCTTCCAGATGTATAAGATGAAACAAGAAACGCTAATTTAAGGCCAAAAGGCACGAGAACCCCCAACGGAAAACACTTCACGATAAATACTTTGTATATTAACACACAATCCATAAAAAATAAAATATTAGAACTCGAGTCATTCTTGATGGAACCAAATAATAAATATGCTTTTTTATGTCTATGTGAGCAATGGCTAAATAGGCAGGAAACTAAATGTTTAAGTTGAAATAATTATGTAGTAGTAACTCTCACAACAATAGTGTTTCCAGTTATAATGACCAACTCACGCAACATTGTATCATTGACACGGCAATATCGGACCACCTCGTAATTTTTTTTTAATTTTCATACAGTAAACGAGAAACATCACAGGGGAAGCTACAGTTCTTTAATCATATTGAAGAACTCAAAAACGGGATGATCCAGTGATGGAACTATCATAAAAAATGAAATTTCTTATAAACACTCTCAAAGAAGCATCCAGCAAAGCTTTTCTTAATGAAGTCGGTAACAAGTCAAACAAACACTGTTGTGAAATGGTAAAATGACACACTAAGAGCAATCGTGCAAAATTTGAGCTTAATGAACATCATATAAAAGAATAGTAAAGTTAATGAACGTGGTTTTAAGAAACAAATACAAGGCAATCTATAAAAACCAAATAAAAAAGTCAAAACTAGAAGCTAACAATTAATACTTATCAAACCAAACCAAATGAATTTAATGAACTATTGGAATTTGCTCTTGGACCTAATAAAATTCCTGATCTTTTAATGTGTGGTGGTGTCAACTGTAAGAAGTCTACTTATTTTAAATTTTGTGAGGTAACAATAAGCGAAGTAAGAAATGCAATTAACAAATTAAAAACGAGTCATAGTTTTGACATTTATGGAATCAATACGGAAATAATCAAATTCATAAAGAATAAATAGTGATTCCACTCACAAAACTATTCAACGAATGCATTAAAAGAAATACCTTTCCTGATCTACTTAAAGTCTCAAAATGTTCTCCAATTTACAAGAAAGGAGACGAGGAAGCTGCCGCAAGTTATCGGCCTATAAGTATTCTTCCAATTATCTCAAAAATATCTGAGTCACTCATTAAAGAGCAATTGGACGAATACTTAGACATTAATAACATCCTCACTAGCCAGCAATATGGTTTTAGGAAGCGCTATCGCTGATTTTGTTGAATGAACAATAGACTGCATTGATTTTCGATTTAACTAAAGCTTTCGATTGTATATCTCACGAAATTCTACTACGTGAGTTATATTTTTATAATATACAACCGAGTGGGTGTAAAATGTAATCATTTTACCTCGCTGGTAGAACACAAAGTGTCCAGTTTACTCAATCAAGATCTGAGTACAAAGAAAGCTTATAAAGTGTGCTTCAGGGCTCTGTTCTTGGGCCTCTTCTGTTTCTCATCTTTATAAATGATCTTCCATCATATTTGAGCAACAGAAAGATTATCGTGTTTGCAGATGACACGACACTTTGCTCAATGAACCCTGATTTAATAACTGCAAATGACTCCCATAAATCCAATATTTCAACACTTATCGATTGTTTTTTTAAGTAAAAAATTGTGTTTAAATGAACATAAAAACAAACAGTAACCTCATTATGCATTCGCTAACTACCATGGTATTAGGGTTTATAATCTAATACTATTTAGCGTACGCTAGTTACCTATTAAACAATTTATATGAGTAGTGAAAAGCCATCTAATAAAAAAGCATATTGTGATTTCAACGAGTTTAAAAGCTGGCAAGCAAGACACAATATAACCTAATAACTTACGCTATCATAAATCTGTAACGTACAGAACCAATGTTTTCTAGTCATTCTTTAATATTATTTATTTATACGTTATTTTAGCCAGCGTTTTAAAATTTAAGTATATTATCTACACAAATATTTTTAAATTTCTTTTATCTATAACTATTGGGTTATATATTTATTATTATTCTAGATTAGTACAAATAATGGTATATATAATTAAATAGCGTGAGTTATGATTCATTGTTATCAATAAGGTTGTCATGGTTTATTCTTGGATGATCGCCTACGGGCAGGGTAGGATACGTAGTTCAAGAAGTTCTGTTAATCAACATTCTGCAGCACCAAGAATATCCGACACTTCAGTACAGCGAATTCTCAAGATTTACGTTTCCACTCCCATAAAATGGCAGTTGTGCACCAGTTGAAGGAGGCCAGCTATCCAATAAGTGCAGCGTTTTCTGAAGCGATGCTACAACTTTTGGAATATGAGCCTAATTCGATTTTGGTAATGAGCGAGAAGGCTTATTTTCATCTTAAAGGTGTTGGGAATCGTCAAAACTTTCGATACTGGGCCTCTGAAAATCCAAAAACTCTGCATGAATTGTCACTACAGAACCCCGAAGTTACCGTGTTCTACCTTTTTTGTGGAAAACGGGAATACTGTGATATCTGATCGTTACGTGAATATTCTGAAGAACTTCTTGAGAACTGAGTTGAGAGGACGACTAATCAATGTTTGGTTCCAACAGGACCCATACTGCCCGAGTTATGTCCACTATTGGAGAAAGAGGAAGCTAACTTCAGAGAGCATCTCCACATTTATCAGCGTGAAAATGGACACCATCATAATGATATTATTATTTTAACTTAAACTGTATTTTCGGACCACTTATTTAACCTCTAAAATAGTGGAGTACTGTTAATTTGCAAAACGTGCGTTTCGCACGGCATACCCTATATAATATTTCCTAACTTTTGATTAGCTTAAACTGTGAATACGATCCTAAAGGATCGACTAATAATAAAATTATGATAGTGTTTACTATACCCCATGTTTAATTAATGTTCTTAAACTTTTAAATTTAGTTTATATAGCAGATTACTCAATTTTAAAAAAAATTCAGGATTGTTTTTTCTCTGATAAGGTTTATAATTTTGGGATTAGACGGATATCTATTTTCTTGCTGCAATTAGAAGAAATATGTTGGATAATTGTAGTGCCGTTATAAAATTCTTTTAAAAAATGGCCAACACTAGTAAACCTAGAAATAAAGCACCAATCAGTGTCACAAAGTTCGGGATAGTTACCTCTTTGTTTGATATAACAGCTTTATTATTTATTGAAGATAATTCAGGTGTGCATGGTAATGAAAGTGTACGTGCAGGGTGATATGAATCTCCTACAGCTTATGCATGAGGCTCTCTTTTACCTGAAGTATTTTTAATAGTAGTATTATACTACTGAAGGCCTAAACATTTGGAGAAATTAGAAATAAAATCACGGTTGATGCCGAAAACTATATATGAGTCATCAAATGATTACCATAAAACACTAATATATTCATAAAAAATATGTAGTTTTAATTAAATATGGTGCCCTTATTTGAATGAATTTATTCCTCAAATCATTTCGCCCTTGTGTCTCGTTTCTTCTAGTAAAGCTTGAATTTCATTAAGCAATTTACTTTGCATCGGAGTAGGGTCTGTTACTAACTAATAGTGTCTAAGTTTTTGCACATTTTACTAAATCAACTAGTATCTTGTTGTTATAGGCTTGGGCCATTGCCAAATTTTACCAATCATAAATATAGAGTTCTCAAGATGAGCAGTCATGATATCTCCATTAGGCTTTATACTATCCACATCTATCTTGCTGATATTACATATGCCGTAGGGACCTTATTATCAATTGAGCTAAATATACAATGTGGATATTTTAACTGGAATAAAATTCATAACTTCGATATAGGCTATTTTTCAAAAAATCCAGAAACACAGCATGTAAATGCTGTTTGTTTATTTGTTCCTGGAAGTGCCCAGTCACCTCCGGTCCTTTTTTTTCAAATGGAAAGCTATGACAACTGATACCTCGTTTGAAAGATCTCTTCTCAAGGAATATAACACTATTTACTTCTTGAATATTTTGAAAGCCTACGTGATAATAAAAGCTTTTTGCAGGAACTGAGTATGAGTTTCTCGCATCCAATAAGGGTTATGGTCAGCCCAATAACGACAGTTTTCAATTAAAGTTTCCACACTGTATAAGGAAGTGCCATGTACATCATAAATAATTTGTAATTAATAAATTCATATTAAAAAAAAAACGTTTACTTTGTTGATATCACACTTTATTTTTAACTTAAAAATAAAGTGTGATATCAACAAAGTAAACGTATTTGTTTAATTTTCCAAGATGTATCACGAAGTTAACGCCTCAACCATTAATCAATTAAATTCATATTAATTAAGATGGTGATAACTAATTATATATGTTAGTCTAGGTCATATTAGTCGTAAGTAATAAAAACATATCATGAGATAATATTAATTTAAAAAATTCTGTATTTTTTCTGTTTACTGATGATTACACCTTAAAAACGTCGTATTAATCTTAGACTTGTCGTAGTCTGGTAAACATATTAGTACTGAATGATTCTCAACAAGAGATAATTCGGCAGCGTCTTTCACGTCACATCCACGGCTACTGTTTTGCATAGACCTAACTGTCTCTCTACCGTGAACGGTCCATTCTTCATAGGCGAGGAAACAATGGCGTACTAATTAAAGCCACAGTGCTGCTGCACGACGATGCATAATAATTAGATTACGTTCGTATTTCTGGCGGAGTGGACCGTTATGTCTGGAATCATTGCACGGGAAATGGGTGATGTCCTTCCAGTCAGGACAGGATGAGCTATTTCCTGTAAATTATTAACGAGAGGAAGAAACTGATGTTGCTCGTTCGTCAAGATGTACACAAAAAGAAAAATATATTTTATAATTAATTAAATAATTCAATAAATTAAATTAATAAAACACCTCTGTCTAAAGAGTTTTGCTTTATTTTGTTGAAATACTGCTATAATTATTTCACTATACCGTGGCTTCATAAGGCAGATGAATAATTATTTTAAAGTATAACAATTGCGACCTAAATACTAACTATATATATCATGGGGGGCGTTACAGCTAAACCGATTACAAATTTAATAGTGTGGTATTAATAACATCGGTTTGTTCATTTTATTAATATTTTATATTTATATTTATTAATTCCTAGCTGTTCTAGTAGATTTAATTTTCTCTCCTTGAAGCTTGTATGTAAAATTTTCAAATTTTCGTTGAAATAATGTTGTTCCTCCCTAAAGTGTTTGGCGTAAGTTGACGTTTTCTCCTGAGTGATTATTTTTTGTATTTCTGTGTTACATCTTGGAAGACTGTTATGATATGTCCAACGTATACTTTTGGACAATCACCGCACTCTTACAAGTAGACAAAAGATTTGTTTAATTTTGTTGATTTGTCTCTTCCATTATTGATCAATTTATGGATTGAATTATCTATCTTGAATGAAGTTTTTTAGTTGCTATTGAAGGATCGCTAATATAAGATAATAAGCTATAATTTGTATTTTATTCTAAATTGTTTTGTGGAAAAATTAAGTAAATCATTTTGCGTTTCTGTTGTTTATTTGGTATATTATTTACGCTTATCAATATTCTTTTTAATTCTTTATTAAAATTGGTCTCCGATAAAGGAGTATTTATCAGTCGATGAATCATGGAATCATAGGCTGCAAGTTTGTGCGACATGTAATGAACTGATTTTAAATGTATAAGTGTATCGGTATGGGTTAGTTTGTAATTTATACAACAATACATTTTAAAGAGTTTCAAGACCATATGGTGGGTTTTCTAAGAAAATACACTTAAAAAACAGACCTTGGATAAAGACTGAGTCGACCGGTTTACGGACGTTTATTTATTATTATTATTAGAGCAATATAAAATTGCAAAAGTGTATACAATGATGTTTAAGATGTGACAGGTGCACCAAAGATTGCGAAAATATCTGAATGTCACTGAAAAAAACTATGGAGAAAAAGTTTTTTTAATGAAGCGCTTATAGAGAATGAATAAAGTGAATAAAACATATTTATAAACAAAACCTTTCCAAGTGTTACATAAACCCCCAGTTGTTGTCAACCTCGCAACATGCGTACACCAAAGGGAAGTCCGTGGAAACAGCTCTGCACTCCCTGGTTAGTCAAATAGAAGGAACAATGGGCCACAAGGAGTACACGCTGGTGACCTTCCTCGACATCGAGGGAGCGTTCAACAATGTGTACCCTGAAGCCATTGAGTCCGCCTTAAACGCAACTGGAATTGAGGCAACAGTTGTCGACCTCATAGGCAAGTTGCTCCGAGGAAGAAACATCCGTTCCAAACTAGGGAACTCCCGTATAAGTAGGCAGGCGAACAGGGGCACGCCACAGGGCGGGGTCCTTTCTCCCCTACTCTGGAACCTTGCGTTAAACGACCTTCTCTTAGATCTACGCAACTCCGGATGTAGGGTAGTAGCCTACGCAGATGATGTGGCCCTAGCCATCTCAGGGAAACATCTCAATGTAATGTCCCAGCTCACACAACGGGCATTACTAATACTAACTCAGTGGTGTGAACGATGCGGCCTAGGCGTAAACCCACAAAAAACTGAGCTAGTTCTTTTTACTAAGAAACACAAAATCCCCAAATTCTCACCCCCCATCTTAATGGGAGTAGAATTGGAGATAAAAGAACAGGCTAAGAATTTAGGTATCATACTGGACCGAAAGCTCAGTTGGAAACCTAATATCCAGGAAAGAGTACGGAAAGCCACCGTGGCGCTGTACTCTTGCAAAAAGACGGTAGGCAAAAAATGGGGCATGAAACCCAACATCACCTACTGGCTCTACAAGGCAGTAGTAAGGCCAATACTCTACTACGGCGTATTCATATGGTGGACTGCTTTGGACAAAAAGGTTCACCAGCAAGCATTTGGGAAGGTCCAAAGGTTGGCAACCCTGATGATTACAGGAGCTATTAGGACATGTCCCACGAAAGCACTGGAAACAATCCTCAATCTGACCCCTGTGGATCTCCTCGGCAAGCAGATTGCGCTAACAACAGCATTAAGACTGAACTCAATCTGCCGACTCACAACTAATACGCGGGGACACACAAGAATTCTCAAAGAATTCCCCGGTGTCCCTAAGAATATTGACCGCTGTCTACCGATCCCTGCATTTCATAACAAGTTCTCCTCCCAGATCCCTACCAAGGAGGACTGGGCGGTGGACAAAGAAAATGAAGCAGGGACACTACACGTCTTCACGGACGGTTCTAAGCAGGACACAAAAGTTGGGGGAGCAGTCTTCTCCGAAGACCTGAAGATCCGACTATCCTTCAGACTACCAGACTACTGTAGTGTACTACAGGCAGAAGTAATCGCCATAAATACTGCAGTAGAATGGCTAAGGATCAATAGGACAAACGCAAACCGGGTCCACATTTACACTGATAGCCAAGCGGCAATCAGGGCTCTAACAGGTGTGAGTAGCACCTCAAAAGTGGTATCTGATTGCCGGAAATCACTAAATGAACTGGCAACACAGACAAACGCTCAACTCATCTGGGTGCCTAGCCACAGCAACAACCCGGGTAATGACACAGCGGATGAGCTGGCTAAGAATGGAACGAAGCTTCACTCGTCCTCAATAAACCATCACCCAGGAATTCCCTTAGCGACTAGCAAGGAAATCCTAAGCAATATCATCCTAAACCTAACAAACAAAAGGTGGATGAATGAGAGCAGCTGTAGCACAGCAAGGCAGATTTGGCCACGCTGCAACAGCAAAAGAAGCGATGGCATCATCTCATTAAAGAGACATGACATTGCGCTAACAGTGGGAGTCATCACGGGACACTGTCCCATTGGCAAACACGCAGAAAGGTTAGGAATAGCCCACAACGACTTTTGTAGAGGGTGCCTCGACGAAGAGGAGGAGGAAAACGTACTCCACTACCTCTGTCAATGTCCCGCGCTGGCCGGAATAAGAGATTCCTCCCTAGGCCGTTCCTTTATGAATGAGCTCTCTGACATCGAGACAACCGATGCCAGAAGCATAGCCAGATTCATAAATGGCTCCAAATGGTTCCCATAAGAACTCAGGAAAGGGAAATTGGTATCACAACGGGCCTATCTAGGCCTAAGTGTGCACCTCTTCGTGGTGCTGCCACACCAACCTAACCTAACCTAACCTACTACATCCACACTGACTACAAGTATACCTAGCTACGGAATAGCTAGAAACGAAACTCTATTCACAGGTAGTGACATGATCCTACTATTCAGAGGACAGAGTCATCTAAGTGTATAAGTATATAATAGGGATTATGAAATCATTGGTAATTCAACTCGAAGACCAACACATGATAATAGTTCTGCGTAAAAGTATGCAAATTGCTTATAATTTCGTATTATAGAAACAAATAAAAACACAGCCTTGATCAGAACCAGGAAAGGCTAGTGGCGTAATCTATACATTGAAAACGCAGATTTGAAATGACGTTTGAATCTTATGAAGTTTGGACAAGAATGCTTGTATTGTCACAAATTATAGTGATGTGAATTTTTAATCTTTATTATATTAATTACGTGTGTTAAAAAACAACTTTTTTTTCAACTATGGTCAGATATACGTTAGATAAGATATTAATATTGAATCAATAACCAATGATATCACCAAAATAGTTAGTAATTATAATAACATATCCCTATGTTAAAATAATATTGCAGCATTTTACATGAAAGTTTCGCCCTGGTGAAACGAATACATTGCTACAAGCTATTTATTGAAATAAAGTGAACTGAATAGTATGTCAGCATTATCAATCGTTCGACCAAGGTCATATACCATGGTACACCACAGCAGGGACCCTTTTGCTGTGGTTGTCGTTTCTGTTGTCAAACGCACCTTCAATATCCTTGAAAATACCTAATGCAATCTCCTTGAGATTTAGCGAAGCTTCTGTGCCTGTTGGGAGGTTATGAAGTACATCCATAGCATAGTAGATTTACAAACTGCTGCTTATGGACCGGATTTGCCTTTAGGGTTCTGCTTCTTATATAATATAACGGTATGTTTATAATTTTCTCCATGACTTTTAGTATAAATGCGGTAAAGCTAATTGGGTGGTAGTATTTGGCCTCATCAGTGGCCTTCAGCCCGCTTTGGGGATAAATATCACTCAGCCTCTTTCCATTCCATTGGAATATAGCCTAGCTTTGTAAGCGGCCTGTAGGTAGGGAGCTTTAATATCTAGCCCCTGCAGCAGTTTAGGTAAAATGTCATCTGGGCATTGTCCTTTAAAGAGTTTAAAGCTATCAACTCATTCATTTTTTCCTTGGTAATAAGTTCACCAGCCTTGCTTTTGCTTCATCTAGTAGGCAGAAATATTACATATGTTAAAATTACAGTGATACTTTCCTTCAGCCCCTCTGCATAAGTTCCATCAGGTTTTTTTTAGCCCAATACTGCTGGAGTGGTCTTTGGACAGGACTTTGTGGAGCCTGGCTGTTGGGGTTGTATCAGTAACTCCCTCACAGAACGTTCTCATCAGGGCACGCAGCTGAAGGGAAATCTTCTTCAGACACTTGGATTTGTATGCCTTTAGAGAGTTTTGATATTTAGCTTCCTACGATTAGTGAAAGATACCACCACAGATTTGTCAGAATTAATATTGAAGCCTTCCCTCAGACACCATTTTACTGTGGTATTAAGGGCGTTTTGGACTAAGGAAGGTATAGGGTCATATTTACCCTTTATGACAATTGATACTTCGTCAGCAAAACCTTGCGTCATCATTATGTCATCCACCATGGTACACCATAGCAGGGACTCTTTTACTGTTAGGTGGTAGGATTTAGTCTCATCAAGTGGCCTTCAGCTCGCTTTTGGGGATAAAGTTCACTCTGCCTCTGGAGCTTTGATATCTAGCACCTGCTGCAGCAGTGCAGAGAAAATATCATCTGGCCATTGTGCTTTAAAGAGTTTAAAGCTATCAACTTCTCATTCATTTTTTTCCTTGGTAATGAGTTCACCAGCTTTGCTTTTGCTTGCTCTAGTAGGTAGGAATATTACATATTATAAAATTACAGTGATACTTTCCTTCGGCCCCTCTGCATAAGTTCCATTAGGTTTTTTTTATTAGCCCAATACTGCTGGAGTGGTCTTTGGACAGGACTTTGTGGAGCCTGGCTGTTGGGATTTATCTGTAACTCCCTCACAGAACGTTCTCATCAGGGCACACCCCTGGAGGGAAATCTTCTTCAGACACTTGGATTTGTATGCCTTTAGAGATCGTCGGTTCCCACACTTAAGCCATCTTTATAAAGGCACCAATCTGTGTTTCTCTTCTAGTGGTGGCTTGCTTTTATCTGGAAAGTAGGTAGAGGTCATGACAACCTGCCTCTACAAGGGCTGCTGCTTGGTCCCATGTGATGAATTCTGGAATAAATGTAGAATTAATGTCTTCTCTGACCATTAGAACTGCCCTTGGAGTAATGCAGTCTGCCTGTCTGCTTAACCTTTTAGAGTAATAGAGATTCGATTAAATACAACATATGCCCATCAATAGTGTTGTTTATGCCCACTGGTTTTTTGCATTTAAGGCTTCCCTTCTATCCGTCCCTATCGATTGTATACGGCTTTTTGGAGCCATTGTAGTTGCCTTTAAGGCAACCAACAAGCTTGTCTTTACTGTTTTTTGGCAGCTCATCCTCACCTGTTTTGCTGCAAGTTTTGTCCAAGTTGTTGGACTTCCGCGTTAAGGTTTTGGTCCATGTACGTCCCATGGGGGGGGAGGAAAGGAAAAGGTCTATTTTAGCAGAGACCTGCATGCCATAATAAGACTATTGAAACTGGAGGTCACATGGTACCCAGAGTCCGTTCCCTGTGCCATACATCTATCGGCATTATGCCATCTTTGAGTATTTAGCTAATTTGTTTTTTGTGGTTTCCTTTCCACATTGATCTGGGCGGTGAACCAAGATTCTCCAGACTTGTCACGTGAGAATATGACCACTGACAGCGACAAGTCCGACATGTCAGGTCAGATGGTTATTAAATCCAAACATCATGTATCGTTAGCCCTGGTGCAAGCCCTAAGCCACGATACTACACCCGGGCAGGAGTAGGGTATGAAAAGGTTTATGAAATCTAATATATTTGGGGTTGAAAAAGGTTTGAAGAGTTTGTCCAAAGGAGGTCGACTGATCATGGAGCAAATCGTGAAGGGAACCCCCTACTGCATATTGTAATGGGTCCGATAATCTCTTAGTAGTAGGCCATTTTCACGCCCTAGGATAATCCCAAAGTGGTTTGCACCCTATTGGAGTCATTCTAGTGGTTCATCGGTGGTACAATACTGAACCTTCACACTACAATAAGGTGCACTCCTTTGTAAAGGTTCTACATGTTTTATAAATTATAATGATGTCTATACATTTGTAATAAAAGATTTATAATTAAGATTCACTTGGTTTTGTTTTATACATAGCTTTTTTTGTTCAACTAGTTTCAGCTTAATGCTATTATCAAGAATGATGAACCAAATGACTCTAGTAATAGTACATGGCACTAAACACAAAGAAGTTGAGCGGAGTATTACCAAACCAATTTTGGTAGTGGTGCAAATTTAACAAATTGTTCTTAATTGTAATGTTTTTAAATTTAAAGACGTAATACATATCTTCGATTATTATGAACTGTTGTTGATAAAATTCTTACTTCCTGTAACAATAATTGTCAAATAAAATATTAAAAGGTTATTATATTCATTTTCGTTCAAGTCAAAACTATTTAATGAAGCGCTTCTTAAAGTGCACTGTGCAATATTGTATTCAATTATTTGAAACATAATCGTCTGGAGAAAAGTAAGATGTGAATGTGTTCAGAAAACCTAAAGCTGGCGGATTGATCTATAGATCATTTTTAAAATAACAAAATAAGGATAGCCCTATCGTACATTTATAAACTGTTAGTTAAACATAAAACTTACTCAAAACAGCCTAAACTAATTGAAGGTCGTAACATTAGAATAATAATATTAAAACACAGTGAAGAAAGGAATTTAATCTTCACATAACTTAAGAACACATACATACGTAACATTAGAAGATCACACACTGCTGTCACAAAATTGCCTGGTCTGCTCTAATGTCACTACTAGTCCTGTGAAATTATATTTATATTTATTTATATTGAATGGTTAAAAAAATAATATAGAAAGTAATCACCAAGAGCTATTTGTAGATAAAACAGCGAAGGGGAGAAATATCAGGATGGACAAAAGGTATAGGAAAAGTGTATTAATTATACAAAAGAAATGTGCGTGTTATAAAGAGCACTATCATAGCAACACTAATTTAAATGTATATATTCTGACAGAAAGCCTTACACTAATTTAAATGTATATATTCTGACAGAAAGCCTTACACGAATTTATATTCAAATTAAGTTAAGTTAAATAAATGAAAAGGTGTACAAAATTTAAAGGAATTGAGATAATTATCCTAAAATCGATCATGGGGTGGTCCACGCGATGTCACCTCGTAGCGAATTGAGTGATCCTGGAAAATGTTCTTTCAAAAATGCCATAGACTCCCCTGAGGTATGACAAGTCGCTCCGTCTTGCTGAGATAAGACTCTTCTAATGTCAATATCACGCCTTGGAAGGAAAAATTGCCCAGCATGTCAGGGGTTCTGACACATCTTTCACCACCTCGGGGTACTACAGGCTTCAACAATCCTCTAGTACCGAGGTTTTGCCGCCATTTCATATAGAAACACAACCGTAACTTCCAACATTGAATTATGTTTGAAATCTGCGTTTTATATCATCCACAGATCGCCCAGTTTTGAACGCAAGTGTAACAAGTTTTACAGTGTAGTAAATTTTGCCGTTGCGACCTATGTTCCTTTTAAACTAACTTGATCTTCTAGTTATCCGAAATGACATGATAAAAATGTAATTGTTCTAATAAAGCAGACAAATTTCACATGCTGGAAAAATTGAAAGAATAATTATTATTATTTTTCATACCTTTGGGAACGGTGTTCATTATGACTTGTGATCGAGCTCTATACTATATAAAAAGAAATCCTTCACACGTGTGGAAACTTATTAGAGAAAAGAAAATTAAACTGATTTTTAATTTTCCCTCTTAGAAACCTGTATCAACGTTGCTACTAATAATTATCGTAGTAATGAACGATATTAATTATTAATGTAATTATTTGAAGTGTTAATTGTTTGCAAAAGATCTTTCTAATGCAATGAAATCCTGCCTTCTGTTGATGTAGTATAAATTATTTAAATCTGATTAATAATAGTATACGTTATAAGAATAAGAATAAGAATAAGAAATTTATTGGCCTTTTTCATTGTAACAGCAATATTAGACACGTCAAAATACAATACAAATTAAAATATGGTTAATGATAATAAATAGAAACAATACAATAATTAACTAATACATAAATACAATTTACAAATTAGCTGAAATGGTTTATCCTTCAAAGTTACCTATGCTATGTATGAACTCGGCAACACTATAAAAAGCTTGTTGGTGTAGATATGATTTTATTTTTGTTTTAAAGTTATTTATTGTTAGCGTTGTCATTGAGTGCGGCAGTTTATTATATAAATCGATTCCTGATTTGTAAAGTGCTATTTTAAAATAGGTGTGTTTAAATTTATATGTAACTAATTTTCCCTTGTTTCGAGTCGCGTATTCGTGAACATCGCTATATTTTGTAAATTTGGTTTTATTACTGTGAATAAAACAAAGAATTTTTAAAATATATATACATGGTAGTGTTAATATTATATATTCAATAAATTTGTTTTTACAAGTTTCGACGTAATTCAAATTAAACATTAAGCGAATGATGCGTTTTTGTGTCACAAATAATCTGTTGGAACCACTTGACAACCCCCACAATGTTATATTGTAACTTAGATGCGAGTATACTACGGCATAATATACAGTTAAAATAGAATCAGGGTTAAGCTGATTTTTGAGTCGTGATATTAAAAAATATGATTTATTTACCTTACCACACGTGAAGTCTATATGTTTGTTCCATTGTAAATACTTATCAATTATTATCCCCAAATATTTTATGGATTCAGATGTTTTTATCAAATTATTTTTAAAAGTAAAAGTAATGCCATCATTCTTTTTATGGATGTTTGATAGATGTATAATTTCTGTTTTTTCAACATTTATAATTAATTTATTTAGATTACACCATTCGTTAATTTGAGACATAACTGAAAATATTTTACTTTTTGCCTCAACTAATGTCTCAGCAGAAACTAGGACCGCAGTGTCATCTGCATACATAAAGACTTCTACGTCAGTTATGTGATTCGGTAAGTCATTTACAAAAAGTAAAAATATCAGTGGGCCTAGTATTCTCCCTTGAGGAGTTCCCATATTCATTGTGAATATGTCTGACAGTGATTCCTTGTATTTTACTGTATATTCCCTTTCGCTGAGATAAGATACTAACCAGTCATTTATGAAGTTTCGAAAGCCTATATTAAACAATTTAGTACGTAATAAATCGATATCAATAGTATCAAACGCCTTTTTTAAATCAAATAAAATAATAAACGTTTCTTTTTTGTTATCTAAATTGTTTAAACACGATTGTGTTAAATTTATGCACGCGGTCTCTGTAAACCTACTTTGGCGAAATCCATATTGTTTATCGTTCAATATATTAAATTTTTCAAGAAAACAAAACATTCTTTTACTCATAAGTTTTTCAATAATTTTCGAGAAGACACTAAATAAACAAATTGGTCGATAGTTAGTTATATCTGTATCATTCCCTTTTTTAAATAGCGGTATTATTTGTCCGATCTTCAAACGCTTGGGGTATTTGCCTTGTGATACTGAGATATTAATTAAATTGCAAACGAATGGTGCAATGATATCCGCATTAGCTTTAACTAATTTAACTGGAATATCGTCAAGGCCCGAGGAATTAGTGTTACGCAGTGATAATATAACAGAAATTATTTCACTTTCAGACACTGGAATGAAGCAAAATGAGTTGTTTTGATATTGTGTGTTTGCAATAATAGTATTATTAGTACTATTAGATGGAATATTTAAGTCCTTGATTGATTGTTCAAAAAAAGTCGCAAACTTATTGGAAATATCATAATCACTTTTACTCATTTCCACATTACATTGTTTTTTGTTTTTATAATGAACTAGATTCCATAATGCTTTAACTTTGTTTGTATATATTTAGCAGCATGTTGTTTTTTTTCAAAAATAATTAACTGGTTGAGAGTCTTTTTTTTAGTTTTCAATTGTATTGCCAAGTCATTTCTACCTGATACTTTAATATTAAAGTCTAAGTTTTTAACATCATTATAGAGGCTTTGAACTTCAGCTGAAAAGGTAATTTTTTGCCGTTCCAAGTTACGAGCGGATACTAGTTTTTTTCTCTTTGGAAATATCACTTCAAAACACCACTTAAATTGGTCATAGAAATAATCAAATACAAAATTAATATCATTATCGTATTACCAGTTAATAAACTCGCTATGTTTTATAAAATGTTGTCTAAATTCACTAATCTTGTTAGGTGAAATGACAGGAATAATTTTATAGGACGGTTCTTTTTGAGTAGGCAATTTTAGTTCTATATGCGCCGTCTGTGCAAAATGATCAGATAGCCCAGGATTGAAATTGTTAATAGACTTCACAATTTCAGTGTCGTTGGTAATTAAATAATCAATCGAGGTCATTGATATATGATCTAAACCTAGAAATTTCTGCATTCTAGTGACATCCTTTATTAGTGAAAATAGATTATGAGCTACAACAAGTCATTTAGGGAATCTGTCATCTTATTTTTATTTAAACTATCTATATTCAAGACCCCACAAATGATAATAGTTTCAAATTGTTAATTTACAATATCTAATAGCCGATTGAATTGATTAAAAAATAGTTCGCTTATATCACTAGCATTATTAGGTGGTCTGTAAATTGAAATAATACAAGTTTTTATGTCTACTGATATTCCACAGCACTCAATGACATTTTCTATAGCTAACTTCTTTATAATTTTTAATGATTTGATTTGTTGTAAAATATTACGTTTTATAAATATTGCAGTTCCACCGTGTATATTCGTTCTTCTAGAAAAGTGAGCTAACATTTCGTAGCCAGTAATTTTAAAAACATCAATTTGAGTTTTGTCAAGCCAGGTTTCGGTGAAGCATAAAATATTAAAATTAAAATTATTACATAGTACATCGATAAAATTTTATTTGTGGAAAATTGACCGAATATTGATATGAAATAGGTTTATAGTTAAACAATGTATATTTTTAATATCTAGAAGTCCACTGCTGCGGGTTTCCAATTCGCTTTCCTCGGTACGTCGAATTCCATTTGCGGTGGTTATTGGGTCGAAATAACTGCACTTTTATTCCTTCGCACCAGAAGTTTTCATTTAAAATAGTCTCCGCCTCATTTTTGGGAACGGAGATTTTAAAGCTGGAGTGGTAGTCGGCGCTTTTTAATTTATTGACGTAAAATGATCGTAAAGGGAGTTTTTTTTGTAGGTAATTAAGAACGTTATCCTCGTTCGTGTTTGCGTGTAAATTAGAAACATAAATTATTGTCATTGGAGCTGCAGAGACGATTTCATTCTCTTCGGGTTTCTTAACTCCCGTTATAGTAGTTGAGGTCTTTGAGTCTGCTACTGTTAAACTGGGACTACCTGACTGGGGAACAGCTTCCTTAGCATTGTCTTTGTTTCGCGAAGACAGCAGTGCCTTTATGGTGGAGACAATATTTTATATATTTTTATATGTGGTTTTTATATTTAATTTTTTATTTTCATTGATAGGACCTTGTCTAGAATTAATCGAGGCTGAGGCGATAGTGTGCGATTGATTTGCCAAATTTAAAGGAGATGTATTTGCAAATTTTACAGGAGATGTAGATGTATTGTTTTGGGAATTTTTCAAGTACATGGATTTAGAAAAGTAGTAGAGGATGCTTATCTTCCATTTCAGACACAAGTTTATATAAGAGCTTATTTTCACTTTTTCATTTTGTTTAATTAAGTCTCTATTTCACCTTCATTTCTATCATTGTCTCGTTTGACGTATTCAATATGTCGTCCATGTTTAAATCGTTTTCTGCAGGTTCACAACACTTTATATGATTTTCATCAATTGTTATGATGTCACTATAATATTTAACGCATCCGGGATGCATTACAATAGCACAGTTTACACATTTTAATCCAGAAACTGGCGCAAACTTACACTTTTTACACTTTTTCGCCGTAGCAGTCGTCTGTATTGGTCGCCATCTTTCCAAAAGAGGTCTAAGATTTCAAAATCAATATTGAAGTTAAATTTTGTTAAATAATCCTCCGGTCATTTCGTATTGAATTTATGTATAAACACATTCACTTTTCAATATCCTTATCGGTGGCTTAATACACTCAGTTGGATGAAATACCCTTCAAGCCCGGTAGAATTCGCAGCAACATTATCCCATTAACCCGTCGATGGTATCGCGCTCGTCCTCCGCCTTTTTCTCCATCACATATCGGACATGCTCATAGATTACGTGCCTTCTTCCTCTTAGTCCTCATGCCAAGCAATTTTCGCTATCTATCACGTTGTAAATTATCTCATTTGTACACGTCTTTCAGCCACTCGTACAAACACGCGTATACGTGTTATAATCAAATGGAGAAAAATTTATATGCATTAAAATAATTATTAAAAATGTTCATAATCGTTTCAAATTTATTATTAGTTATGTATATATCTGTCATATACTATTAATTTTGAATTACTTAATCGTAAATCGTAAAACTTCAACTTGATTGATTTTACTAATCGTCTAAATTATATAAAAATTAAACGCCGGTGGCGGTCAGCAATTAGACTTTTCGCAATTGTGATACAATGAATGACGCTTTTAATGACCATCCTTTAAAGTAATTAGATCATTTACACACACACACACATATGCACAAATAATACAACAGGGGGATCACGTGGTCGATATCCAAACATCACTAGTACTATATAGAAATTTTTGACCTAAAACTATCTTATTGTAAATACCTACACTGAATTGAAAAACTATGTTTTAAACACAAATGATGATTGAAAAAATATTATATAATTGTGCTATGTTGTTTAGATTTATATAATTATGTCTACACGTTATATAATATTTTTAATATAATTATTTATGGTTAAAACAAAGTGAATTTTTCTACTCCGTGTACAAAGAAATTTATTTCGGCATATTTTTATGAGGGGAGTATTCTTAATATTCAAATTTTGATTTGAAAAAAATTATATGCAAATAAAAATGTAAAAAAGTTTACACAAAAAGCAAATATTGAATTGACGGGGCGGATACATGATGAAACTCCATAACAAATTGAAATAAAACAATTTTTATTTTATTTCAAAAAGCAAATATCTATGAAAGAAAATTTCAAATAAACTAATTTCTCGGTAAAGAAGTTTATTTATTTATTTATTTATTAAACGGTAATCACCTGTTTACAACATAATTATAATAATACTAAATAATACAGCATTCAACAAAAATTAAATTAAAACTAATATATGTATCATAAACGAAATAAAATCTAAAATTAAAGAACATAAACTTCTTAAATTAAATTAAGTTAAATTAAATTAAACTAAAACAATATATGTATACTAAGCTAAATTAAATCTAAAATGAAAGAAATTAACTAACACAAAATAACGCTACCATATCAAAATAATCTTAATTAAACCAGTACCAGATTAAATATAATTAAATAAACATAAATTGCAAAGACTTACAAAAAATGATCGTAATTTAAATAATTACAGCGACGCTTAAATACAATTTCAGAGGTATTGAAGAACGACGTAGAGTTTAAATTTAGTAATGTGTTGCCAAAACGCATCATTCTTAATAATGGGCGGTTATAGCCATAGTTTGTTCTTACTGTTTGTACCTGAAAGGTAGATGTTTGTCTTGTTTTTCTATCTGATATTGGGACTACTAAATAAATTTTTGAAACAAGTACGGGGCAGTTTACAGATCCTGAAATAAGTTTATGAAAATAGCACAAATCATAATTTATTCTCCTATTTTTAAGAGGGGGTAAATTAATGCTAACTTTAAATGAGTTAATTTCCAGTGTCCCTACTAATACACATTTTAAATGCACATACGGGCGAATTTGTTTTGTAACATATTATTATATATTTCAAAATAAGGACTCCAAATAGTGGAAGAATATTCTAAAATAGATCTTACTAATTCTTACCAATTCTATAAATAAATCCTAATACTTTGCCCGCCTTATTAACAATATTGCATATGTGTGTGTGTATAATCAAGATAAACACCCAGATCCTTAACTTCATCTACTCGATTTAAATTAATATCATCCAAAATATAAGTATATTTATTTATTATTTGACGTCTACTGAATGAAATAATTTGTTACAGTCACACCAACTCAATATATTATTTATGTCATCTTGTAATAGCAGTCCGAATTATCTGATATTACGCGATAGATTTTTGAATCATCTGCAAACAACAGCACGTTACAGGATTTTATTGAATCTATTATGTCATTAATAAAAATTTAAAAAATAATTGGACCACAGTGTGTACCTTGAGGTACACCTGAATAAACAAAAAATTCTTCTGATATATGATTTTTGATTCTTACTTTTTGAATTCTATTTATTTAAAAAGGAAGCAATCCATTCCACAATTTTTTCATTGAATCCATATGATGTTATTTTGGCAATTAATATCGAATGATTCACTTTGTCAAATGCCTTTGAAAAATCGGTCTATACTGAATCGACTTGGTATCCATTTTCAAAGGCACTTATAATATAATCAGTATATATTAAAATATTGGATGTTGTAGATCTACCCTCCACAAATCCATGCTGTTCCTCAATCAGAATTTGCTTAAATTGATTAAATATAAATTTAGACATAATGTTATCTAATAACTTAGGTATGGCAGACTGATTGCAAACTCCCCTATAATTTTCAATACAATCACTGCTACCAGATTTATGAATAGGTATTAAATAACTCTTTTTCCAAATGGCTGGTACATAACCGCTTCTAAACGAACTTGTAAATAATAAATGTAATGGTTTTGAAATTGTAAATATGCAATTTTTGAGAAAATTATTAGGAATATTGTCCGGGCCACAACAATCACTTGACATAAGATTAGCTATGCTCTCATAAACATCCCTCAGAGAAATATTAACAAAGTCACCAAATACTGTATTGCTATAATTTAAACTGGGAGCCTCACTTGAATCGTCTTTTGTAAAAACTGCAGCAAAGTATTTTGCAAATGTATTCACAATATCTACTCCACCAACTTAAAATATAGTCTCTATATAATGTATTATTTAATTCTTTACATTGCTGACGTACGTTTTTAAACAAATCATAATAATGAATTTCACCTGTATTTTTGTATTTGGTGTGTATTTCTTTCTTTTTATTAATTAATGCTTTTAAATTGCTGTTAAACCAAATTGGAAATTTGCTCTTTCTAACATTTACAGTTTTTTTAGGTACAAGGTTACTAATACAGTCATATACAATTTTATAAAAAAATTCAATTTGATCATCTAATTTTTAATTATAGAATAGTGAGTCCCAATCTATTGAAGCAATAATATTATTAATCATAACATAATCAGCCTTATTATATAAATAAATTAGATTCGAAGTGTGTAAAATGTCATATTCTTGCAACCCATTAATTGTGATTAAGTAACCCGAATGGGTATTGGCAACTAATACATCAGATGCAAGCACTACACTTGTATCTTCTTCCGAACTAAATATTAGGTCCAGGAATGTTCCTCTTGAATTAGGGGTGTTATTAATTTGAAATAAATGTAAAAATCCAAAACTTTCTGCAACAGTTTGCGCAACTTCATTATTCAAATTTGGTGAAGAGACTCCTAAACGACCGTTCATAAATCCAGCATTGGGTAAGTTATAGTCTCCACATACTAGATATTTTTGACCTGGATAAAGATCTTCGATTTGTTCTAGGAATGGAGTGCTGTTGATATTTTTCCAAGTTAGAATTCGGTGGTAGGTAAACTCCACCTATACTGTAATTTAATGAAACAAGTGATAAAAAGCATTGCTCAACCTGAGGATAGTCGACATCTATGAGGCACACGTTAATTTCTTTTCTGACTGCAATGAGGACGCCAACACCTCGCACTTTTTCACTTGATAATTTGTTCCTGTCCGACCGAAAAATATTAAAAGCACCTATGTTAATTTCTGAGTCCTTAATATCATCCGTTAGCCAAGTTTCCACTACAATGATTACATCATAACTTGATAAATTAATATTAGAAGAGAATTTTTGTTTTTAATCCACCTGCATTATGAAAATAAATCTTAAGTGGCTTTAGTTTTTTGACTTCGTAATACTTTGTTTATTTTCCATAATGATTGGACGATTGTTTTTGTATTTAATATATATGTTAGATTCCCCGTTGTGTTTTCTATTATTAAATTCTTCATAGATTATGGCAAAATAATTCCTCTGCATTACTGTTAGATCTCTTTTGACTTTGATGTCTTTATTACCTTCGTTAAACTTTTCTTGGTTTTTTATAAGTAAGTCGACTGCGTGTTTTGAATCGAAGAAAAGTATTAGCGGTGGAGGATTGTTGGATTTATTTCCAATTCTGAAAACAGTTTTAACATTGATATTGTTAGAATCAGATGTTATCTCATTAACTTTAATTAAGTCCTCGTTTTTTTTTATCCGCTTCAATTTTTAATTTGGATTCCGGAAGGTTAAATATTATAGCGTTTCGAGATCCTTGTTCTCTATCACATATTTCATCGGAAAATTGGTCTAAATTAAATACTTCTTTGGACTGCAATTTTTCAAGTCCCTTTGTAATTATAATATTTTCGGTTTCCAGTTCTAATAATTTTTCATTCACGGACTCCATAAAAGTCGATAATGTTGTATTTATGTCCCGCTTAAAGGAGTTAAATTCCTATTTAAATGTCGTTTGTTGATCCATAAACATTCGTTCTATATTTTTAACCAAAAAAATGGTTCGATTTGCCTCCTTATCATCGCTATCACACAGGCGACAAACCCATTTACGGCCATCGGGCAATTTCTCTTAACTCGTATAATACTCAAAATCAGTTTTAGTTAATTTTACACATTCAGGATGATATCTGTTAGCACATTTACCGTTGCATTTAATTGATTGCGCTACGTTCTTAGGTGTAATTGTGGTGTTACAACATGGATAAGTTATAACTCCCATATTAATATTATATTAAATACCAAATTATAAATTGATAATTATTCAGTATACGACGGGATGTAATATGTGCAGGAAAATAAGTAAGAAAAAGGAGAGAAAAAAGACACAAATTTTCACGTTGCGTGGTCCTTCACAACGACTTATTTATCACGTACAAGGAAGAGTAGACCACGGAAAGGTTGCATAAGAAAACAAAGGAATAAATGTTACAGGAAATAAACGTTTGTAATTAAAAAAATGTATATAATGACTAAATATTAAAATCAATTCATGGTCAATGGATCACAATGAATCGAATATTTTGATTGATAAGGCCGAAATCACTATTCACGGTCGCGATAAAATAACGATGCGATATAAAAACAAATATCCCAGTACCGTGTTAATTTCTAAATCTCAAATTACGGTATAACCATTCCACTAACCGTTTTGTAACTTTTATGTACTTACAGTTGTAGGTTTTAATTAGTTGTGTGCGAAATCAGAATAATCTTTATTGAGTATTTCCCGACTAATTTTGCTTTATGTAAAAGTTTATACAAAACTGCTAACAAATTTTAGTTAAAGCATATATCTATATAAACCCATTTAAAACCAATTAGATATAAGAAGTTCATGTCAAAACAAATTTCTAAGTAAAGACATTTTTAACAAACAGTAATGTAAATAAACTTCGATCAGCAAGGTTGTCAGAATTTCTAGGGATTATTTCCCATTTTAACGAGTATATTGTAATATTAATAAGTGATTTAGTGGCCCATAGTAGATTTAGTTATATAGGTTTTTCGATAGGAAAATTAAATATCTCGAAACTATTAAATTACCCTGAATTTGGTTCAACCTTATAAATAGTTACAATTAAGGTGGAAACTCTCTACACTGTGCTTAGTTTTTAGATGTAAATATCCATTCCGTTTTTGATTTTAATAATATTTACCTTATTAACGGTGGAGGCTTCTACTTCGTTATACATTATTCTTCACAAATAAAAAACTTTTTAACTTGGTTTGTATAACACTGACTTTATTTAGTGAACAGTTAAAACAGCTATGAACCAATTTAGATCATTTTTTAATCACATAAATGTAGAAGTTACAGTAAAAATAAATTGTGTACAAAATACACATAAAATTTTGATGCAAATAATCTTATATGTTAACAAGATTATATACGTAATCTAGTTGGAACTAGTGGAAAATTCTAAAATATAGAAAATTCTAAAACTCTTAAAGAATGTTTACGAAATTTGAAAGAAAGGTTTCTGGAAATATCCAACATCTCACTTAATTTAGAAAACAAATTGATGGACTCTTCTAGAAAATCGAAAGACAAATTGCTAAAAAATTGCGATAAAACAAACATCAAAAAATAATTTAAAAAATCTAGAAAATGGAAGAAAATCTCCTAGAAAATACTAGTTTTATGAAAAAAAATCAGTCAGAGCTTAAAAGAAAAATAGCTGTACAGTCCAGGTAAATAAATCAAGAAATATATGGAACAAATGCACAAAAATTTAACAAAAATTCTGAAGAAGGTTGAAAGGTTAACAGAAGGTGAATTAAATAGATGCTTGTTTTTTTTAACAAATTTAAATGCAATCCTCTTATTTTGATTCTTAAACTATGTGGGGTTATAATTCATGTTTGTACATTTGAGAAAATTCAATGCTGCTAGAAATTTTTGCGCCTCCTTCATTGATATCAACAAAGAACACGCAATGTGATGAAATAGAAAAAAAATATGAAGAATATGTAAAATAGATAACAAATTTAATGTATGACCTAAGGCCTTAGAGCGCTGAGCAGACGATTCACGTTGCGTTGAGCCTTGAGATACGATGCCGAGGCAAGAGCAATTTGAAATATACTATGTCCATCAAGAATCTTGTTTTCATGTCTGATAGGTCGCCCAGGAGTCTGCTGCTTAACCTACTGATGGCGGCGGCTTAATCTTCAGCTTCCGCAATGTGAGAGCTGCAAAGTGGGTCTAGGTTTACCTCAAGTATTTCATCCTGTACAGAAATATTAATTACTCCGCCTATATAGTGACGTTGTTGCCATATTGTGAGCCGCAATCACAGGGCTTATTATCACTCATCCACCGATGGACGGCCGTGTTCGCTTTCTCTGTCGAACTTTCACGACTACGTCGTAGGTGATGTTTCATAGCATCAGCTCCAGAACTGGGTTCTTCATAATACCACACGTTGTTGGCCACGTGACAGTTTGACCCTCTTCGCCCGGGAACTTCAATTCAAGGTTGTGGAAGTAGTCTGGGCGCTTATTGAAAAGTGGCCGGACATAATGGCTGACCAGGGAGTAGAGTTAAAGGCATTTTGCACATCTAACACGATTGCTAGAAATGCCTTCTCTTCCGTAGCAGCCCCTGGTTAGCTTCTTCTACCAACCTGCGGACTTCGAGTTGGGCTTTGACGGTGGACATATCCTTCTTGAAGCCGAACTACCGCTTCGAGAGTCCTTCTTTTGCATCCATCTATCCATTGAAACTAACCTTTAACAACCTCTCCAATAGCTGGCATCTGGCGTACAAAGGCCTGTATCCCTCACAGTGGAGAGCAATTTGCCGACTTTAGCGAGGACTCCCAGTCGAGCCTTCTTATAACATTGTGGGAAACCCCCCGCTTTCAGGTATTCGTTGTAGAAGATCGGACTAGATTACCTCTTTTTCGCTGAAGTGGTCGTCCTCGTTAATCCATTCTGGTGGACCTCTCGGATGGGAGTGACCCATGTCGATGGAGAACAGGGTTCTCAACACTTACGTGATGCTGCCAGATACCAGTATGGTTGTCCACTTCGATCAGAAACCCTTTCCAAGCCGCTTCCTTCCCTCGTTTAATTGCCATTTTCTAATGGGTCCTAGCGCTGGAGGCAGCGAGCTCCAGGATCTGAATGTCCTGGACTAGCCTCGTTCGCTACACACTATGCTTCTGCGAAGTCCTTCATCCACCAGCAGACTTTATTATTGGAGCCTGTGATGCTTCGTTGAGATATCACGTCAAGAGATATTCAGCTAAGGTATTTGGGTCTGCACTGCGTGACTCGAAGCACAGAAGAAGTCCTAGTCGGTCTGTGTCAGGCCGCAAGCCAAGCTTGACTCGAAAGGGGGAGAGGGGAGTCATAGTGTTGGCCTCGCTTCGATAAGTCGGTCGTGGCTAAGTGAAATGGTGGAATCATCGACCCTTGGGAAGAGCCCTGCAATGATAAGCGTAAGGTCGATTATCATGGCTGCATTTCCTACGTTGGTCGCCTCCAGCTCTAGTTTAGCCATCGTGTTCAACAAAGATAGTACAGGCGCGTTGATTCTGGATTCGCCACTGAGTAACCCACCCTCTAGATGACTATGGAGTGGCGTTCCAACCAATCCTGACTGATTTATGCACGACAGGTTACAATGCAATAAGGCATGTTAGTAAGGTTTAAATACCCTTCGAACCGCGCTAGTTTAAAGTTATCCATTACCGGGTAGAAAATTCATGTTGAATATTAATGAAAGTAATATAGGAATCTAAGAGATTAAGACAAAACTTTGAATGGACAAGACAAGGTTATTAGTACTTTAGCAAGGCCTTGTTAAAACTGAAGAAGAATTATTGCGTAAAAAGAAGAGACCACTTCCAATAGTAAATATTAATATGAGAGAACACGAACCACCGTGAAAAGTGACTGAAATATAGGGGAGATCCAGAGGGACCAGAAGAATGATCTCATATTGAAACTTATGATATAATGTAAGAAAGAGAAAAAAAATTTGCAAAATATTTATCAGAATTGGATAACTCATCCTTAAAAGTATAATAACGAAAATGATGACAAAGAACAATATTAAAGTACTGTAAAATAGACGTCAAGGAGTTATATAAGAAATGTATAGTTTATTTACTTATTTATAACTGAATAGTTGAGGCTGTTAGTTGTTGAAAGTTCATTTTCTAATCACTTTGGTAAATGAAATACGATAACACTTTCAAATATTTATTTTGCTGTTCGCGACAATTGTTTCGACACACTGTGTCTTCTTCAGGCATTTCATCATTTCTTCCCCTAGGAAGACACAGTGTATCGAAACAATTACAATTACAGTTACAATTGTCACGAACAGCAAAATAAATATTTGAAAGTGTTATCGTATTTCATTTACGAAAATTTAAGAAAGTATATTTATTTATGTGTAGCAGAAGATATAACATTCCTATTTTCAGGAAAAAAAAATTTAAGGTAGTTCACTAAAATGAAAAAAGCACTTTTATCAATAATATGCGGATTGAAACAATTGAACTGAAGCAAGAATTCATTTTAGTATACCAATATAGAGATTTTGATGTTAGTTAAAATCCAAGTAAGATTTAGCATTAGAGCACTGTAGAGTACTACGAACGTCACAGTATACGAAAAATATGTTATAATAAGATATTTTTATGATGTTTTTAAAATCGTTAATAAAAATCGAGAGCCCCAAAAAAATAACTAATCTACATATAATTTTTAGTCTATTATGCAATGATTATGAGGTATATTGTTTAACAGCAACGTGGTTACATAGTGAATAATTATTTACTTCAAATTACATTATAAAAAAATTCAGTTATATATAAAGAAACTTTGATATAAAGAAACGTACATTCAAACACTTTTCAATGTGATAAAAATGGAAATAAAATGATATAAATGTTATATGTGAATAAAATCGATGAATGAATACAATAAATTAAATGTGAATTTTAACACTGATTTATAAGGGACTTTTGAAGAAAGAAGCTTATATGCAAATACATTTTCACCCTAAGTAAGCTTATACATAAATAAAAATCGGTTTAAAGGTAATTATGTATAATCAAATTTTAATGTAAAGAAGTCATTATACAAATTCGCACATAAAAAATTAAATGTAATTAAATAACCATTAAAATTATTTAAGCATGTAATAAAACTAAATCAATACCTGAATAGAACTAAGGAAATTTTATGTTTATACATCAAGCAAATAACCTATATTCAACTTTTCTAATGAAACTATTTAGCTTCAAATGAATCTAATTGACCTTGTCGTTCGATTCATGGTGGAAAACTCTTTTTTTTTCAGTTAACGTGCAACAAATAATGGCCCCACGCTGTGGTTAATTAATGGTCCGCTGTCAAAAGCGGCGTTTTCGTTCGACATTGGAATGAAAGGGGTGGAAAATGTGGAAATTCAGCGGCGATAAGGTCGAGGTCGAGTTTCCTTCTGCCGCATAATAGCCGCGGGTTAAACTGTTGATCGGCGATAAAAATAGATTACGAATTGATTTTTCCACTACGGACATTAATAACAATAAAAGGCGGCGGTGTAATGAATGAAATAAACTTTTCTTCCGAAGGGAACTGAAAATTTGTATCCAGTAGTCTATTTTCTTGCCTTCTTATGTCAACTTTATTAAATTTAGTTTACACTGTAAAATGATTAATACAACAATTTAGTAAATCATTAATACTATAATTCAGTGGTTTTGATATTTTGACATTTTAAAAGGCTTCATGAATGAATTCAGTAAACCTTTTTTTTTTCCTAAGACAAATATTTTTCTCCTCTAATAAGACCAATGTAGGAATAAATTGATAGGCTCGAGGCATTATTGGTACTGGCATTAAGAAAAGTTTTACTCTAACTACTTCAGATTAATCCAAGCGTTGGCGCTAATATTTTTTCTTCTTCGTCTTTGCGGTAATACATTGTGATGGTAATTGCATCCTTCGCGCAAGGCAAAATAACAGCACGCGAAATCTATAAACTTTTTTATTGGGGAATTGCGTGACTTTTTGCCGACTCTAATTGTACGAACGTGATCCGGACCGGCCACGAATATACAGGGCTTTTGTATTTTATTTTTTTCATTTTCGACGCGACGGCTATAATCAAGGTTATTTCGGGGTCGTTAAAAGCGCTTAAAGTAAATTTAAATTGCGCACATTTGGAAATCAGCAAAGATTATAGACATGCGAATCGTTGGAAAAATATTCTCAATAGATACTCGCTTACAGGGCGGAAAACACACTTTTCCGCCCTCGTTACACAATACGCTATATCATGACAAAACAAGCCGTGATGATATCAAATGTTAAAACTCGTTCATTCACTCGCTCCCTACCCTCCATCCTCGTCATTGTCGTTTATTCATTTTCCTCTCTCATTCTATATTCTCCTCTTACTCGGAATTTACTGCTCTGAATTGCGATCGCGGATCGCATTGTACATTCAAATGTCACGCGAAATATGATGAATGGATCCGCCATCGGATCCACCAGCTTCTAATCCTCTTTGTTTCCTTATAAATTCATACACCGTCATCAAGAGGATGTACGGCTTTTCTTTACCATTGTATTTGTTTATATATATATATATATATATATATATATATATATATATATATATATATATATATATATATATGTAGTATTGTCGTTTTATTTTATAGCATTAATAGTTTTTGTACATTAAATATTATGTCATTTCCTACTGTCTAAATTAAATTTATACGCAAGTAATCAAATGTGCGTCGCTTGTGTAATGAATGTGGGATGCGAGGATGTTCCCTAGAGGAATTGGCCCTCGTCTTGAAGCGTGTCGGTAGTATTTCACGTTGTTAAATCAGGAGGAGAATTGAAATTCGATTGTGGATTTAGCGTTGGAGGTCGCCTGCTAAATGGCCCGAGGCTGAATGGAAGGATTTACGCCAAGTTACCCGAGGGATAGGGAAAATCCTTAAGAACCGTCGCTGCACTTTGTATCTTCCGATGGATGATAGCGTAAATGTGCGATTTACGCGTCTCATAGTGGGAGCGGCCTATTTATATTGGTACCGCCCACTGTGCGATCTCCGATAATATAGCATTTTACGAGACAACATAGCTTTATATAAAAATAATTGAATTAAACAATTGTAGATTAATACTAAACTTCTTTTGCAATTGATAAAAGAAAATTTGATAATTACAGACTTCCTATCCAAAACATCTTAAAACTATTGTAGATGATTGATAAAATATGCGCATTGGCGAATTAGTAATTTAAACGTGTGCAACTTGGTTTAAACTAAGAATTCATAATTAAGCTGTTTAACTGTTCCCAGAAATATGATTACAGCGTTTATATATGTAGAAAAACAATTAAAGGAAACTATTTTAAATTATAGCTAAAACATGCGTGTTGGTGAATTGGCAATTAATACTTTTGATTGATGATTAAATCATGAGATTTTCCAGAAATGCAATCACAAAGATATTTATAAAAAAATGATCAAATGAAACCGTTATGGATTATTGCTAAAACATATTTGTTCGTAATAAAAACTATTGGCTTGTTGAAACTAAAAATATATTTTTTATTAGAAATATATTTAAAAAAATAATTATATCAAAGTATTTATAATATGACCTAAATAGAACCAATTTAAATTAATAATTGGTTAGTTTATTGAACAAAGCTTTATAATTGGACGCTCCAAATAATCCAATTCTACATCAGTTAGCCGAAGCATAACAAATGTGCAAATTCAATACTCTCGCATTCGACAATGCCGTGCAACAGAAGACCTCATTAAGTGTCGAAACAATGCATCGTATTAATTTCGCGCCCCCGGCCCCACCCCTTATACCTTTCGCACGCTCGCGCTACGTGTTTATTTATTTATTTCCGTGTAATTGCGCCGCATTGTTACCGCTTCCGGCTCGATGCATCCGGAATGGTATTAGTCGACGGCGTCTCGTTCAGCGGCAACAGCAGCCGGATGGAATATATGGAGTTCCGCAAGGGGCAATATAACGGAGCCGCACCGTAGAAATCGAATTTGATTCCTTCTTTCCATATTGTTTTTTTTTTCGGTTTCACCGGCGGCGATCGACTATGCGACTTTTTCGCTTTTGATGTTTCTCAAAGGGTCGGAAAAGGGATGAGGTGAACGGTGTTATTGTACGTTCTCGTTAGCTATCAATTGTTGAACGGAAAGTGCTATTTTGATATTTTTCATTCTGAATATCTACATTTTTCTAAAGCCTATTACGGAAGTGATATATTTTCAAAGAAAATGTTATGCTGTAATTTGGACCAATCAAACGATTTACTAGTACTTAATTATTAATTTAGAAAGCTTCTCTTTTTTGTAATTACAAGAAACATAATAGTGAAATTAAAATGAAACCTTGCGTAATCAAGAAAGGTTTATAGCGAAGACAATTGCCTAATAAAATATTATTGCACGTTTAAAACTTTACGTTCTATTAACAGGTAATGTTGGGAAAATGAGATGATTGAAATTGGCCCGCATTAATCATAACCAGCACTCGGTAGGTCATTAAAGAACCCCAGAGTGGTCATTAAGAACTTTTTCACGGATTATTAACCATTCAAGGACCGCCGACAATACTAATTACGAAAGCCTATTAAACGTTCACACACATACACATATTTTCTCACCTATCATTTATTAAAACATCACATGTACATATTTTATATAGAAATTGTTATTATAAATATTACATGTAGAGAAATTCTAGTATACACTGCACCCTCATGTTATAACCAATAATCGCGCGGTTCAATAATGCGAATAATAATAATAATAACGGTAGATACTGCCTTTGGAAAGTTATGGAATTATTATGATGGCCATATTCGGATCTCGTGTTCGTGGCGCCGTGTGCTACTTCTTCTAAATCAGCAGAGACATTCAGTAGAGCTCCTTGTGGATTTCGTATTGAACGAACGTATGTTATTAAATTATTAGTGAAAATGTGATGGAAATCCCCTTATAACGGCCTCATATTGGCGAAAATCCCTTTAATGTCATCCGGGCGCGCCTTTTTCGGCAATACCGAAACTATTAGGAATTGCCTCAGATGGCCCACAGGCATTAGGTTTACGACCCGAGCATTTTCCATGATCGTGTTTTATTGCCTGTTTAGAAATCTGTACATAAAAAAGTAGCGAATATATAATTGGTACTAATTAATTTTAAACTAAGCAAATTACACATTTTAAGTAATAAATACATTTTATCTAAAAAATTTGGGGAAAGTAAAAATATAGATTTTAAAAATAGATCTTTAAATTTCTTAATATAAATTATTTTTTAAAGCAAATTTTATTGTCCTTTAAAAAAATTATCTAATATTTTTCTAATTTTTATATTTTCTATAATCATTACCTATTTTTATTGTAAGTCAGGCATTTGACATTTCCTGATCACGTTGTTCGAGAAAGGAAAGATATGCGCGTTTTTTTCTTACGTCTAATAAATCGATTCGTGTTTGTACAATTAAAAAATGTCAAGAATGCACTTTTTCTAAATACTTTTCCAAGTACTATTAATCGTAAAAACAAGAATTTGCTTGTAACGAATAAATTAATCTATTAACATATTTGTGCACTTAGCTGCATCTTGTATATATATATTTACCTATTAACGCTGTTTCTAAATGAATGAAAGCTATAAAATATTAACCTAATTTCTGTACGCTTCCAAGGTCATCAAATCATTTTCTGGTATGTAATTGCAAGATCAATTTTTTGGTACATAATTTAAAATATTAAGTACACATAAAAAAGGAATTCATTTAGCTTCATTATTATAAATATCTATCCCGTGTACAGTGCTTTAATACTGCGCCAATATTGCGTACACCACCTCCCATATGAGCCCCCTCATGTATCTTGGCGCACTTCTTTCTTGATCAAAGAAAAACATGGAAATATACTTTATTTTTGCTAAGACACTCAACGCTAAAATTTCGTACCAGTATGCAATCCAAAAGTTAAAGATACTCCTCAAACGACCAAATGCACGTCATCATGTTACATTTGTCAACAAGCCAAGTAAGCAATATTGGATGACAACCAGTGCACAATATTTACATGAAAATCCTTACCATATTGCAGCGTTAAGACGAAACTATCAGTGTTTCTGTTTTAGTAAAAGGATTACTGCTGGTACAAATGAAACTGAAATTTTCAGAAGAAACCTCAATGGATGATTATTATACTTCTAAATTATAAGATCCGGGATAATATTCATGCCATTAGCAGTTTCCCTAAACTTCTTAACCAGGCAGAACTAGTAAAAAAACACCTTAGAGAAAAGCAGCAATTTAAAAATTTTGAGAATTCTACCCATGAGTGTCGTAAGAAGTATAATTTCTGACAGCACCAGAAAGGAAAGAGATCAGATGTTATTGACGTTAGATGTCTGGGTATGTAAAGAAAACTTACCCAAACTGTTACTAAATTACCGCCTCTAGGGTTTTACGCCGCTAACGCCTGCGAGTTAAAGATCGGTCAGGGCTATCCATAAAAATAGGTTACACACCCCTGGTGGTGTATATTGATACTGGTTCCTCACTATGTAAAGAACTGCCCCAAGGGGAACGGTAGGCATAAAACCCTTGCCGACAGATCCAGTAAAGCTATATATAATCGTGTGCTTGAGGGAGATCCCAGCTACGTTTACTAATATTTCCGGCACACCAAACTTGAAAACTTTGTTGGGGATTGATTTGGTTTAGGATTGCAGAACTACTATTTCATTTTAAGAATAAAGCTTGGCGATTCTGGTATGGACCAGAAATGCACTGTTTTGCACACAAAAAGAACATCCTTCAGCGACATACTAGACATGACAAGAATAGAAAAAACAGCTACTGAAAAACTTAATAGAGCTTTTCATAGAAATACAGAGATGCAGCAGCATACTATTTATGTAAAATATCATCGCATGATAACGAAGATCATCTCCACAAAATGCGGCATTTAAAAGTGGAAATTATATTAGGGCATGTCCAATAAAGAAGGCATCATATCAGAAGATACATCCAGACGCCAGTAATAAATAGTCGAAGGTTTAGGCTGTTGACCTATTTGAACCACTTCTAAATGCACCCAAAAAATAGAAATGGATTCTCATAATATAAGGCACCATATCGAGATGGGTAGAGCTATTACCATTGAAAGCCTTCACCTATGTAAGATTAAAGATTTAAGAAATGCCATTATTGTACGATATTTGGACCAAGTTAGTTCAAACCACACTCAGATAAGTCCATTCTAACGTGCATTCTGCTGAAAATTTGCCAATAACTAATTTCATGAGTATTTCGCACACTAACAATCTTGCTTAAAATTAAAACTGATTCTTCCTGGACCTCGAGACCACCTCAGTAAGACGCATTCCATTATCCAGCATAAGAAGCCTTATTCGTTAAGGATGGTCGCAATCTTATGAGAGGAAGGAGGAAATGATAAAAGCTAATTTAATACACCAACTAATATAATTTATAGAATTGCTGAAAGGGAAGCCCACTGTGGTATGGACAGTTTATAGATTTTGAGGATACATATAGGATAGTCCTACAATCATAATTATGGATCATTGGCCTTTTTGATGGCTGATGTCATTCAAATCAATTAGTGAACGTCTCGTTAGATGGGCGCATCAGCTACCACACTTCAACCTGATTATCGTTTACATTCCGGAAAGTCATCGCTGATTTTTCGTCCAGTACACCTGAAACAAAATCGCCAGATAGATGAAGATACTTAGAAAAGGCTCAAAAAACTCACTAATGGACAGCAAGAGAATATATAATAAATGATAGGGTTTTGAATAGATACGCTCCGAAACAGATTATTCACTGAGTAGATATCGACTATTAATTCACACCAGTTTTTCACAATATCGCAAATTTAGTAGAAAGGAAACATAAAAGCACAGAAGGAGGACTTTCTACATGTCCGATATGGAAGAGAACGCTATGGAAGAATGCAGAACTTTTGGCAATACTACATCTCTTCTTAATAAATATATATCTATAACGTTAACAATTTTAAAGTTTAAAAATGTGTTAATTAACACATAAAATCAAATTGATTATATGTGCAGTTTCATTATTTTGTTCAGAATGTGGGTAGCTGCATAGATGTAATTAAATCACTGAAGACAACTTTCTGGGTTCTGTTTAAGCCTATGTTTAAACATTGTTTTTTTTAACTTTCTTTTGAAACTTAGAAATTATTTACATTGGTGTAAGTGTTTAATTACTAGATTCTCGTTTTCTGTTAGCCATGCGTTTAAACGCCGATATTTTATTTTCTATTGCAACTTAGGCAGGGATGGCGGACGAGACATTGAAAGTTCTAAATTTATTTTAAGAAATCGATGGATAAATTAACAGTGAATTGAACATTTGTAACCAATGAAGTCCCCCAATAAATTCTACCTGAAGATTTATTGTTCCAACAATATTGGATATTGTATTCCTCTCTAAATTATCAATTTTCATGTACATATTTCTCAAACAGTATTATTTTTGTATAAATGATATTAAACAGTTATTTATTTTTTTATTATCACAATATGTCAAAGTATCTACAATTACTTATTCCATTATTGAAGATACCGTTTTTTTCTGTATGCATTTGAACCAATTTTCGAAGCACTTTTTCCTCTTCAATTGAGGTGCATTTTGAATACATTAACCGTTTCTTTGGGCATTAAAAACAGTTGTCCTCGTATTTTTGATTTGGGGGAATTAAAATAAATCATATTTTGCTGTATGGCCTATTAATTAAACAATTTCGCATCGGCTTAAAGATGCGTGGTAGCTCGCATTGTCTTGTTGGAGAATGATGCGTCTTCTATGGTTGATTTCTCTTATTTTCCAAAGTCTTCTGTTCTGATAAATAAATGTTGTGTACCATTCAGAAATAACCTGATATTGCACTAATGCTACATATTTGTTTCGAAGTGTTTCATCAGCGAACTACTTTTGTTGGATTTGGATCTTCAAAAACCCATATTGTCGATTGTCATTTCCTTCGGGCCTATGCACATATATCCATCCATGATTCGTCACCTAGTGTGATATAATAGACGTGTTTAAAAGCATGACAATCGTATTTCTTGAGCATTTCTTTCGACGCTAGCCTTTTTTGAGGGATTCTTAAATGTGGGCTAATTATGCTTCATCGCCAAATGTCGAATTAAGTAAATTCATGTCGAATGTTGAAAAATTAATCGCACGTCTTAATTTTATTTCTTGGTTAATATCAATTTTTAATGCCAGTGTAAATAAACAATGTACACATGCTGAATTCTGACACTACTGACAAAAAGTAGAACTTCTTTTCGGAACCTCGATTGATAGAATCACATGGATCATCCATTCAATAAATATAAAAGGTATCTCTCGTATTTTTATAACTTTATGATTTTGTATGTATTTGAAAGCTTTAAATGTATCCCATGACTAGTTTAATTGGATCATATATTTTATTTGCGATAGTTAGTTTTCGTTATTTTAACCATTCGTTTAAATATAGATAATTTGTTTTTTCTACAATTTGATTATTTGGTTCAGAATTTTAAAGCTATTTATTTTTAAATTTGAAGCAAAATCTATGGACAGTTTCATTAATACATATATTTGAATAACTTACCGCAATTTTCCTTTTTGATTAATCCTAAGTTTAAACGTCGGAATTTTGTTTCAGCTGTAACTTTGCAATTGTTTTATACATATTTTCAAAACAGTATTGACTTTTGATGGATTTACAAACTTTAAAACTATCTATTGGTGTTTCTTTTGGAATAATTATTTAAATCTCTAGAGGCTAATTTCCCTTTACTTGGCACTGCCTTTAAACGTTTTAATATTTTTCTTTTAATTTGGCCTCTAGTTCGTACGAATGTATCAAGTATAATTAGAAAGAATTAACAAAATTTTTGATAGAATTTTAATATAGAAATATTTGATTAGGACTTAAAATATCTTTTCACATATTTCAATTAGGAATAATTAACATGTTTCAAGCACATATCTAGGGTATGCGGAATATAAAAGTTCATTATTTCAAGTACAAGCCTTTGCGAGGATTATTTCACTTTTTTCAGACGTGAATTACCAATACAATGATTTCAATTAAGAGTTCATAATATTTTTGATAGAGATTTAAGAGGTTTTCTAGTAGAAAAAAATAATAAAAATCACGATTTTTTTTCAGGAAAGTAAACATTAACCCATGCCTACAATATCATTGTATATTTTTAAAAATAATTAACAAATGATAGTAGTAAAAAATGACTACTATCATTCGTTAGTATAGTCATAGTAGGCCTACAATATCCTTCTAAAGATTTCTTTTGCATTTTTAAGGATATAATAAGTTAATTCAGGCTGAAAATATCCTTCCAATTTTTTTTTCAAACTAAACCGTTTATTTAGTTTGTTTTGAACAAGAAGAAAATCCATGCTAAGAACTGAGAGGTAGAGAACACAAAACTACTCACAAAACATAATGACAACCATAGTAATTAGAAATAATTAACAAACATTTTGATAGAAGGTAAAATGTAGAAATATTTGACTCGGGTCCAATATACCCTTCGATATATATCAATTAGGAAGAATTAACATTTTAACATTTTTTAAGAATAAAAAATCCTTCCAAATATTTTAATTACGAAAGTCCACAAAATCTTTAATAAAGAGTAAAAATTACTTTATTAAAGCCTCAGGTCTAAACAACTTTTAAACCATTACAATTAGAAAGAATTTATAAAAAGTATGAAGTTTAAGAACAGAAAAGTTGATTCAGGCATCAAATATCCTTCCCAGGATTTTCTGACAAAGCTCAAATGTTTATTTAGTTTCCTTTCTACATGGCTTTTTATGTGAGGCTCTGATTAACACACAATACAAAATCTGGTGCAAGGTTTATGTTCAATTAAAATAAATAATAATTGGTAACTGATTATGTCTAAAATTTTCTATAAAAATGTATCAAGTATAATTAGAAAGAATTAACAAAATTTCTAATAGAATTTAAATATAGAAAAATTTGATTAGGACCTAAAATATCTTTTCACATATTTCAATTAGGAATAATTAACATGTTTCAAGCACAGTAAGAGATAATCCAGGCCAAATACCGATCAAAAATTTTAATTAGAAAAATCTACAAAATCTTTGATATAGATTATAGCGTGGCAATAGTAAAAATAATAATGAAAAGACACACTCGTTTTGAGTTTAGCTTTATTTTGTAGATAAACAATTGTTTCACGACACGGTAGCTTCATCAGGCAGATGAATAATGAAACTATTGTAGCAGTATCTACAAAATAAAGCTAAACTCAAAACGATTGTGTTTTTTCATTATAAGTTCATAATAGATTTTCGCCAATTAACATCCTTATCAATAATAATTTATTAAAACACTTGTTCATGATTTACTTATTCGAGGGTGGGTATTTACCTTACACATACAATTTTATTTAAATTAAGCTTTTAAAATGATAAATTTAATATCATTGATGTGCGTAATGAAGACATAAGCACTAGAGGCAATTTTTAATATAGCTTAAACCCAAGTTGAAATATCTTTATTTGTACTATAATTTAGCCATTTTTTAGAATATAAATACTATATACCATATTTTTTTTGTAAATTATTATTTAAAATAAAGTCATAAATATAATATATATTATATATAATTATATATTTAATATATTTAAAATTAAAAATATTTATATATTTTTAAATCAATAACGATTATCCATTTTCTTTCATCTAAATTTAAACGTCAAAACTTTGTTTTCTGCTAAAATATGTACATTGTACTTTTTCCTATAAATTTTATAATTATTTGGACGATTTCATGGACAATTAAAAAAAATGTTGGACTTAAAGGTGTACATAATTTTGGCTTGTGCTTAACTCCATAGTTGAACACAAGAGTTTTGTTTTCTGCTGTAACTTATCATGTTGTTATAGATTATTAAAATAGCATGAACTCTTACAATTTGAAAATTTCAAGTGGATTTTAAGTACTTTTATTATTATACTATAAATGTGTAAATCGTTGAAACTAATTATTTTCCTAATTTTAATTTTTTTTCAAGGTTTCCATTGTTTTTTTTTTCAAATTAACCATTGGTATTTTGCTACGACTCGTATGGTAATTAAATTTCAGCATCCTGTGCGTAACGATTTCCTGGTCGTACGCGAAGGACGACCGATTGTTCGTAACGTCCTCGTCCATTTTTCTCGCGTCGCTGTATGTTGTTATTTCCAATTAGAATCGAGTTATTTCTTTCTTCGGTAGCCTCGTAATCTGACAGCACGCAATCAATTCCAATTGAATGTTTACACAATACGGCCGAGCGAGGGTCAGGCGTTACTTCACCGGTCAACGAGTTGAGTTAAATGGTTCCAAAGACGAGCGCGCATTGCGGCCAATTATAATAAATCTATCGCACCTTGCACAACCACCGAAAATAGACGACGATATTCATAATGGGACATCTTGTGAAACCGTAGAAAATGATTTATCACAAGTAGGCAGATAGAAGAAAGTAACAAACGGAAATGTCATTTCCAATAACTAGAAAATAATACACTTAATTGATTATATTTAAATAATTTGACATTAATTGTATACCTTAAACAGGGTGGCGCACCACATTCGCGTCAAATCACTATAAAAATATAAGAAATAGGTATAGGAAACCTTAATACAATTTTAAAGCTGATTAAAATTAGAATCTAAATACGATATCAAATATAGGGTGTTCCATTTAAAATAAGAAAGTTATTTGACGTTAATGATAGTCAATATCAAATGTTTATTTTTATCCACCCTGTATAATTTTTAGGGATCATTTTTATTTTATCATCAATTCTAATGCTTAGACTAAAAGATCAATACAATTTAAAATATCTACCTTAAATATGTAAGACAGCCATGCATTTTAAGTTTTGGTCTACATTTTTAAGAATTGTCAAATTTCTTGAAAACGACTAGAGTTAGATATAGAAAACATAACAGTAACTTGCCTTTATTTAGCCTGCACTATCAAAATATGAAAGAATATACAGTGTGTCCCTATGAAATTTATATAACTTTGGTGTGTAACTTTTTTGAGTCACCCTGTATATATCAAAATAATTTTAAAACGTGCTTCTAATGAACCTTCATAGCCCTCAACAAAAAGATTTCAAAAACATTTTCCCGTTTGCCGTATATATGTAAACCGACGCCAATGTGGTGCGCCACCCTGTATACAACGTTACTATTTATAATTAATACTAAAAGTTAAACAAATCGAAATTTATACATTTATATTATGCAATTCATCAAATATAATAAAATGTAGTGATAATACTAGTAATTTTTGTTATTAAGAAATAAATTGACATGTTCATAATTATAATTATCAATACATTGAAAATTATAAATTGATTTTAAGAAATGACAATTTAGGTCAAAAATTATAAGTTAATATTAAAAAGTGTATCGATAACTTGGCAGTTATTAAGGGCAGTTATTCGAAAACTTGAAATTTTTTTAAGAAATACATCAATAATTTGATATAAATAAAACTATTTAAGTATTGTACAACACTAGAATTGTTTTCATGCTGTGGATCAAGCTAATGTGTGGCGAAACAATTGTAGTGTTATACAATATATATTTGAAAGTACTTAAATAACGGGTGTCCAACAATTATTGCAGTCCCGGGTGGCGTTGGAATCAAAAACGTAGGTCAATTCTTTCATGTTAATTGTCAAACATAACCTAAATGTGCATTAAAAATGTCAGTTTATTTATTTGCAACATGTAAGAATCGACCTACGTTTTTCATTCCAACGCCACCCGGGACTGCAATAATTGTTGGACACCCGTTAGTTTTATTTATATAGAAGATGAATTTTCAAAATTATCAGCCTCATCAATCAAATAATAAGAAAGAAATCGAAAATTTCACGGTCAGCATACCAAAGATATAATTATTTTATGAATTGTAATGGTCAATACATCGAAATTTTAGAGCTAATATGAAGAAGTACATCTATAATTTGACAGATATAATGATTGATATACCAAAAATACTTAGATAATATAGTAAAATAAGTCGATTATTTAATATGTATAATGGTCACAGCATCAGTAATTCACATATTAAGAAATGAATCAAACATTTAACATTAAAAATAATCATCGATAATTTAATGTTATTATAAAGAAGAACATTAATAATTTGACAGTTTAAATGGTCAGTACATAAAAATTGTAGGTAAATATTAAGAAGGGTGACAATAATGGTCAGTGAATTGAAAATTTCAACAGGAATACATCAATAATGAGATATTTGTAATAGTGAATATAACAAAAATCATTAAATTAATATTAAGAAGTGCATAGAAAAAGGAACAGCTATAGGGGTTAGTACATCAAACATTTAATTTAATTACAATATGTATTAATATTGTGGCAGTTAAAGTAAATCGAATATTTTAAGTTAATATTAAGAAGAGCATCGAAACTTACTTGATAAAATGGTCAGTAATTTGAAAATTCTAAATAAATATTATATATAATATTTATTTATATTTTGATAATTATAATGATCGATAATTTAATATTAGAAAATTAACCAATAAAAAAATTAAGTTAATTTAAAATTTTAATTGCTAACCAAAATTTCGAATTAAATAATAAAAAAGAAATAGACAATTTTATAATAATAACGGTCTGTATATCAAAAATTTTGATGAAAAGAAATTTGTCATAAAATATCGTATGATTATACAAAAAAAAAAACTAAATTTCATTACATAGAAATTTTTAGAAAAACTCAGTGTGCTGTTAAAGATGCACTTCCCAGACTCAACATCTGTATACTCCTAAGATTGCTCAATCTACAGAACCTACTAGAGAAAGCAAAAGTAAGACTGATAAACTTCTTACCAAAGAAAACATTGAATGGGCAGTTATTAACTTTCAACTCTTCAAAACACAAGGCCCAAATTGAATTTTCCCTGCACTGCTGCAACAGATATAATAAATAGTACCACACCTGCAGCTAGCTTTACGCTAGGCTTTATTTCAATGGAATGGAAAGAGACTAGGGTGTTATTATCCCCAAAGTGGAACGAAGGCTAACCGTCCAATTATCCTTACCTCATTTCTTCTAATTCTCTCCATAGGCAGTAGTTTACCTGTTAACCTGTCAGGTCTACTGTGGGTGGACTTTATAGACTCACAACAGGCATAGAAGCTTCAAAATCGTGAATAAAGGGCCATCAAAAAGGGTATAGACACACCCACAATAATACAATACAGGATTGTGATTGTTCAATTGTTCGTGTTGACACAATCAAAGATCTTGGGATCACTTTCGATTCCAGACTGTCTTGTTCGTTAATACGTTGTCATGTAATTTTTTTACGTCCCTAAAAGAAGAACCCGCCATAATTAGCTATTTTATCTTGAGACACATAAAACATCTTTTGGTTTCCATAACTTGATGTATATTGTCCCTAGGAAACGAATATTGTTCTGTAGCCCACTCGATATTTTTATTATATTCTGTATTAGTTCTATTTATAAATAGTTGCGGACGTCGATACATATCGTATTTTATTTAATTATTAAGACATTTATATTAACTAATTGTTATTATGACAATTACATTAATAACTTATTTTGTAAAAAGGGGTTGTACAGTTAATTTAAAATAAATAAGATGGATCAAGGCCCTACTTGAAAACTGTAAGATCATCGCAGGTATGGGGAGTAAATTAGAAACGGCAACCACAGCAAAAGGGTGCTCACAAGGGTATATAGTGGTCGATGACCTCCTGGCGACCTTGGTTCCCCAAGTAAAAGAACAAGACATTGCACTGTCCGATCAGGTGATATATCTAGATTTAATACCGGATAGGAAACTTAAATGGAACGCGCCCCTAGAAAAATCAATCTGCGAAGTTATGGACATGCCGATGGCTCTTTAGTAGGTCATGGGGACAGAAACCCAAAATGATTCACTGTACATTATGGTAGTAAGACCCATTATACTATATGGTTCACTGGTGTGGTGGATTAAAATTAAACAATCAACGACACCAAAGAAGCTTAAAAGCCTTGAGAGAATGGCCTGTTTTGCTATCACGAGGCTATACATACCTTCCCCTCTGTAGCTATGGAAGCTTTACTAGACCTACTTCCCCTGCATGAACAAATCAGAAAAGGAGGTTTAATGAGAGTGATGAGACTGGACTGGAATAATACAGGACATAGATTCGGGCACTTAGAAATTATGAACCCAATTAGACAAGAGTTTCTACAAAGCTCGGAACCAATTGACAAGCTCACTCTAATGTGGGTACTAGGCCACGTAAGTATAATAGGCAACGAACATGCCGATGATGTGGAGCCTCGAATACCATGATCGGACCAAAGCCTATGTGGGCTATCAAAATCACATATGAAGTGCATGGTTCAAGAGTGGGAAAAAGAGTGTAAAACAGGACACTGGATAAACACACCAGATTAAAGGCAATCCAAAATATTTAAGTAGAGCTAAACAACTCTTGCGCCTCGCTAAAAAAAAGATAAAAATAGTCACGGCTCTCCTACAGGACATTACCCAGTGAAGTGAATCTTCAAAAAAATGGTGAAGTAAACAACACCACTTGCAGAATATGTGGGCCGAATATGTGTGTAGCACTGGCTACCGCCAGACTACCCCTAACCGGAGAAAATGCCTGAGAACATACTAGGCTGTCTATATATGTAATCTAATCAAATCTAGAAATTTTAAATTAATATTAAGAAATGGTTATATTTAGATATGTATAAAAATTGGAAGTAATAAAATAACAATACATCAAAAATTCTAAATAAAAATAAATAAACGTATCAAAAATTTGATCATAATGATCAATTAACCGAACAAAAGAATTGAAAATTTCATTTGCATGGATAACTGTGAGTATATCGAAAATTAAAAATTAATATTAAGAAAGTAATTAAAATTTGACAATTAAATTTTGTCTCTGCATAAAATATTCTATGTTTATATATAAGAAATACATTTATAAATAATAATTATAATCACATATTTCCCAACAGATTACTCTAAGTATATAAAATATAAAAACATAATATTAAGTAAATAAAATTCTTTAATCAATAATATCCGAAATTATTCTAATATAAAATTACATCATCGTAAAAAATGAATTTAAAGTAAAGTATTGTATATTATTTTGAAACACTTATTGTTGAATACTGCAATGTGTTTTACTGCACAGTGGCTTCATAAGGCAGATGAATACTATTCATCCTCAAAACGGTGTTTATTTTATTGTATTATGGAGTTTCATCATGTGTCCGCTTCGAATTTGTGTCAATATTTAAAATATATTAATTAAAAAGTAAGTCTTAAATAATTGTATTATTACAAAAATGAATAAAGTGAATTAAAAAACAATTTAAGTATTTCATGAATGATTTTCTCATTTACCTCGTGGTGAAACATTGTGGAATAATAGGTAATTAATTAAAAACACTTGGTTTGTTTCACTAATGTAGTATGTAGTATTTTTATATGTGACGAAAATTTTTGGAAGTTTTAAGTAGTGCATCAATAATTTGACAGTTATTATGGTCAGATAAGCAAAAATGTATAACTTAATATAATAATTATAGTAGCGAAACAATTGCAGTGAGTAAAATAAAAAGTTGAAAATCATCAATAGTTATTATTATATTAAGTGATAATGGATTTTTAAAATATAAGTGCTTCAACAATCAACGAGAAAAATGTATAACTAAGATTTTAAGGCACATTGAAAATTGAATAGATATAATGGTCATATAAATATATTTATACAATCTAAAACATTTACATTAGTCTGTCCGTTTAGCCTATTGACCATTGGTCTTTCTGTCCTCTGAATTAATATTAAAAAATCAAATAAAAAAGTGTAATGGCCTCAAAATTTTATTTATTTATTAACATCTTTGTACTCCTTTCTAATAAAATAACACAAAATATATAATATAAAATATGTAAATACACTAAAAATTTCAGTCGAAAGGAGGACGGGCGGAGTTCTCTTCACCACAAGATCTTCCACTCAAACCCATGATTATATGCCATCAATATTGCTCCAGAATAATCTGTAGTATCTTTTTTATATTTGTAATGCTTGAATAAGCATATTTTGTATTAAAAAGTAAATTAAAAATTGACAGTTTTAAAGATCGAAAATTTAGCAGTTACAATGACCGTTAAAAATTATTGTAGAAAGTCAGGGAATTTGTAAGAGCACAGAAGAACATAAAAAAGATTTCCAATAGAATAGAGAAAAATCCACATTCGCCAAAACTTCATATGAGGAAAAGACTAGTGTGGATAACAACAAATACAGCATAAGAAAGAAAAGGAAGAAATTTTGACATTCTAGAATACATCGAAAGTAACAGGAGGAAGGAAAGCAAAACAACTATTACTCGTAAATGACCAATCCGAAATTTCAAATTCTTCATTGCTAAACTTCTTCACCATTACCATCACCCACAAATGTATATATATCCTTGATATAATAATTGTATCTACCACTCTTCACCTGAAGAATCCACAGTGCACCTAAACAATTTTTGAGATTTTTCTAAGGCGTTTATTCTTTTTAATGTGCTTTCGTGAATGTCCATACCTCCATTCCGTAAAGCAATACTGGTAAGACATAACAGCGAACCATTTTCATCTTTAGTTTTATTGGTAGATCGCGGCAGTATAATACATTTTTGAATTTGATAAAGGATGCCTTGGCTTTTTCTATTGAACATTGATAATACTTCTGATAAAATAGTTTATTAGCCTTGTACCATTGATTATGATGTCATTGTTTATTATGTTGGTTCGCTTACTTATAACCATATACTTTGTCTTATTTAAGCCAAAATTTATTGTTTATTTTTGTCATTAGGTTCTGTAGATCTTCTTCACTGCTGGTTAGCATGAGTGTATCATCAGCGTATCTGATGTTGATGTTTTTGCCATTAACGATTATTCCTTCGTTTGACTCGATAAGTGCTTGACTGAATACCTCTTCCGATTACAGATTAAAAATTAGAGGTAACAGAATATACCTCTGACGAACTACTCTTTCCTCCTGATACTTCCTGTTCAACTCGTATCAATGCTGATTGATGCTAGTACAGTTTAGCTATGATACGTATATCCTTGTCATCTAGGCCAGTTGTTTTTAGTATATGTATCATTTTGTCATGGCATCCTCTATCAAAGCCTTTTTCAAAATCAATCGAACATAAATAGACATCATGATTGACATCTCGACATCTCTATATCAGCACTTAGCGTCTAAGTCATCCATTATTATAGTTATGTCGTGCTTTTTTGTTAACGCTAGAATACTGTTTAAATCGTCGTAGATTTTTTCTATTTGATCATCGTCATAATTTCCGGTTAGAGCATACACCTGCACTATGTTTACATTTACAGTATTAGATGCTAATTGTATCATTATTATCCTGTCTGAATATTGAACTACCTTACTCACAGCTTCTGTTATACCTCGTGACATAATTATTCCCTCACCATATTTGTGTTTTCTCATCTCGCTTATCCCTAATATGCTAATCTGCAATCTCTTCATTTCTCTAATCGTGTTGTGTTCTTTGCCGGCTTGATACATACTTGTTACATTCCAAGTTCCAATCTTTCTCATTTCGGTTATTTTACATTTGATTTTAGCTAACCGAGAGATTATTCGCACCCCTATCCCATTTAAGGGACGCCCGTACTCAGGGCCATTGGATTAATCAGCCATAATCATGATATATCACCTGGAGAATTTGTTTAATCACCTTGGTAGTTTCCCGTTGCTTTCCAAGGTGACGGAAGATATTGAGGAATGAACTTTTTTTGGTGTAAATAGAAGTTTTAGGTTAAGACATACACTCTCCCACACTAGGAATAAGAGAGGTATATGGCTCGCGTGGGCAGGGGGGCTTCCCTGAAGTAGATCTACCCCTGTCGGGATCATAGTAGGTATCTACACGCTACCACCTTATAAAGATCAATACATGGAAATTTCTAAATTAATATTAAGACATCAATTAAAAATTTAACAGCTTCTGCATCGAAAATATTAAATTAGTTCAAAGAAGTACGAGGGCAATCCGGAAAATAGTACCTGTTTGGAAATATTAAAAAGCTTGTATATATTAACAAATACTAACGCTTTATTTGTAAAGAACATATCTTAAACGACTTTTCCACATAGTCACCTCACAAATTTAAGCTTTGTCGTAATGTGTGATGAGTTTTTGTATCCCAGCTTCATATTCTTCCGCCCAGAGTGTATTGAGATACGTAATAACTGACGGCCGTCCTGAACGCTCTTCATCATGGGTATTCCAAAGTTGAAATAATAATATTTTATCCATACACATCCTTCAATTGATGACGAATATCGCAAGGTCGAACATTTTTTCCGTTGAGAAATCTAAGCACAGTTCACATTTTTCAACTGGCGGCATTCTTTATTTTCTTGAACAATATAAATATTAACATTAACAGCACAATACACGTCTTGGTGGTATGTATTGACATACATACCACCAAGACGTAACTTTGTACATATAGACAAATTATATATAACTGAATATGTTAGAACACAACCGGCGGTAACTCAATTCTCCAGCTCACAGGTACTACATTACGGATATTTCTCGTACATCCAAAATTTTACAGTTTTAAATATAAATACATCAAAAATTCTAAGTAGCTATTAAAAAAATTAAATCACTATTAAACAATTAATTGAAATTTGGCAATTATAATGGTCTGCACATCAAATATTCTTTCATTTTTATAAATAGCTGCAACGAAAATTTTACATTTAAAATTTTAGATTAATATTAAGAAATCACTAATAATTAGAAAAAACACGAAAATATTTTCGTGTTATTTTTTAATTAATAGTGAATTTACTACAACGTAAGGACTTATATATTTTATTAAAAATTTACAGATAATGGTCAGTAGTACATTAAATATTATATTTGTCAATATTAAGAAGGGCATAAAAAATTTAACACCAATAAAAGTCACTACAGTGAACATTTTAAGTTATTTAATGAAATGCATTAAAAACCCTAGTATTTAATTTATCTCAGAAAGATGACGTAAATTGCAGAATTGAGATCACCTTTACACTGAACACATTGGCTTAATAAACTTAGTAGCAGTATTATCTAAGTCGGTTTCAATAATATATTTTATTTATTAATAGTTGTGCTATTTGTGGTACACAAATTACTTATGTATAATTACTTTCCCTATATATTCTATATTGTTTTCGCGAATGATCCGTTTGAGATAAAACTTTAAACTTAAGGTTTAAAAAGCTTGTGGTAAACATTCATACACCGAAAGTGGATGTTTACTCGAGGCGTTTTTTTTTGTTTTTTCCTCAATATTTTTCTAAATTTTAAAAATATTTCATAGCTTTTCAAACAAAAAAAGAGAAAGAAAAACTGAACATGTTCTATTAAAACATATTGAATATATAAGTCCTTTACGTTGTAGAGAATTTACTAATAAATAGAAAAAAACACGAAAATATATTCGTAAAATCTACAACAAATGAGTCTTATTAAGACTACAAGAACAAATCACTTTTGAAACAACTACCTCTCTAGCTAATACTCCGACAGACATTGAATAATACAAAAGTAATTTGCATGTTACAAATTACAAGGCTATCAAAGCAACACTAGTTTGAACGTATTTCTTTCTGTAAAATGAACTAAAAATGATTGAATGTACGTTAAAATAGTTTGTGAGTGACTATACTATGGTAATTTGGAAAAAGAAATGAATTTAGGTTGATGTAATTAAAAATAAATTAGCAAAAGCAATTAAATAATTCAATACTCAATTTTATAACCATCTGTAGACACGTGTTTCGATATTTCAATCTCTTCAGTACAGCTTTATTATAAAATTGATTTTAAACATAAATAAAAACGTTTACTAAAATAAATATAATGAAAAATAAATAACTTACTCAGATATGCACGGCAACTGACACAATAATGAAATATAATCGACTGAAGGTCTTATTTATACCTGCATGGATTACTGAATTCTACGGAAATAATTACGTTCGGGATTAAGGAAAATACCCAATTAGAGCATAATTTAATAATAAAATATATAAGTCCTTTACGTTGTAGAGAATTCACTAATAAAATCTACAACAAATGAGTCTTATTAAGACTACAAGAACAAATCACTTTTGAAACAACTACCTCTCTAGCTAATACTTCGACAGACATTGAATAATACAAAAGTAATTTGCGTGTTACAAAATAGCAAGGCTATCAAAGCAACACTAGTTTCCTTGCTTATAAAGTATAGGAGCAAATTATTAAGAATAGCCTTTTTGCGTAAACCTCATAGTTTTCAAGTAAAATATAGGGAAAGTGATGGCCACATCACCATTCTTTAATATTTGGCATAATATTTGCTAGGGAAGTTATTGTTTCAATTAGTGATATGTTTTAATGATATCTTCAGTAGTAACGGTAGAAATCATTATTTTCGTTGCATAAATACTGAATAAAAAACCATTCATTTTCTTTTATTTAATCACGATGATCATAACGTGAGTTGCGAAATATAAGACTACCTAAACACATTGGCAAATAATTTAATACACAGTTATGCAATTCGATATAGGATTTTTAATAATTTAAATATGCGCATTATATCAGCCTAAATCTTCATCCATTTCACATCACATCTTGTATATGTCTGCTTTTTCAATTTTACGCCCGACCAGACGCCTTCGTCGCAGTCATTACAGTGGATGTATAACGGGATGAAAAGAAGGGAAGGAAAGAGAGGAAAGAATACCATAGCGCGCAATCATCTCGCCCTCAACGACGGCAGCAGGTAGTATCATTTGAATGTCCTATAACTTGCCCCATTATGTCAACCTCCCTCTAATGATATTGAAATTTATAGCCCTCAACGACGGCAGCAGGTAGTATCATTTGAATGTCCTATAACTTGCCCCATTATGTCAACCTCCCTCTAATGATATTGAAATTTATACGGAACAAATCATATCCGTGAAAGCTAGCGCGTAATCTCACCTCTTGAAATGGTGGTATTATTTAAAATGGGATCATAAATGGCCTTTCTAAATGTCAATCTGGTTGTAACGTTCGACTCGAAGTTAATCAACTCGTTGTTATTTACTTTCACCCATAATATAAAAAGTGATTTAATTACATTTAAAAATTACTGTAAAAAGTAAATACCAATGAAAAATAATAAATAATCATTTTAATTAAATAAAATTGATCGGAGTTTGGGTACTTGTATACTCTCAACTAACCGTGTTTCAAATTTCTGAACGGAAACATAACATGTGGCGTATTAATAGCAAAGTTACCGTCTTGGATACTTGTTGCCGTGTATTTGGGATGAATTATTAAGTGTTGCCCTTTTAAACAAATACCCGCAGTTTACAAAACACGGCGGCCGAACGACGAAAACAACCATTAACAACGACGGCAACAATCCTTAAAGCCGTGCGAAACTAACTTCGTTCCGGTGTTTAATACTAGATTGCGAATTCATACAAACATAAAGAATGGAGAAAACTGTTTACTTCCACGACAAACCGATGTGATTTATTAATACTAAAAGTGCATTTCTTTCTTAGTATTTGCCAGTTCATTAAAATTTTACGTACATTGTATAAAGTCTATATAATCCTAAGAAAACATACATATATTGTATTATATACGTACCATCTTTTTTAAGCTACTTCTACTTCAAAATTACAAATCAAACAAAATTTTTATTTTATACTGTGTATAAAATGCAAATAAAACATTAGATTATATAAAACAAATATGATTTGTGACTAACGAATTTGATTGAATACCAAATAGTATTGTTTTACCATATATGAAAATTAAATAGAAATCTATAAAATTTTGTAGAAGCGCAAATTTTTATTGAGAACAAAATTTTATATTCCATGTACATTATCGTGTGAGATCGAAGGAAACTGGAGCGAATAACAAAAAGTAAACTAAAATATGAATACGAAACCTATTCACCTAGAAATACGCTAAGTAGAACTGAACCAGTTATATGTTTATTGGCATTACAGTTATCGATATAAATCCTGGCACAATTACTACGTGGGAAAATCTTGATTGTTGTCAAACAATTAATTTGTCCGCCTTATCCATGATAATTCTATATACAAGAGCTGCCTATAACATAATTATTGCTTTTAAAATAATATTTAACTATTAATTTGTAATAACTTACCTTTAATAATATATCTTTTAATTGTTTCAGAAGGGACCTACGAAAAGAGAAATGGTATGAAGGAGTCAGATCACTGCGGTGAAACGGTAAGTACCGACACTAATAAACAAATGCAACAATCGTTATAGATATTTCATACAATATACGCCTAGTATTGTTGAATAATCAATTAATTTTATTAAAGGCCAACTTTTAACTTCGGAAATAGAGACCAAAATAAATACATGTGTTTATTGTTTTTAAATATTCTTCTTGAATATCAATACACTTTTGCATGCGCTTAGACCAATTTTCGCAGCACTTTTTATACGTAAGACAATAGTAAATAAGGAAAGGTATTTGTGTTTTATCGTGATCATTTTATTAAGTTGAACATATTTACGCTACCTTAAAATATCGAATGTAATTATTGATTAATAAATAGAAAAAACACGAAAATATATTCGTAAAATCTACAACAAATGAGTCTTATTAAGACTACAAGAACAAATCACTTTTGAAACAACTACTTCTCTAGCTAATACTTCGACAGACATTGAATAATACAAAAGTAATTTGCGTGTTACAAAATAGCAAGGCTATCAAAGCAACACTAGTTTGAACGTATTTCTTTCTGTAAAATGAACTAAAAATGATTGAATGTACGTTAAAATAGTTTGTGAGTGACTATACTATGGTAATTTGGAAAAAGAAATGAATTTAGGTTGATGTAATTAAAAATAAATTAGCAAAAGCAATTAAATAATTCAATACTCAATTTTATAACCATCTGTACTGTAGACACGTGTTTCGATATTTTAATCTCTTCAGTACAGCTTTATTATAAAATTGATTTTAAACATAAATAAAAACGTTTACTAAAATAAATATAATGAAAAATAAATAACTTACTCAGATATGCACGGCAACTGACACAATAATGAAATATAATCGACTGAGGGTCTTATTTATACCTGCATGGATTACTGAATTCTACGGAAATAATTACGTTCGGGATTAAGGAAAATACCCAATTAGAGCATAATTTAATAATAAAATATATAAGCCCTTTACGTTGTAGATAATTCACTAATAAATAGAAAAAACACGAAAATATATTCGTAAAATCTACAACAAATGAGTCTTATTAAGACTACAAGAACAAATCACTTTTGAAACAACTACTGTCGAAGTATTAGCTAGAGAAGTAGTTGTTTCAAAAGTGATTTGTTCTTGTAGTCTTAATAAGACTCATTTGTTGTAGATTTTACGAATATATTTTCGTGTTTTTTCTATTTATTAGTGAATTATCTACAACGTAAAGGACTTATATATTTTATTATTGAAATTATTGATACCTAAAAAAAAGTAAAAATAGATCATATCTTTGCTAGTTTAATGTTGATTTAATTAAAGTATCTCATAGGTAGTAAGTTGCTAATTGGAAACTTGGGATATCAAGACATTTATAACATTTTCGGGATTGCACAATTTATATTCGATAGGACCAGCTAGCATAACAAATATTTGTTCGTTGGTCCAACCAATGTTTCATTTTTTTATCCAGTCACTTCAATTAGGTTTTGTGCCAGACCAGTGGAAATCAAGTTATCTCCTGCCTATTTCAACAGATCTACTTCAGAATACTTGATTGAGTCTACAATTAATGCGACTTTGTCGTTATACTAAAATAATTTTTAATTGCAATTTCCCTATAAAGGAATGAAGCAACATGTGCCAAAAGCCTCATAAAACTAAATCTGCAGCAGCCTGATTTATTATGTTCTTGTAAAAGTGGTAATAAAGTTGGAAATAAAACCACGTTCATAACTAATCACTACTTTAAAGTTATGGCAGTTACTTGTCAAAAGTGCAATCTGTTAACATTGCGTCAAAAAAATGTGATAATTTGGTAACTAAAAATTCAGATTTAGGACAAATAATTGCTCAGTTGAATTGCCTTAAACAACCGAATGCTAATTTGACAAAGCCAATTGATCAATTATTAAACAACTGGTTTGCAGATAATGAAGCCTATTAAAAATTCTTTCAGCAGAAATTTTCCCACAAAACTAATAAACTTGAATTTAATATTTTCCACAAGCCCACTCATACTGATACTACCATTCATTTTAAATCTTTTCATCCCATGCCTCATAAATTAGCAGCATTTAACTCATATATCCATAGACTTCTCAGCATCCCTTTGTCACATGAAAACTGTGAAATCGAATTAAACAGAATCTTAAATATTGCTCAAAATAATGGCTTTCCCAAAAACTTAATAATGAACATTTTAAACAAAAAATAAAACAAAAAATTACAGATTTAATCTTTTCTTCAAATAATATTAAATTAGAAAAGAACTATTGCTCACTAATTTACATTGCAACCCCTTCCGTCATAATAAAAAACGAGTTAAATTCACATGATATTTCTGTCGCTTTTTTTTATTCCTCACGAGGTGGTGTCGCTTAGCGTACCTACACTGCGGTCTCCGTGGTCCTTTTGTGCGCCTCTGGCTGTTTTACTCCTTTTGAACTCCTGTATCTTCTAAGAAGTCCAGGAGTTTCTGCCAGGGGATATTTCTTAGCTGTTCTACAGGAAGCATGAGCTTCCCGAGTTTCGCCTTGCGTTCTTGTTTGTATGCTTCGCAAGTGCACAGTAAGTGTTGGGGAGTTTCCTCTTCTGTCAGACACCCACGGCATAGGAGGCTTTTCTCAATGCCCATTGTGCTTGTTCAGGTCACAGTGCCCAGTGACTAGTCCTGTGATTTTTCTTAGTTTCAATCTGCTCAGTCTAGACAGCTTCAGCATGCTGTCAGGTACCGGACCATCTAGGAAGAGTCTCGTGTACCTCATTCCATTTTGGTTTTGCCATACCATTTTCTGTTCCTCTGCTAACTTGCGCCGGATTATTTCCTTTCCGGTTTCATAGGGTATACCGAAAGCGGGTTCAGGTCCTATGAATTCACCTGCTGCTTCTTTTTTAGCCAGAAAGTCGGCCCCCAAGTGTCCAATAATATGTTGGTCCTTGGGTATCCATATTAGCTGTGTTTCTCTTGTTGTCGCCAGTGCGTCCAGTCTGTTTATGTAAGTCATGACCAGCCTGGACTGCACTATCGGTGAGGCTAGCGCTTTTATGGCTGCCTGGCTATCTGTCATAATGGTAATTGGTCCTTTGTTAAGTCCCGACTCCATTACGTGATGAGCACACCAGTCAATTTCGGCTATTTCGGCTTGGAAGATAGAGGCTTTCTTCCCCAGAGCAATCGCGAATTGTTTGCTCTGGTTGCAGCCTTCATAGATACCAGCCCCGGTTCCTTTATTATTTTGGCCCCGTCTGTGTACCAGATGGGTGCACGATTTTGCTGAAATCGGACCTCATTTTTAGTGTCTCTTCTTCTTGTAGTACTTTAAATGTTGCCGGTCTTGATGGCCCCATATTTTAAGTGTGTCCATTTATGTGCATCCTATAGGCTGCCTGTCTAGCTTCCATCATTATAAATAGATGTAGTGGTGGTAGCGATAATATGTGTTCCATTGCCGCCGTGGGCGTTGTCCTCATTGCCCCAGTGATCAGCAGACACGCCTGTCTTTGCACTCTTTCGAGTTTTACTGCTGCGCTTTTGGTTTGGGTCTTTTCTCCCCAAACGAGCGCCGCGTATGTCACTATAGGTCTTATGACCACAGTGTATAGCCATTTGGTCATACTGGGTCTCAGTCCCCATATGCGTCCTACCATTTTTCGGGTCGCAAAAAGTCCTCTCATGGCCTTTTTGCTGATGCTCTCTAGGTGGAAGTTGAAGTTCAATCTGGTATCAAGTATGACCCCTAAATATTTTACTTCATTTTTGATTGGAACTTCCAGTAAAGGGGACGATCGCCGTTTTGACCGGGTTTACAGTTAACCCTTCATTCCTGCACCATCTTTCTACGGTATTTAGTGCCTTCTGCATCAAGTTTGATACAGTGGTCCCAAACTTCCAACTTACTAGAATGGTCAGATCATATGCATACCTTAGTGCATATATGCCCTGGCTTTCGAGTAGCAGCAGAAGGTCGTCCATGACGAGGCACCATAGGAGCGGCGAGAGAACACCTCCCTGCGGGCACCCGCCAGCGACTAAAGCTTCTGCTGTTTTTCCATATAGGGTAGTTGTAACAGTCCGACTTCTGAGCATCTTGTTTACCCATTGTCAGACTTGCAGGTTAATTCCTCTTTTCTCCATTGTTGTTGCTATGGAGTTGAAGATTGTGTTATCAAACGCCCCTGCAATGTCCAGAAAGGCCCCTAACGCAACGTCTTTGCATTGTAGGGTCCTTTCACATCTGCTCACTAGCTGGTGGATTGCTAGCTCGCATGACTTTCCCGCTTGGTAGGCGTATTATTGACGGTGTAGTGGTGAGTATAAACTCCCTCCGCGTTCCCCTTTCCACTACTTCCAGCCGTGCTGTCACTAGGTCTCTGCAACATACGTCCCATAATGGCATTCAGTTCATGTTTTGCTATTATACATGTGCGTGGGTTACACATAGGTTCGGCGACAATCAGTCGCCTGCCCTGTATGTTTAACCCCTTTACTATTCTCTTGTGAAGCCATGGCTCTTATACAAGTGCAATGTCAATATTTTCTCTTAGGATATATGCACTGAGGGCAGCAGATGCCGCCCTACAGTGGTGTATATTAATCTGTAGTAATTTAAACATTACTTACCCTTCGGCGATTCAGGCAACGGACTGTCGTCCATTGCTCCCTCTTCGGGCACTGGAATTCCTTCATTGCTATCTCTTCGCTCTCCTCGGGTCTGCCGACGGTTTTTGCCGCCAGCGCCCTGAGGGTGGTGGTTGAAAGGCCGAAGTGCAACTTCTATCGCTTTTAAAACCAATAATACTTTGCACAAATATATTAACAATTCGAAAGACAAAATTGATAAACATCAAAAATCTGGAGTCTACTTGCTAGAATGTGGTCCATGGTGGCCCCATGGTTAATGTTGGACAAACAGGCCGCAGCTTTAAAGAACGAGTTTCTGAACGTAAAAAAAGTTATTCCAATAAGAAAACCACGTCTACATATGCCAACCACTTAATTGACAATAATCACACTTTTAATAAAAATTTTAAGATTTTGCACACTTGTGACAAAATCAAGAAACTAAACCTTCTCAAGCAACTTGAAATCAATAAATTTAATAAACGCGGTTTATTACTAAATGATTAAATAGATGTTGATAATTCACCACTTTTAAATTTGTAAAACCTTATTTTAGTTAAATATTCACAACTGTGCCACACTTCATCCCCTTCTACATAGTTTAGTATTAAGTAATAATTGTAGTTCGTAAATTCCATTTATCATCTGCCTGATGAAGCCACTGTGTGGCGAAACAATTGTCGCAGTGCATCGACATTAAATTGTGTAAATTCTCAAAACCGAAGTGTTTTATTTATAACCTATATAATGTCACCAAGTAACAGCCTCTTCAATCCAATATTTAAAAAAAAACATAGATAATGCTAAAATCAAATTTCAAAATGAGTCATGGGCTAAATTTTAGAAAAGTAAGGGAAGTAAAATAAGTACAGGTAAAATAAATTTCTTGATAACAAAATAGGAGCCCAAAATATTATATATAATCCATTTATCAATAAAAGAACGAATAAAAATAAGTTATATTTAAATAATCAAATGTAGGATTTTATTTTACTTTCCAACTTACTTCTCTGAATCAATTTTATTCTCTGTATAAACAGTTTGTCCAAGTTTCAGCAATTCAAAATGAACAATTCCGCGAACACTCCACCAAACACACAGAAGCGACGTTTTGGGGAGAGCCACTGCCTTGTGCGTTCGATTGGTTTTGTTCTCTTTGGACAGATTATGGGAGACCCAAACACCCACTCTAGTTATTTCTCCAATCTGCCTTAAATGTTCTTGGATGGTCGACCAAGGTTAGTTAAGGGTATTTGACAGATCCTCAATTGTTTGACATATATTTGTTTCCACTTCTGTCATTAGCATGTCGTTGTCTAATGTTTTTGGTCTTCCTGATCGATAGGAGTCTGAGATATCAAACTTACCGGATTTGAACTTGGTAAACCATCTTTGGCATTTACGAACGTTTAATGCAAGAGGATAAACATCGCAAATATTTTTGGTCGCAACTGTTGCGGAACTCAAAAAGCATACAATGCCGGATATGCTCTTCTGGTATTTGGCTGGCTATTTTACCCCAAAAAAGTTTAATATTGAATTATTTAGAAGTGAACAAGGTAAAATAAGCTTATAATGATTTTGACACGCTTTAAAGATAATAATAATATTTTATTTGCCCAACAAAATAACCAATGACAGGACAAATTAAATTACATTAAAAAAGTATAAAAAGCAACAAAAAATAAATAAAAATGTCTTAAATACAAATACAAAAATAAATTCTATAGAACTATCTAAAAATGTCTTTGTATAATTTATTCGCATTTCTAGTCATGTGGTATATAGGTGACTATAAAGTAAAAGACTTAGCAGTAGGAATAAAAAATGTATTAGCATACCGATAAACGATATTACTTTCCAGTCCCTTTAATAGTTCGATAGGAAAAATGCTAGAAATAATCTTATTTAAATATAAAAAAATGGAAAAAACTGAAAATTTTAGAAATCTTTATAAGAAGCCTGGACAATTCTAAAAATATAGAGGTCAGGTTTTTAAAAAGTTTCCAAAAACAGATCAAATTGGAAATAAACTTAACTTACTTACGCAATGAAAATACAATCCCCCTTATTTTAACGGCCCAAAAACCTGCTCAACAAATTTGAGGCTGATAAATCAGAAAATTGATCCACTATATGTGGATTAATCGAATGCAAAAATGGTCTATTATTACTTAAGTATTTTATTTTTAAAATCGCTCTAAATCTGATAAAAAAATTAAACAGTTAAGAATAATAATAATTTCGAAAGACAAAGTTGTGCAGGCGGTTTTAGCTAATTTTCAATTATGGCGACGATAGTAAGTGAAATCGTTGACCAAAACAGTGATTGTATTAGCAAATGCAGCAAGTGCAAAAATCTAGTAATTAACGGTAAAGTGTGTAAGTACTGCCAGAAGCCTCATCACCCATATGCTTAGATTATCTCGAACCGCGATACCAGAAAACCCGATTGAAATCCATCATCACAAGTGAGGTTATATCTTTATGGGAGGGATCACAAGAAACCGAAGAAAACGTGATTCCACTCAAGAGAGGCAACAGTATATTGCGAAAACTAATTAAGGAAATGGAAAAGTCATTCCTTTTAAAAGAAAATTTTCTACTTAAAGAACAAATAACTGAGTTGCAATATAAACTAAATACTAAAACAGAATCCTGTAAATGTAGACACAAAAGTAGTTCTATTACTCAACTAAAGATGCCAATATGCGTCTCCAATATTAAGCAAATATCTTCCACACCAAAAAATCTGAGAAAACTGCAACCCAACGGACACGATAAAAAATAATACTTCAACCACCAAAACAACGCAGAACGTAACATCCTCCAATAAAATACAAAAATCATGTACCAATATGCACGATACAATACCAGAAAAACCTATCACTAGCAATGATGAAAAGTGGGAAACTATCGCGAAAGAGAAGAAAGAAGAACGACGCATGGAATAGTGAGATTATCCACCAGTGATCACAACCTTAAAGCGGTGGCTCGTAAAACATTCTTATACTTATCACGCCTGAATCCCACAAATAAATTGGAAGACGTCCATAACTTGGCGAAGAAATATTTTCCGGAAGCACTCTGTGAAGCATTAGACAGTAAATATTCTCAATACTATTCGTCTTTTAAAATTACGGTAGATAGGCATATTATAAAGCAATGGACCCAGTTTCATAGCCTTATGGAGCCTATATATTTTTTCCACAGGGGCAACAAATCAAGCGACAAAAAGTAATCCTAAACAATAATGTACACTCAATCAAAAATAAAGGCAATGAATTACCTATAATACTAAACGAACTAGACGTTAGCTTCCTTTTAGCCGCCGAACACTGGGTAAATGATTCTGAGGACTTTCCTGAAATAAATAATTACCACTAAGTTTCAATTTTCAAGCGCAAGAACCATATCCACGGAGGCGCAGCAATACTTTTAGAAGGTAATATTAATGTAAATTGCAGACCTGATATTAACATCATGTCGCGAGAAATGACTGTAGAAATAGCAGGCGTTGTATGGTCATCTGAAGAAAATAAAATAGTAATAGTAACTATCTATCGCCCCTCTGGCGGCGTTATTTCTAAATTCCTGATTATATTGGAGAATGTCCTTCATAAATCTTAATCGATGAAAGGTCTGACATTATCATGGGTGCGGATTTTAATATATGTTTTTGTAAAACAAATGAATATAACACAACCGATTTTATTAATCTACTTGAAAGTTGTAATCTGCAGGTAACTATAAACTCGGATTTCAAATAGAAGCAGCTCATGCATAGATAATATTATTACTAACGTCAATTATGCAAGTGCTGCTGTAATTCAGACTCATTTATCCGACCATATGGGTCAATTATTAAAACTCAGATGCGGTTCGGTAACCAACTCCCAATCAATTAGAACCAGAATTATAAATCCAACGTCTTTACACTGAACAGTGCGCTTGGAGCAGTAAACTGGGATGAACTGAAATCTTATTGCAAAGACTCTGCAGTGTATTTTAACGGATTCTACAGTATATTTATTTCAGACTTTAACAACTACTGTCCAGTTAGGCAAAAAATTCTAAATAATTTCAAAAAGAAACAGCATTGGTTTACAAAAAACCTAAAACAACGCAATCAAAAATATTTTAACGTTTTTTCACGTTATACGGGTGTGTAAATAATTGCAAATGATTTATTGAAGTCAATTAATATTACCAGCACGTATTTATATCTGACATTTATATCTGACACTTGTTTATTATTTCGATCCAGTCGGCACGTCGATAACGCACCCCTTCTCCTCACGCGTCTCGTGACACTGCCCTCTCCTTAGGCATGTTTCGTCCCGAAATGAGTCCTCCGGCACCTTATGACGATACTTGCACTGGGACCCCTTTGTACATTTTGACGTTCGAAAGAAATAGCAGTCTATGGGCTTCTCATGTCGTACACCACTGGGATTATAACAGCACACAAAAATCTCGATCTCAGAATTGGCAAAAAGGACTTCCACCATGCTTCTGATTGTTCTCCAGTCCAATTGGTCCAACCCACAAGCTAGTTTAGGTATTGCCAATTTCTTGATACCCTCACGTAGAAGTGAATCCCTCAACTCATTTAATGATAGCCATACATCCCTGTAGGTTGGCTTCTGATGAGAGTACTTCTTCGTTACCAGATAGTAAATGATCCTTTTCGGTAGGTGGCTACTAACATCTAGGTGGATTATGCGTCCAACTTTAGGACATTGAGTGCGTAGTTCCTCCAACCTTCCAAATTTCTTCTTGAAGACGGTAGCAATTCCTCGTGATATCTTCAAATCCTGGGCCACACAATGGGCAAGACAATAGTTCGAAGGTACTTGGAATAGATCTCGTTGTTCTTCTCTCGTTACATCAAAACTACTCTTACGTCCATCAGAGTGCTGAACCATGAAGTCTTCAAATGCTTCCTCGTCGCTTTGTTCAACCATCGCACGAATCGCTGCGCCATCTTCTTCGCCAGCATAAGGGGTCAGACGATTGAAATGGACAAGTCTTGGTTTTCCTCGGGGTGGTTTTTGAATCATGTATACGATGTCGTTGATTTTCTCTATTATCTGGTATGGTCCATCCCATGATGTTTGCAATTTTGGGGAGAGACCTCGGCGTCTTTGTGGGTTAAATAACCACACCATATATCCATCTTTATAACCATTGTTATTTGTTTTTACGTCATAATTCTCTTTCATTTGGTCGCTAGCACATTGGATGTTGGATCGCACATGATTATGGATTTCAACCATTTTGCGTCTCAGGTCGCTCACATAGTCTTCCCCTGGCAAATCTTCTCTCGGAGGGCAGCCGAACTTTAAATCACATGGAAGTCGTAGCTCTCGACCCATGACGATGCTCGCTGAAGTCTGCCCGGTTGTTTCATGTACAGCCGATCGACACACCAGCAAGAAAAGATGGAGATGTTGGTCCCTCTTTGATGGTCAGAGACTACTTTTGACAAATAGCGATTGATGGACCTATTCATTCGTTCCACCATACTATCTGATTGTGGATGCAGAGATGTTGTCCTTGTCTTATGAATCTTAAGGATTTTGCACACCTCTTGAAAAATATTGGATTCGAAATTTCTTCCTTGGTCAGAATGTAGTTCTAAGGGAACGCCGAAACGACATATCCACTCCTTAATTAATACTTCCGCTATTGTTGAAGCCTCTTGGTTCGGTAATGCATAGGCATCCACCCTTTTACTGAAGTAATCCATTACTACAACGATTTATTTATTTCCTTGGTGAGACTGGTCCAGCGATATCAATTGCGATTCGTTCAAAAGGACTACCAACGTTGTACTAATGCATATGTGCTTTCCTTCGTCGTTGTGGACCGTTACTTGCTGCACAAATCACACATTTCTTGCACCATTCCCTGACGTCTAACTTACAGTTCACCCAGTAGAATCTCTCCCGAAGTTTATTTAAAGTCTTTGACATATCCAGGTGTGAAGATCCACTATGAATCTCTTTCATCACTTCAGGTATTCTACTCTTTGGAATTATAATCTGCCTTCGTTCTTCGCGGCCTTCTGAATCTTTGAATATGCGTTTAAGCAGTACCTTGTCAAGTACAATAGAATCCCCCTGAGCCTATTATGACTTCAATTCGGGCGAATATTTTGACACTTCATCCCATGTTGGCCTGGTACTACTTTCCTTCCATGTCATCAGAGGCTTTACAACAAGGTCGTCGTCGTCTTGGTCCTGCTGGATTTCTTTTAAATTCCAGTCATCGCTTTCTACAGCTGTTCGGAGTACTTGACTTTCCTTTGATTCTGCGTTGTTACAGTGCTTGCAATTTTCTGGGCATGGCCTTCGCAACAAAGCATCTGCATTCCTGTGGATCGCTCCAGCTCTGTGTTCAGTGTCAAAATCAAACTACTGAAGTCTTTCCAACCATCTTGCGACTTGTTCTTCCGGATTCTAGAACTGAAGAAGCCATTTAAGATCAGCATGATCGGTTCTCAATAAGAATTTCCTTCCATATAAATATTTATAGAAGTGTTCTACTGATTTGACTACTGCAAGCTTGGATAAAGTCTTGCTAAAATAGCTGATCACTTTTTCCTGTCCATCATGTATTTGTGATAAAACAGCTCTAATTCCTACATTACTTGCATCGGTATCACAAGAACCTTCCCACTGGCAACAGATAACTTAGAACTGGTGCGCTGGTAAGTGCGTTTTTCAGTTTTTGGAACGCCTCCTGACATTCCCCGTTCCAGAAGAACCGTTGTTTTCCTTCAGTGAGGCGGGTTAATGGTTTAGCGATGTGTGAAAATCCCGCAACGTATCGACGGTAATACGTGCATAATCCAAGAAAACTCCGGAGTTGGTGTAAATCCTTTGGAACTAGCCATTCCCTCACCGTTGAGATCTTTTGGCCATCAACTGCAATACCTTGGCTTGAAGCAATATGTCCTAGGTACTGCATCTCTTTCTTGAAAAAGTGACACTTCTTCGGGCTGAGTTTCAGTCCAGAATCCCTTAATCGTCGGAACACCTCTTCTAAGTTCTTCATGCGGTCTTCGAAGGATATTCCCATTACGATAATATCGTCAATGTAAACCAAACATGTTTTCCAAGATAATCCTGTTACCGTCTCCATTCGTCTTTCGAATGTCGCGGGTGCATTCATAGTCCAAATGGCATAACATTGAATTGCCATAATCCATTGCCTACTGTAAATGCTGTTTTTTCTCTGTCCTCGAGAGCTACTTCAACTTGCCAATATCCGCTTTTAAGGTCCAGTGTGGAGAAAATAGTAGATCCAGCCAAGATATTCAATGTGTTGACCCGTCCTTCTTCTTTACCAATACCACTGGCGAGGCCCACGGACTACTAGATGGTTCTATAAAGCCCTCGCTCCCTATTAATTTTATGTTGAACGATATTGGTTCTTCCTTTTTGTCCAATATCAAATACGTCCTGGTATTCCATGATCAACTTTTTTACTAATTCTCTGTTAGTTGGAGTAAAATCTTGGGTCGAAAGGGAAATCAACTTTTGTAGTTCCGGGTAACTCCTTTCATTGATTTTATTCTCTGCTGTGGATTTCCGCAATGTCAATGAAGCAGCAGAACAATGTCCTAGCAGCCCTTCTTTCCTCAAATAGTAATAGTTAGTATTCATAATTGTAACTAATACATTGTTATCGGTGCAAACGAGTGTTTTTCCTATTGCTACTCCTCGCCCCAGTTTATCGTCATCAACGATAGGTTCAAAGATCATAATGTTTTTGTGATGGGATGCTTCTTTCAACTGGCACTCAATAATTACTTCTCTCCGGAACTGATATTTCCGTTGGTTGGTTAACCGGACTCTACCAATATTCCGTCTGTGGAGTACCACCTCCTCTCCATTAACTTTTAGGATTCCATTCTTAAGATCCAACAGGAAGCCTCTAGTATTCATGATGTCCATACCGAGAATTAATTCGTCTTCAATGTCAGCTACTATGAGTTGGTATTGGAATTATGTGTTCACTATGGTAATCGTGGATTTTATTTCACCATGGATATTAGCAGGTTCTCCTGTTGCTGTTCGTAATTTCCAGGTCGTTGGTCGTACATTTTGCGGTTTTGACACAATATCAGGTCTTAAAAGTGTTCTAGTAGCACCCGTGTCTAGTAGCAGTCGACAAGAGTTTCCATCAATGTTTCCATCCACAAAAACCGTATCGACGTGGTGGTTTCATTTTTATCGAGTGGACAGGGTAATTATTTATGTCATTTAATTCAATTCCTCCGAATTTTTTTTTTATTTCCGTTAATTTTTCATCCATATTTCTTGAATTTTCCAAAACTTCCCTAGAAATTTCCAGCATTTCTTGTTTCATTTTATCGGAATTTTCTGTCATATTTTCTTTTCCATGAGTTCCGAATTTTCATTAATTTTATATTCAATTTCGATAATTTTCCTTGAATTTTCTAGAGATTTTTCTTCCAGGTTTCTAGAAATTTCTAGCATTTCTTGTTTCATTGTATCGGCATTTCCCGTTAATTTTTCTTCCAGATTCCTAGAAATTTCCAACATTTTCTTTGAAATTTTATCGGAATTTTGCCTCAATCGCTCCATAATTGATGCTGTATCGCCTCCGATATCATACAAAAATGTGTCTGGATCATGGCCTTCTTCTGCCGCTCGTATCCAAATCCCGTTCTTCCAGTTGCACTTTTAATTCAGCCACTTTTAGGTCCGTTATTGTAACGCACTTCGCCATTTTGTTTGCAATTTTTCACACCCCACACCTGACACCAATGTAACGTTTTTGCACATTATACGGGTGTGTAAATAATTGCAAATGATTTATTGAAGACAATTATTATTACCAGCACGTATTTATATCTGACATTTTACAGGACAATTTCCAGCTTGCCTATATTCTCCAAGGTATTCAAAAGGGCAATATACAATTGAATAACAAACTATATTAAGTCCAAAAAAATCTTATTTGAATTTAACTTCAGGAAAGGTCTCACAACAACGCATGCCATATACGATTTTTTTAACATTTGTCTTAAATAATATTGACAAGAGCAGCAATTTTATATCAATATTCATTGATTTAACAAAAGCATTTGATTGTGTTCTTCATGAGCTATTACTAAATAAGCTAAGAAGCTATGACATAAGGGGAAATTGTTATGGCCTCTTGGCATCATGCTTTTCAGATCAGAAACAGATAACAAGTTCTTATATTAAAAACAAGTTATATACTTCAAATCTTGCTTATCCTAAAGTTGGTGTTCCGCAGGGGAGCATACTGGGGCCATTGATGTTTTTATTATTTATTAATGATATGCCACTAGCCATTAACGCTTATTTAACTAATTTCACAGACACAACGATCAGTATGGAGGGACATTGCTTAAACACTCTTAACAGAGCAGCCAATCAATCTCTGAATAAATTGAAAACTTTAGATGACTATAACTCACTTATTTTTAGAAATAACTATGTCATATGTGATATTAAATTAAAGAGAAAAAAAATCTATCGAATGAGGCCATAGCCAGGTTTCCATTTAAAAAATATAAGTTTGTGTCATATCTCGGAAAATAATGACGATACAATTTTTCTGAATATTTTTTATTAATCTGCATTATATTATCTAAAACATTGTCTTTTACAGTTTTTCATATCTGTTTTAATAACCGAGATAAATTGATTTGAAAAAATTGACACTTTTTACTTTGTACCGAGTTACCCTTGACTTTTATGGAAACTTTGAAAATTGAATTTTATTCTTCTCGTAAATCTATACTTCTTTCCCCATTTAACCGTTTTTCTATCTCTTCTAGTTTCCGATATCCTGCTAGAAAACATGTAACCAAAAAACTCACCATGTATAATATAACTAGAAACCAAAAGTTGATCATAAAATATCTGGATATATTTGACAGGCAACATAAAGCCTGCCAATTAGAATGTAAGCTTTGCATATTGTATTGGGTGTAAAAGATGGCCACCAACTTAATAATGTCTTAATAAATTCAATAAAAAGTCTGCCATTCGAAATCGACGACACTTTATACATATTACCTAGATGCCCAATTTTCCCAACGCTTGGTCTTAAAGAGAAAACTAATTTTATTATAGAAACAGAATTGCCATGCTATTTGGTTTATATAATTTCCTTGAAACATTTTAACGACTAATGAAAGAAGTTATCAAAAGACTACCAAAGCAGTATATACTAAGCTCAGTGGAATTCTCTTATATTGAAGAATGAACTGCTGAAATGTATCTTTAAATATTTAGAAAGTTAGAAAAAACGGGGGCAGATTCTCATCTATAATTGCAGAATACCGGCGATAAAACAAGAGATTCAAACCGCTGAAATGCTGATGACCAGGAATGATCCAGCAACATCAATGCAATACTGTTTTTGAAACAATAAGAGGAGAATAACAGACTTATACCAGAAATCTGATGTGATAGTAGATCTAATAAATAAAACTATTAATCACTCTTTGTCGAAGGTGAGACCGATATCTTTATCTATTTCTACCTGCCTACTATTAAGGGGTGCTTCTGATTTAAAGTTTGATTGTCCACATCGCATATGTGCCCCAACAATCAACAGGCTAGTGATAGCGGCATCACGACGTGAAGGCGGATACCAGTTTGAAAATATGGTATTTTACTGTATGGACGACGATGTCGATGCCTCTCGCCAAAATTATATACATGATGAAGTTGTCCATAGAAAGGATTAACGACATGGTATTTACGTGGTTTACTTAAATCTCTTTAACCTATATTATTGGTGAAGCCGAACCATGTAAAATTCTATCTTGAATTGCTATTGTTTTCAGTAAAAAGTTTAGAAGAAGAGAAGAGTTATTAGCCAAATTCCTGTAAGAAGTGGTCACACTTTTTGAAATGGATTGTCTAATTTTATATATTATAATAGTAAGGAAGAAGCAGCCAAAAAAAAAGTCAACAAGACAGAATCAAGAATATTTATGACCTTTAAAATACATAGGGTATTTTTGAGTAATTCTGTGTGGACAATTGTGAGCCATTTGCGGTTTGATAACGAATAGAAAACCAAATTCTCATCCAGGGCGTGAAATCTGATCGGATCTGGTCGATTTAATTAAGGTGGAAACGCATAAAAGATGACGGGTTTTCTCCTCGCACGTAATGATCGCAATAAAGCGCGAGCAAACCAGAAGGAACGAGAGAGGCAGAGGGAGGGGGGCTGCGAAGGAAATTACAGGCCTGGATGTATCATTCCCGGATAATGGCCTTTAAACGCGGCGCGCTGTTTGTAATATCTAAAGGTCATTTCCTAGATTCTTCTGCGGCTACAATAACGTTTCCCCTCGGAAAATGTTAAAATAATAACTTAAATCTTTCAAATTATTAACGTTTTGTTATGTATAATTAGGTCTCACACAATGCTCTGTAATATTTAGTTTCGATCAAATAACATTTCTTTTATATTTTTTGTATACATAATCATGGAAAAATTTGATTTTATTTTTCTCTTCAGATTATTTATCAAAATGCTAATAATAATTTCTTTCTTGCCTATTTATTTAAGTAGGATTATAGTAATCATATCTATGAATTCCTAATATTTTTGTCAGAAGAGTTCGCAGAATGTATCAAAACATTCTGGGTATCAAAACCCATGCACCATTTATGTTGACTACAGTGACAGGAAAAGTTGATAGCCAAGAAATGCAATTAAGTAGTGAGTATTTTTGTGCGATTACTTTTTACAAATTTCAACAACAGTTCATTGATAAACTTAATTTCTGACAATGAAGCTCTATCAAAACCACTATATATATATATATTATAGGGAATTCAATCGTGGCCGTAGTTCGCTTCGTGATGGATTTCGTGAATGTCGTTCAAAACCAGTTGTTGTTCCAGAAAACATTGTTGCTGTCCGTGAACTGATATTGCAACATCATTATGTGACTATGATTAGAGAATCCTTGGGCATTAGTGGGATCAATATACGTTCAATATTGTATGAACATTTGGCTGTCACGTTGAATGGTATGAGGAAAATAGAATAAGATGGTGTTAAGTTCAAAAATAAATGTAACGTGATGGAAACTCTTTTTAAAACTTTTGAATAATTGATAAATGTGTTCGTTATTCACGAGCTTTCCATTCTTCCAGTTTGCCCAAATACACTATCCGCATTTTGTGCGCGGAGTTTCGAGTAAATATTTTCCGGTCAGTCGGTTGGAAAATTCGCGAGGAATTTCACCACCGAAAACACACCACCGCCCCTCCGTTCATCAGAAAATTCCGAATAAACACGTCAGCGGCCACTTTGCCCGTAGATGGTTATTTATCAAAACGTTAAATTTACAAGTGGAGTCACGTCGGGATCCGCGCCGTGGATTTAATGGTCCCCGGTGAAGTCAGGCGAAAGACTATTATTCCAGGAGTCCAAGTTGTCGCCCGACTTCATATTTCATGTCCCCGTAATAACTCCATATCGGGGGTGGTAGGACTGACTAAAAACTTTTTTAACAACCGCGCGACAGCGGCGTGATTTATGGCACCGTGTCTCCTCCAACCCTTACACCGTCTATTAAAGTCGACACTTGAAATTAATTACTGGAAAGTTACTAATTAAACAAACATAAAGATTGTTCACTGCGATTTTATTTTGAATGTATGTATTTTTAACGTAATAAAATATGACTAAAATCAAAACAGAATCTTTACGAATGTCGAAATTAATGTTGATGTAATTCAGAATATCTGATTCAAAAAAAATTAACTGTTTAAGCAAATTCAATCTTTTTAGAGAATTCTTCTACAAATTCAGAGATCACATGAATTTTTAATCTCCATCATAAAGGTTTACTTTTTGGTTTTTATACTTAAATCTGGCTGTAAGTGGTCTGTGATTTGTTATAATAGTACATTTTCGACCATAAAAGTAGGGTCTGAAGTTATTTGTTGTCCAAAAGTTTGCTAATAACTCCTTTTTCATGGTACAATAACTACCTTTAGCATTCCTAAGGGTTTTAACTAGTTTATTCAATTTCTAAGATAAATGCTTGGATATTTAAGAACAAGAGATAAAGTATGAATTGATTTGAAATAATCAAGAAATAGAAGACCAATTGAATAAAATATCCTTTTTGAATAAAAAATTATTGATTTTATAGTTTTGAAAATTGAGAAATAAATCTTCAATTATAACGACAAAGCCTAAGAAATTGTTTATTTGATTAAAAAAATAATTATGTAAGAAAATACATTATAATTAGTAAATTTATTTAAAATCATTTTTTATATATCGAAAAACAGTTGATATATCAGTTTAAAACAAAATAGCATCGTTTCAAATATTGTTTTTAATTTTTTAAAAATTCTAACGCTTAATGTAGAAACTGTGTAAGCAAATGACTTGAAAAAAGCGTTGAGTACATTTAGAATTAGTGTATTTTTAACATACCGTTAATAAATATTGTTACTGTTTAATATTCATAAAGGCTTATGAAAAATTTATGTGCGCAGCGGTGCTGGCAATTTTTTATTCTGCAGTTATGTGTGTGTAGGAGAATTAACAAAGCAAACGACAAAGAGAGGGCTGGGGAGAAAGCGAGATAGAGCACACGCGGGCATAAATCAAGCGAAAATAACGAGGGGAATCTGCATTACAAGAGGAAATTGCGATAAAGCAGATGGAGAACGAAACGGATCGTGCCGAAAACCGCTGATTGAAATAATTTCCCCTCCTTAAGAGCGCAACAGAGTTTTACGCTTTGTATGGTGTGAAAAAAAAATTGAATTAAATCCAAGAGAGTGATGAATTTCCTTTTTGTGCTTCTTTATCAATATATCTAAACAATTTATAATGTATTTAAGTTAATTTACTGAAGACTCTTGATTGAAATACATTTTTAACATAAGTAAAAACGTGTCATGACAATACATTTATTGCTTAGGTTAATTTTAAATACGTTTATTATAATATTACGAATTAGGGAATTTTGGATAGTATAGTAGGCGTGGCTTAATATAAATACGCCTACTATGTAATGGATTTAATTGTTCGACAAAATTAAATGGAAAAATCGCAACATCTGTCTGTTGAACGTATAATGCGGTTTGGAGTAATTCCTCCAAGAGATGGTATGTGAGATGCTGCGGAGTCGGAGAGTTGTAGAATGTTGTTATCTTGGCAATGAAATTGGAAATGGATCGCAAAACCGCGCCTATTAAGAACAGGTCGACATTTAATCATAATTATCGACCAGTTGCGATCGTATCTCGCGACGGCGACATTTCCAAGCGACACCGTCGGAATGCCGACCTTGCCCCTTTCCACCGAAGGGGTTAATCGCCGGGCAGACCTCACTCTAATTGCCGCCATTAACATAATTCATGGGATAATGTTTGTTTGGCCATTCTGTGTGACGGGGTAGATGTTATGAGGGGATGAGTAGGCTGTTTAGGTTCGAAATCGGTTCGAATCCGTTAAATACAGATTTTATCATGCCGTTCTCACTTCATTTCATTCGAGTCGATGGAGTAATCGGGTTCTGATTAGGCCCAAAAGTTTCGTAATTCTGCGGAGAATTTAACTTACTTTATCTTAATATACTATAAAGTTTATACTGTTCAATAACCACAATATTTTCTCTTCAACCCCACAAATAAGCCTGAATTTCATACATTTTCTAATGTAGTTAAGAAGAAATATTCTTAAATTTTTTCAATATTCAACCTCTTTAGATAAGAATAGATATTATAGTTAAGTTTGTTGCGCTTATATTAAACATTCACGTTCAAAATCTACTTATTTTATATCTACAGAAAGTTTTAATAATATTGTTATATGAGAATGCAGCCCAGTTGATAGGTTTCACTCATCCCGTTGCCTTAGAAGTAGGTATCAGTTTTGCTCCTTTTGCGCTCTTCTTCGCCTCTTCGTCTTGGCATATTGGTAAGTAAGAGGGCGTCTCGCGAGGAACACCCGCGAAATGCGCATTCTTCAACCTGGTGACCTTGAACCGGACCGCCCGTGGAATATACGAGGAGGAGGCAACGACGACAAGCAACGACTCCGATCCAAGGACACCTCACTGACCCCTCACATAAATCCTCGCGCAAAAAAGACACTACGCACATCAATTATGTAACCGAAAGGAGAATTAAATCAATGCCCCAGAGATTAATAACCTAATAAAATTAGAAATAATTTATTATCGTTATGGTGCAGCAAGAAATCTTCTAACTATTTCAAATAGATAAAACTTTCTTGAATATTCTCGGCTTTTGCTTTGAGAAAACACTTTAAGTTTAATAATAGCCATTTTGTGGTGAAAACTATAATTACATTTTTTCAAATGTTTAATGCTTGAATAAAACTTTATTAAGGGCTCTAACGTATTAGTTTTAATCAAAATTAGCTATTTTATAATGAAATATTCCTATTGCCACATTTGTCTGCTAATTATTATACTGCCATATTTAATATATTTTAAGAAAAATAAACCTAAACATCCTTTCTAATTACACTTCTTGTGGTAGTTTTTTTTAGAATCATTCAACAATCACCTTTCCCTGAGCTGTACAATTATACATTTCTGTAGTTAATAGCTATTTGATTGGTTTTGAGTGCAAACGGCGGGTGGTTTTGATTTCCCGGGGGTAAATTAACTCCGCTTTCAGCGGGCGTAATTACCTCTCCGGACTAGCTTTTCAGGGAACAATGGCCGGCTGGCATCATCGACGATGGCGACGACGACGGCGATGAGAAGGAGGAGGAGAAGGAGGCCATTTCAGCTGTCTGGGCCGGGACTTCTTTTTCAGATCGAGACGAAGTCGGCAAACAAAGATGCTGGATGTTGCTGCCCGCCGAGGGCCCATTGTGCACGCGGTTTGTGTCCCTGACAGCCATTCAACTTTTCTCAAACCCTCCGGAGTGAGAAAAAACGAAGAAAAACTAAATAAAATGATCGACTCGAGTGCAACGGGCTAAATGAGCGAGAGTAAAATTTCTTTGCCAATCTTGTTAAAATCGAGTTTACTTTAATTAACTCATATTCGTCTCCACTGTTCTTATTTTGTATCCTAAAAGGTATATATCTAATCCTATTGAATGTAACTGTAACAAATGAATCGTTATTAAAGTTAATTTCAAATTAGTCGTTTCTCTTTCACTCAGGTATTTTATATCTATCATACCACTTTTATCTCATGCTTTATTTCTTCTTTTAATAATTGAAAATGAATTAATTGAAATTAATATGGAGAAAGATAGAAGCTCCATATTAATTTCAATTAATTCATTTTCAATTATTAAAAAGAAAAACAATTAAAAATATTTAAACAAGTTATTTTAAAAATCAGCCCTTATAAAAAAACAGCCAAAAATAAGCTAAAAAACTTCAAAAAGAGTAAACTGTTTAAAAGAGAATTCAAAATTGTTGCATCGTATTTTTTCCCAAAAATTATTGAAATTTATGTGTTTATTTTAATTAGTTATAATTAGAGCAAAACATTTTAAAACTATTCAAATTTAACCCAAGGAGTAAAAGACAATTCTAATTTAACACTTGATAATGTAATATTAAAAAATTAACGCAATTGAGAATTTGTTTAAAAAGCAGTTGATAACTTTCTAAAAAGTTATTTAATTTGGTTATTATACAAAATAATTGAAAAATTTCATAAAAACAGATGAAAACTATAATCAATTAAAAATTATATATGTGAACTGATGTAAACGGACCGACCCGACGATTTTCGGCGCCTGTTGTAAATATAAGGATAATAAAAAATTGTTATTCTATTAAAACATTAAAAATGTCTACTTTATTAACCAGTAAAACAATCCAATTTGAAAAAAAACATCCAAATTGAACCAAATCAGGTTTTTTTCTCTTTTACCAAAAAATAACACTTTAGTAAAATAAAAAATTTTCTTTTAATTACTTAAAATTACAACAAAAAATGGTGATGTGGCTATCATAGTACTTTCCCTACATTTTTCTCGAAAACTATGAGGTTTGCGCAAAAAGGCTATTCTTAATGATTTGTTCACTTTTAAATTCTCTACAAGTATTTTTAAAACAAGTTTCATGTAACTCTAATAGTTTATTAGCAATTGGCAAAAAATGTCAAAATTTTCAATTTTTATTTTTTTTCTCAAAAGTTAAGAATTTTATGAAAAATATGTTTTTACAAAACTTGTTCAGTTTTTCATTCCCTTTAACATTTGTTTGAACCATTTTTTAATTTTTTTCTATATTTAGAAAAATATTACGAAAAAACATAAAAACGCCTCGAGTAAACATCCACTTCCGGTCTATGAATATTCACCAAAAGCTTTTCAGTTCCAGTTTTGAACGATAAAACCTTAAGTTTTCAGTTTCATCTCCATCGGATCATTCGTTTTTGAGATACAGCACCCACGGACAGACAGACAGACACACACACAGACACACAATTTTTTTTTCCAGAAATTAGTGTAATGGACTCAGGGGACCTCAAAACGGATATTTCCGCAAAAAAATCACAATACTTCCCCTATATATACTTCGTATATAGGGAAAGTAAAAATATAAACTAATTTCAATAAAGTTTAAAATTTGCCCAAAAGATATTTAAAAAAATAACAATTAAAATTTAAAAAATAAATATTTTTTTAATAATCATATTTGATCCTACATATTTCAACCCTTCCTTGCTTTTTGCCGAAGACCCCGTTCTTGTTGCCCATTCACCCTCCCTTCAAATCGCTCAACAATCCCTTTAATTCTCCTTCGACTCCATCCAAGCTTCGTGCCAAATGGCGAATCAAAATTAATCTTTCCAAATCCCAACTATTCATCCCCTATCACAAAATCCTCTCGGATCCTAATCAACAATACCATCATCTATACCTGTAAATATCTCCGTATCCTATTTGATTCAAAACTTTCCTTTAAATCCCATGCACTATCTATAAAAGACAAAAACAAAACCAAGGTTCGGCATTTCAGATCGTTAACTTACAAATAACAGGAAATCTCGATAAAAACGGCAAGAAATATATATAAATTGATATGCCAGCCCTTGTTAGATTATGGTGCAATCCTCTTCGCCCAAATCCTTCATCATTTTCAAGTCGCCGAAAGATTCGACCTAAGAACCCTAACTAAACGTCGACCCCCAGTCAGTGAACTTCATAGCCCCTCGAACGAGCCATTTCTCAACGTATATTAAGACTTAGTATTAAAATTGCTATTAATCCCCACAACTAACCTCTGACCTCTGTTAACCAAATTCTGCATCCCCCGAAACCCAAGGAAAGATCAATATCCTCCTCTCACAATTCATGAATTCATTTGTGCGAATCATCAGGACAGTTCACCTAGCTAGCAAAAATGTGTTTTTTTCTGAGATCATTAAATTCAAGACAGGGCAGAAAGATTTCAGATTGGTTTTGTTTTTGTGTGGGATTTAAAGGAAAGTTTTGAATCAAATAGGATACGGAGGTATTTACAGGTATAGATGATGATATTGTTGATTAGGATCAGAGAGGATTTAGTGATAGGGGATGAATAGTTGGGATTTTGAAGGATTAATTTTGATTCCCCAATGGGCACCAAGCTTGTATCAAGTGGAAGGAGAATTGAAGGGATTGTTGAGCGATTTGAAGGGAGGGTGAATGGGCAACAAGAACGGTGTTTTCGGCAAAAAGCAAGGAATTTTATGAAGGGTTGATATATGTAGGATCAAATATAATTATTAAAAAAATATTAATTTTTTAAATTTTAAATTGTGAAGTGCTATATGTTAATTGTTATTTTTTAATATTTTTTTGAGCAAATTTTAAACTTTATTGAAATTAATTCTCAAATTTTCGATATATCTAAATATATATTTTTTAATAAATAGAAAAAACACGAAAATATTTTTGTAAAATCTACAACAAATGAGTCTTATTAAGACTACAAGAACAAATCACTTTTGAAACAATTACTTCTCTAGCTAATACTTCGACAGACATTGAATAATACAAAAGTAATTTATAATTATATATTTTATTATATATTTTTTGTTGTAATTCTAACTAATTAAAAGAAAATTGTTTGTTTTACTAAAGTGTTATTTTTTGGTAAAAGAGAAAAAATAACCTGATTTAGGTCAATTTGGATCTTATTTCAAATTGGTTTGTTTCACTGTTTAATAAAGTAGACATTTTTAATGTTTTAATAGAAAGACAATTTTTTAAATACGTTTTTGCTTTTATATATTTTCCTTATATTTACAACAGGCGCCGAAAATCGTCGGTTCGGTCCGTTTACATCAGTTCATATACAGGGTGAGTTTTTTTCGATGTTCTCTATGGGGATCTCGGAAACTATAAGAGATAGAGAAACGATTAAATGGGGAAAGAAGTGTAGATTTACGAGACGAATAAAATTCCATTTTCAAAGTTTTCAAAAAAGTCAAGGGTAACTATATATTTTGAAAAAAGTAAAAAGTGTCAATTTGTTCAAATCAATATATCTCGGGTATTATAAAAGATAGAAAAAAACTGTAAAGGACAAAGTTTTAGATAATTTTATGTAGATTAATAAAAAATAATCAGAAAATTTTTATCACCATTATTTTCCGAGATATGATGCAAACTTACATTTTTTTAAATGGAAACCATAGTTGGCTATGGCCTCATTCAAAAGGTAATTTTTTTCTCTTTTATCCAATATGACATACGACATAGTTATTTCTAAAAATAAGTGAGTTATAGTCATTTTAAATTTTATTATAAATAAAAAATGGGTAGCCATGAAAAAGATGAAAGTAAAACAATTGCAGTTGTTTATAATAATAGCAATATTGTAATTATTAGTTCTACAAAGTTAAATAAAAATGGAAAACCAGCATAAAAATAATAATTTTGTAATTATCAAATGGCCTTCTGTAAGTGGTATAAACCCATTTGTCAAGAGGATAATACGTTTCTTACAAAAATATTATGAACAGATGAATCGCGATTCACTAATTGTGGTATTTTTAATCGCCACAATGAACATAGATGAACTTAAAAGAATCCACGAGAAGTTTCACAGAGAAAAGCTACAAATTAAATTTGGATTTAATCCATGGTGTGTTTGGATTAATAATTCTCGGTCCATATATTTTTGAAAGCTCACTGAGTGAAACTGATTACTTTCAATTTCTTCAGAAAACATTTGAAGATACGCTCGATTGTTTAAATTTATCATTACAAGCAAGATTAAAATGGTTTCAATATGACGGTACTCCACCTCATAACATGTTGGCTTTACAAATTATTTAAATGATGCTTTTCCTAACTCATAAGTGGGAAGAAATAAACCAATTCCAGGGCCACCTAGATCTCCCGATCTGCGCGTTTTAGAATGTTTTCTGTGGGGTTATGTAAAAAACAAAGTATATGAAAAATCATATCAATCTGTGGAGGATCATAAACTAGTTGTTATTGAAACATTTAATTAAATTTACATGAGAATAGTCAAAAAGCCATAAAATCAATTTTAAAAAGATATAATTTATGTCATAATAGTATTAATAGTGTACTCTTTGACCAAATTTTTTTAATATTAAAATTTCTCTCCCATTGATATATTGATAATTACAGAATTACTTTATGCAGTTGTTTCATTTTAATTTATCTCTGTACAACTAATGATTACAAAATTGCTAATATTATAAACAACTGCAATTGTTTTACTTTCATCTTTTTCATGGCTACCCATTTTTTATTTATAATAAAATTTTAAATTACTATAACTCACTCATTTTTAGAAATAACTATGTCGTATGCCATATTGGATTAAAGAGAAAAAAATTACCTTTTGAATGAGGTCACCAATATGGTTTCCATTTAAAAAAATGTAAGTTTGCGTCATATCTCGGAAAATAATGGCGATAAAAATTTTCTGATTATGTTTAATTAATCTGCATAAAATTATCTAAAACTTTGTCCTTTACAGTTTTTTTCTACCTGTTATAAAAACCGAGATATATTGATTTGAAAAAATTGACACTTTTTACTTTTTTCAAAATATCTAGTTACCCTTGACTTTTTTGAAAACTTTGAAAGTGGAATTTTATTCGTCTCGTAAATCTACACTACTTTCCCCATTTAACCGTTTCTCTATCTCTTATAGTTTCCGAGATCCCCATAGAAAACATCGAAAAAAACTCACCCTGTATATAATTTTTAATTGATTACAGTTTTCATCTGTTTTTATTAAATTTTTCAATTATTTTGTATATAATAACCCGTTTAAATAACTTTTTAGAAAGTTATCAACTGCTTTCTCAATTGCGTTAATTTTTTAATATTACATTATCAAGTGTTAAATTAGAATTGTCTTTTACTCTTTGGGTTAAATAGCTTTAAAATGTTTTGTTCTAATTATAACTAATTAAAATATACACATAAATTTCAATAATTTTTGGGAAAAAATACGATGCAGCAATTTTGAATTCTCTTTTAAACAGTTTATAAATTTTAGTGTGCGCTTTTTGAAGTTTTTTAGCAAATTTTTGACTGTTTTTTATAAGGGCTGATTTTTAAAATAATTTTTGTCTAATTTTATATACTCTTTTTAAATATCTAACGATTTTAACTAATTTATGTTATATTAAATTTTATTTTAATCGTTTTTGTTAAAGTCAATTTTAAATTAATTATTAGAAACTTCAGAAAATCGATTTTTCTGTTCCAATAAACTTTTAACTGCTTTTTAAAGTATTTATAATTGGTTTTGGAATGTATTTATTTAATGCATTAATTTTTAATTTCAACATTTGTTTTATAATTTTCAACGGTTTTTACCAAAATTTCAAATGTTTTAAAATACAAACCATTTTAAAAATCGTCGTTCTATTTTGAGTTCAATTATTAAAAGCATTTTATTTATTTTTTGTTAACGACTTTAGAAAAATTTTAATTGCGTAATTTTCTATTTTCAATTTTTTATGTCTTGAATTTTTTAATTGATTTTTGTAATAACTGTTTTAAGCCATTTTTAATTATTTTTTCTAGAATGATTGCTTTTAACTGGTTCAGGGAAATATATTTTTGATTATCTGTATCTATTCTTAATTATTAGAAAGTTTTCAAAGGTTATTTTAGTCAACATTTCATTTCTTATTTTTTTTATGACACTTGTGTTCCGCAACAAGTAATTTCCCTGTGAAATACTAGTTCCATCAAGAGTGAGGCCTAGGAAGTAATAATTTCATTTCATTTCTTTTTTTATTAAATAAAAACCGTTTTAAAAAATCCATGTTTCTTTCTAAAGAAGTTTTTAACTTTTTAAAATATTTTTATTTGTTTTTTTAATAATTAAAAGCATCTATTTTATTTATTTTATCAACTATTTTAATAAATTATCATTTGACCTTTTTTGTAATTAAATAAATGTTTTACTTTACACACCTTTACACCGTTAGTTTTAAGTTGAAAAGAAAATTTAAATGTTTTTGGTAAAATATAAGAAAACACTAGACAGTTGTCGTTTAGTGACAGGTATACAGGTTATTATTTTAGTGGCATTTATCTCGAAAATCTCTCGTTCTACGCGAGGAAAGTATTCATTATCAATTATTGTTATTGTGTTCAAATAAAGATTATTTGAACAATTGAAAATACTTTTTAAATAAAGACCTAGAGAAAAACACATTTCATTTTCGTAAACGGCTTAAATTATATTAAAGACAATTGGAAAATGTTCCTCATAAACGATCCCATGTTGAAGATAATATCCAAATGGTAACGGACGTAGTGAATATCTTTGAAATTAACGGGTGAGAGAACATTTTCCACCTGGCAGGACCTATGACATTGAAGACGACGAAACAGTACATCAATTCCTTAAAACAACTCGCCACAGCTAGAAATCGGCTTATATTCCTATTAGAATGCAGACGTCTTGGCTTAACCCCCGCATTTATTCGGAATTATATTAAATTTGATCATTTCCCAGAGGCTTTACACCACAATAGTTTAAAGAAAATTGAAGACGTCAAACTTAGGGCTCTGAGGATGCATACATGTTGTGTGCGAAACGTTAGCATGTACATATAACAATATAGTGGACTAGACCACAACCAACACCGTGTATTCTTTGCTCCCTACACTCTAACACACTACACTGGACTTCTCTCACCCGTTAATTTCAAAGAGTTTATATATATATATATATATATATATATATATATATATATATATATAATTAAAGATGTATTGTAAAAATTAGCTTTAAGGTCTTCGTTATTTGTAAATGCTTTACAGTGTAAATTCTGCAAACTGCGAGGGATGTAACATCACTTCCTAACCAAGCTCCAGTAATTTCCCACGAGTAGCCAAAGATGTGTGAGGTCTCGCATTCTCATGGGGGGAGACCACTTCTTTGCGATTTACCAATTTCTAATTTTGTGGGTTGTTGGCAGTACACATCTGATTGTTTGATTTCTTGGAAGCAGCTCAAAATATAAAATACCTTTATAATCCCACAAGATTGATAACATGATTATTTTTTATGCTATTCAGCTTTCTATGTGCTTTGAGCTGGTTCGTTTTTGTTATACTATGATCGTTTTCGGATAATGTTGCTGTACATTATCCATTTTTTCCACATCAGTGATGAATTTTTAATTCTATTTGCTTTGTTTCTCTTCTTAAGTAAAATCTAAAGTACATACTACTATGAAATCTATAACTATAATTTTAATTGAAGAGACTCGGGCGGAGTTCATTTCTTCGAGATGTTCTTCCACTCTGTCACATTCAGAAAGAGATCTGTTTCATTACGTTTAAGGTGCATCATTCATGCGATATCCAAATATCGACCTTTTTAACAAGCCTAAGGCATTTTAAATGTTTTTCTTTTAAAGTGTGAGATACTCTTAACCTCTCTGTTATCTCACGAAATGTGACAATTCTGTTCGACTATGTTCTTGAATTGGTCGTCATCAATTTCGGTGGGCCGACCAGAACGTTGTTCGTCTTTAAGAGAAAAATCTCCAGAATGGAAATTTTTAATTTTTTTGTGAACTTTAGCAATTTTCTTTTCTCTACAGAATTAAAAAAGTAAAATATGCCGAAAATGTTAGTTTCTTCCCTCTATTTTAAAAATATTTCACAAATAACAGCAACAAAATAATCACCTACTTCTAAAGAAACGTCAATGTGACTGACATCGAATGATATCGAGCAAAGTACACCACTAACATAAGTTATTCATAAAAATAAAGCAAGGCTATATAGCGATTATCGAGTCAGCAGTTTAATGGGTGACCCGATACCATTCACCATTGGGATACAATTAATGGTGCTTTAGAGTGGGACACCCTGTATACAGGGTGTTTCTGTGACTCGGGGAATAAAATTAACCACATATACTAGGTGATAATGACGAGTCGTAAAAAAAATATTATGAAAGTGTTCAAATGACCAAGATCCAAACCATCAAAATTTTATTTTAACACATTTTTCTAAATATTTTCAATACCGCTCGTGGTAGAGTGCTGCAATTTGGTACAGCCTAAACTAACAACAAGTAAATTTTTTAGGCAATTTGTCACTTCGATCGGACCGACGGTACCATACTGTACAGGGTGTTCCTAAAATTGGTTTACTCAGAACTTTTTTGTTTGCTCGTAAAACTATTTACAAGGTGTCCCGTTAATGCGGAGAAATGGCTAGACCATAGATTCCTGGGGTCAAAATATGACGATTTAACGCAACTTATCTATATCCAAAAATTTACGGTTAAGCCGGAATTTGGCTTCAAAATTTCAATTTTTTTTATTTCTTTTGTTTATAACAATTGAACGCTTAATTTGATTTGAATGAAACTTATTATTAATAAGTACCATAATATCATACATCATTTCAGTTATTATGACTAATATTGGTTAACAAGAAGTATAAGAAACAGTAGTACCACCACTTAAAAACTAAAATATTTTTTTATTGGTGAATCTAATAAAAACTAAAAAAATACTACTTGAAAGACAATTTAATTTAAAAACTTTTTTATCTCTTAATAATATTTTATATATTTTACGGTTTTTCCACAAAAAAATAAAATATATATTTTTTATCTAGTAAAAACAAAATGGAAGGAATATAAATCCTATCGCTGCAAATTTTGCTAACATGGGGGATTAGTCAAAAGTACTTCCTGTATTGTATCGAATGCTTTGCAAAAATCTATGTATGTAGAATACATATCAATCTGTTTCTGTTCGTCAAGTTCTTTCGACACAAATTGTGTAAAATTTAAAAGGTTTGTAACCGTCCAAAGCTTGCTGATGAATCCATGCTGTTTAGTGGCGATTTGGCTATTAACTTGATTGTATTTTCTAAATGTTAAAATTACTTCAAATAATTTAGCAAAATTATTTATAATTGAGATAGACCACTAATTAATCACTAATTAATAATAAAAAATTAATTTTTATTTCTGAAGAGGCAAGCGACAGATCAATTATGTTAGGAATTGAGTGAGTGGGCGGGGATCAACCAACTCTATTATCGGATTGAGAATTAAACCTGGAGAGAGTAAGTTGGTTAGATGACAGTTAAATTCACCAACTAGAAGAGGAAAAGAGGGGAAGAGCCAAGTGATAATAGATGGTTTCAGGACAAAAGAGGACATCCCATCTGTTATCCGTATATAAGAGTAAAGATAGAGAGAGGATGGAAATGAATTGATTATGCTCGGGAATAAGAAGATGATTTACAATGATTCGAAAAAAGTAAGAGATTTGGTCCATGTTTCAGGTAAAAAGATAATATTGATTCGAACTGAAAAAAAAGCACGATTTGTTTTACAAAAATATTATTATTTCTTCTCCGACTAGTTTGGACAATATTATCAAGGAGAAATGAATAATGTACAAAATGTTACGCATTATTAAATGGGATTAGGTTTGAAATTGCCTCATCAAAGGACGAGGCATCAACAACGTACAATCTTTGATTGATTGCCAAGGCAAAATATGCATCCGCATATTTATTGTTCTAATCGTTCTAAACTGTTTTACATAGTATATCATGCGTTAGCCATGCTAAGATCTAATCAAGTGCAAAATATAACTTCTCCGTTCTCAAAAGTACTGATACATAATTGTATTTATTTAGAAAACATTCTTTAATTCGTTCAATTAAATTATATTCAGGTATTTTGGGTAGTAAAGGTAAGATTGATTTTGGCATGTAGTTGACTGGTTCTATATGGTCCTAATTTTTATATACATGTATCCCTTTTTATCTTCTTGTACATCCACCTCTCATTTGTTCTCAACATCATATGAAGACATATTACTAAGTTCTTGAATTGTTTTGTTTGTATATTATATCAAGATCAGCATTTAAGATTTGAGCTAAATTGAGCTAAAATTGTCCAAGTGGACCAAATGAGAATGTTTTAAACAAATTAATTAAATACTTTTAAAGGAGAACATTTCCGATTAATAAATTAAGGATATTGTAAAATAAAGGGTATCCCAACAAGAGCGTCGGATTTAATTTGAACGAAAAAGTCATTTATTTTTTAATTGAGCAAATATTTTTATTTTAACATTAAAAAAAATAGTTCCGATCAAACGTGAAATACATTAGGCAAATGGCCACCACGAAACCTTTGGCAAAGGGTTATTCTTTTGTTGAAATTTTGAATAACGTTTTTGCATAAATATGGCTGTATTTCACTAATAACACGCCGTATTTCCTCTTTAAGATGTTCTACTGTTTCAGGCTTATTTGCATACAACTTTTCCTTCAAATAGCCCGAAATAAAAAAAGTCCAACGGTGTTAGTTCAAATGATCTTGGTGGCCAATGTGGATCGACAAATCGAGAAATGGCTCGGCCTGTAAACTTGGTCTGCAGTAACACCATTGTTACATGTGCAGTGTGGCAGGTCGCACCGTCTTGTTGAAAAAAAAATGTCCTCCGCATCAATTACATCCAATTGGGGTCACCAAAAGCATTTCGCGATTGTGCACACCATTAAAAAATAGCGCATTTTCAGACGCATTTTCCAAGAAATACAGCCCAATCATTCCGCCAGTCCAAAATGCGCACCAAACAGTTACTCGCGGTGGATGCTTTGGTTTTTCGAGTATCACACGAGAATCCGAAAGTTTTGTTTATGTATGTTTACGTCGAATTCAAAATGTGCCTCGAATGAAAAATTGATTTCTTTTCGAAAAATCCGCAGTAATTTGATGATGTTCCAACACCCAATCAGCAAACCCACGCCGCTGCTCATGTAGGCGTGCAAATGCAGATGTTTTGCCAAAATTCGTTGCATAGTGCTTCTGGAAATGTTTAATCCTTGACCACGATGCCGAATGGAAGTTTCTAGATTCTCGGCCACAGCTTCCCTTACTGTGACTATATTTTCGATTGACCGACATTTCTGCGACCAAAAACTTGACATAATTAGCGTATTGTTTTCGTAAAAAGTTCACCATTGTTATAATATGTGTCTTTACAATAATTAAACGTTGTTCGTTTGAATACTAAAAAATCACTGTACAACTCATATTAACAAAATGGCGGCAAATTTAAATCGGGCACTCTGCTGGGACACACTTTATATTTAATAAACTGCTGTTACGTGACTATTGTGATTAATAATTAAAAGAATTAAATATTAAGAGTGTTATTATATGTATATAAATAAAGATTGTATAAATAAAAATTATATATATATATATATATATATATATATATATATATGCGGTTTTTAACTAACCTACTTTTTTCATATGTACACGACAGGAGTCGGAGACACTCCAGTGTAATTACATGTCATTGTGAGTGTCACGAGTCCTCTTTTCAGGATGGCGTGTGCAATGACGTGTCCCTTTCGCATGAGAGTATATACACGTGTGTGTGTATGTGACTCCCGCTTGGTGATCCCGAGGGAATAAACCCGGAAAATCTACACATAAACACAAACATCACCGTACAGATATATTACCATAAACTTTCAAGTATTATTTTCGCATTGTTTAAGAACTTAAACTTAAATCGACGAGATGAAGAAAAATATTATTACTTTTAGAAAAAAGTAAAAGTTTAAAAAATAATCATAACTGATCTCTAAATCTAATTCGATTTAATTTTGCTTATTATTAAATGGTTTTGAATTTTTAAAATTTAAAATCTTAAGCTGTAGAATAAAGCAGCTTTAAATTCAGGACTTGTTTTCATAATCGCGGAATTTATACGTCAACCTTATCTGCGTACACACAAAAAAAAAACCTTTTATACTGGCGAAAGTTAAAAATCCGGATGTTTTCCGTCGCATTAACTTGTACAGGTTACACAGCGCGATGAGTTCACGATTGGCAGCACTGAGCGCGCTGGAAAGGACGTCGGACGTGAAATGGCAGACGGCGCTGTTATCGGGATTAGCAGGACGGATTTAATTTAATCTCGGTGCCGAGTGGGAGAATGGGAGAAAGAGGAGCATTGTCCGCCGAGACGCTTTCAATCCTCACAATTAACGCAAATCGCGATGTGCACCGATTTCTGCACCATTCATCATCCTGCAGTCTGCAGGCGAGTTTAGAATTCTGAAAGATAATTCCTTAAATTTCACACATTAACTTATTTATTTTTGTGTTTCTTTTATCGATTAGTTGAGAGAAAGCGAAAAGCTTTAGTTTCTTGTGTACAGATAATAAATCATGATCAATTTGTTTCAATTCGATGATGAAGAGATGTGCTTGTTGTACTTAAACAATTTACAATTTAATCATTAATTATTATTCCCTGTCAACAACAGTGAAGGACCGGTTTTGATCTATTTGGATCTCATCAGCGTAGCGTAGTTATAGACAGGGAATCGAATGTAGTGTTTAATGTATATGTATGGTAATATCGAAATTACAATTTATTTTAACTATCAAAGCAATATTAATAGAAACATGTTATGAAGCTAAATAATTTTTGTTAAATCTGGGTAAAATCTTTCTTTTTTATAAATATTCTGTACAATTAAAGCATCTTGAAGCTTTTCAAATTTCGATTGAACTTTCAACATATTTTTCAACGCTATGATAAAAATCTGCATTTAAATTTCCCATTCTCTTGAAGTTATTTAATTTATCTAATTTGAAAACTAAAGTTGTAATTTAAATTCCATTACAAATGTAGTACAAAGGATAAACATTTCAATAGGGGAATGAATACCCGTACACTCACACAGGCACATATAGACAGACAGGCGTTGAGAGTGGGAGAATGTGGAATTTAAATAAAATGTCCAAAGGCGAGGCAAAAAACACCACTTTCAAAGCCATCACTCTTCAGTCCGGACAGTACGAGCCAAAACGACCGGATAAAGGATTTCTATTAGCACAAAGTCGCGAACAATGCACACACACACTAATATATATACGGGTAAATGTAACGGTTTTATATAATGAAACATTTTATAAAGCAGTTGTAATTAATTTAAAAGTTAAAAACAGTACTAATCAACCACCTACGACTACTGCATTTATTTAATTTACCAAAGCAATTGATGTACCTTGCCTAAAATTGAAACTTCACGAAAGTATAGAACTAACGTCTCAGGGTTAAAAACAAAAATACAAATCGAGGGAATTGGATTAAAAAATTCAGTTTCACCTATAACTAATTCGTATTTTATGAACAATTAACAGATTTCCATTGATGTAACTTACCTAAAAACAAAACGTCTGTACTCTGAAAATTAACTTTAGGAAAATATAGAATCAACATTAAATAAAATTTCTAAAAACAATACTAATCGAGGAATAGGACTGAAAAATTCACTTCCATCTGCTACGAATGCACATAATCAGTAACCCAACACATCCAAGTTCCAGTTAAAGGAATTGTTTCTGTGTCCAAATACTTGTTTGTTGCATATGATTTGTGTGAGCTCACATTGTTGTGATGAAAAATTATTCTTCGTTTTGGTTTGCTTTCTCTCAATTTACTGAAAACATCATGCAAACAAATGATTGTATATCACGCTGAATTCACGATGACCAAACTACGTCTACGTTTGAATTCAGTGTATCAGTGTTTTCCAGTGGTTGTGAATGGCTCACTATCGCCAAAAGTTTATTGATGCACTCTTGAGTTGGCAACTTCGAAAGACATAATAAACCATAGCTCGAAAATTATCGCGAGTTAATTCCATCTTTTAGCCTAGATGAAATTTTCAACTTACTGCAAACAACACAAATAGTGCTCGCACGTCAAAACTTTTGAACTTTACGATGGTAATATCAGATTTCACCTGGGGATTCCAGTGTTTCCAGTTCGCAATACATAAATATCAACCCTCGTATAGCAACATTTAGGCTTCATTATATATACGAGACAGCTGATGCATAGGGGAATTTAATGTTTAACTACTATTAGGTATCGCATATGTACGTGTTCTTACTTAGTAATCTACCATACATGGAACAGTAAAGATAAATTTACATAAAAAGGGGTTATCAATAGAATAGTAAACTAATTTAATGATTTATTGTGTGCAATTCGCGTTGAAAACTTTTGCAAATATTATCAATGAAGTTTGTACAGACACTAAAAATAATTTAAAAGCAGTGGACCTAAGATAGATCCTTGAGGAATTTCACTAACATTTAAATAGAAGACACACAATTAACTTCAACATTTTGTTAACTATCAACAACTACATTAATTACATTTTGATGAATTTCAAATTTATACAAACAATCATTAATAATCTGAGCTCATGTTGGTTAACATGGGTGGTTACTTATTACCTTGGGCATAAATTGAGATAAATAACATTTACACGTAAATCGCCTCCCGAAAAGCCGTGTTGGTAATTAGCCTTTGAAGTAACACTGTCATTAAATCTACGTCAAAATCTCAAATAAATGTCAGGCCCAGATCAATGATGTGTAAATCTCATGATGCTATAAAAATTTTATTAAAAAGTTACTCTTTCAATTTCAAAAATTGATTACATCTTTCATACCAATAAAACTAAGTAGACATTAGAACAATATGCACAGTTTAAATACAAATTAGAACAAAGAAAGCTGAAGGTCAATGAACTGAATATTTATTACCAGAACTGTGGCGGAACAAAATTAAATATGTTTTTATTAGATGTTAACAATACTAACTACGATATAATTTTTATATCCGAAACTTGGTTATTCTATTCTCAATGGCCAAATTCAACTCTTTAATCATACTATATACAGATCGGATCGTTCCACTGAAGAATCTATTATTTAATCGTCATTAAAAAACAGTATATGTCTTCACTAATTTCATATGATAACAATACCAAACATCTTATTGTATTACTTAAAAACAACAAACTCTTAAGCCCCGTAAATAATTCACCGCGCTCGCCATAGCCGGTATCAACGAAGGCGTATCCCGGTTAAACAAACAGTTACCCTGGTAACCGCGAGTAATTACTTGGTTAATTAACGAAAGAGGATACTTCACAACAGCCTAATATATTCCCAAATTGGTTACCCCGACGTGATTATACCAAGTACGAATAACTATCGACATTATGGCACACGACGGAGAAATAAATAGGGTACAGGTCAGGTATCCGCGGTTTTGGCCCGACGACCCAGAGAGCAAATAGAGAGCCAGTTCCAGATCGCCGGGATTACAGCGAATGAAACAAAATACGGATACGTATTCGGACACCTCGAAGCACGATTCGCTAAAGAAATACGTAACGTCCTCATTAACCCACTAGCAACAGGGAAATTTGCAAAGGTCAAACCCACCCTAATCCGGCGTTTTAGCATCAGCCAGGAACATCGCACTCGACAGCACGAGGAACGCGGAGACAGGAAATCGTCCCCAAAGATCTGTTACGATCACTGTGGATAAGCAGGCTACCAAACAATATTCAAGCTATCCTTGCAACTCAAACCAAAACAAGCCTGGAAGAAGTTGCCGAGGTTGCGAACGCCGTCTTGAACACTTCCGCACTGAAGGTTAACAAAAACTACCAACACCCGTGACAACACATGGAAAGCCTTGGTAGCCGAAATCGGACAGCTAAAAGCAAAACTTCAGCGAACCAAGGACTCATCGCAATGACCTAGAGAGCGCAGTCCAACCCCAAACGAGAGACGAGACCGCTTCCAACGCAAACCAAAATTCGACAGCAAAGCAGGAACTGCCGCCCGTCGTGCAAAGAGTAGCGACGGTTGACGACTCGCTAAGCACATCACACCGCCTTTACATCACCGATCGTTCAACCAAAGTACAATTCCTGATCTACACCGGAGCCGACGTCTGCGTATATCCCTGACGTCTATTAAGACAAGCCAACCGAGCTACGACGTATAAACTCTATGCGGCAAATCAAATGGTGATCAACATAAATGGTGCGATAAACCTAGTCCTGGACCTTGGTTTACACAGGAAGTTTCTGTGGAGATTTATAATCGTCGACGTGCAGAAAGCGATCATTGGAGCAGATTTCCTAACCCACTACGAACTGTGCGACGCGAAAACGAAAATCACAACCGCAGATCAGCTGACGACAATGGACAAAAGAAGTGAGAACCATCAACAATAGTGGAATATCACTGAATTCTGCACGAGTTTCCCGGCATACGCAAGCCAGCAGATCTGCTAACTGCCCCGCCCCGTGATACAGGACGACATACCACAGCCAGACAATCGCTGGTTCACCCACATCTAGTAGACCGAGATGACTTGAGCCTGGGAAACTGCAATTGGCAAAAAAGGAATTCCAAATTATGTGCCAGATAAGAGTAGCAGGACCCACGAAGAGTGGGTGGTCTTCGCCGTTACATTTGGTCCCTGAAAAGAACCATTATTACCGGGCGCTCAACAGAAGAACAATTCCCGACAAATACCTTGTTCCCACAACGAGGATTTCGCACAAAAGCTCTAGAAACAAAAATACTTCTCAATGATAGACCTGGTTAAAGCGTACCACCAAATTCCGATAGCCGAGGAAGATATCACAAAGACCGCCATAATTACACCATTATTTGAGTTCCTAATGCGAAATGCAGCACAAACCTTCCAGCGATTTATGAACGGAATACTGAGAGATCTAGAATTCTGCTACGTCTACATAAACGAAATTTTGGTGGCATCCAAATCAGAAGAAGAACACGCCAAACACCTCCGATAACTGCTTCAGCGATTAAGCACAAACGGTATCGTAATTAATCCGGTGTAATAAAACAAACTTTTATCTGGACTACAAAGTGGCAGTAATACAGCTGCTACAGCTTCCAGTGTCAGCAAGAAAACTACGGCAAATGCTCGGGATGATAAACTAGTACCGACGTTTTATCCCGAATGTCGCGGGTGTGGAAACGCTCTTGAATGAATTACTGAAAGGAAAAAAACGAGGCAATTAACCAATCACCTAGACAGATGAAGCCTGGGAAGCATTCTCTCAGTGCAAGGAGCAAATTGCACACATCTTGCCCATCCAGAGCCGAATGCAACGCTAGCATTCACAACCAACGTGTCAAACTCCGCGATAGGGAGCATGATCCAGCAACAGCAAGAAGAAATATGGAAACTCCTGGCGTTTATATCCAGGAAGCTACTCCGGCCGAGCAGAAATATGCCGCTTACAATAGAGAGTTATTTACAATTTACACGACGTTCAGGAAATACCAACACGATCACGATCTTTACAAATCATAATCCATTGACATTCGCACAGAAGCTAGAAAAATGTTCGCCAAGGCAAATCTTATACGACAGTTTTCCACGAACTTTCAGCATATTAAAGGAAAAGAAAAATATAGTCGGCGATGCGCTCAGCAGACTCGAGCAAATAACCGCATAGACTTCGCAGCCCTAGGGGCCGATCAGGAGTCGAACCCAGAACTCAAACACGTCATGGACAGGAAAGACATAAACCGACAGATAAGGAAGATACATTTCCCGGAATACGACACGGCGATTTACTGTGAGGTATCGACAAATACAGTCCGGCCATTTGCGACGACAAAGTTTAGGAAATTAGCATTCGACAGCTATCACATCCCGGCAATAGGGCATTAGCAAAACTCTTAGCGCAAAAATTCGTGTGGTCCACGATACAAGCAGATTGCAAGACATGGAGCAAGCAATGTATGGTGTGTCAACAAGCAAAAATTTTACATGTGCATATCGATATCGTCGGCTCCCTGCCCGAGTCATACGAAAAAATTACATCCTGACATGTATCGACCGTTTTAAAGGCCATCCCCATGGCATACATCGAGGCCAGTTCGGTAGCAAGATTGTCTTTTACACACTGGATATCAAGATTCGGCACTCCGCTGAGGGTAACAACGGACCAGGGACGCCTGTTCGAGTCGCAATTGTTTAAAAACTAGAGGAGATTGCAGGATTCTCAAGGCATCGGACGATAGCGTACCATCCACAGGCGAGTGGATTAGTAGAAAGGTTCCACAGATACCTAAAATCAGATACCTAAAATGACACAAAAACGACCAACAGACTAAAACTCTACCGATTGTCCTGCTAGGAATCAGGACTGCCTGGAAAGAAGACATAGGGCCAATAGAGACAATACGAAGTCATCGAACGAAATAACAACCCGATTGTGATTAAAAATACGGTATAGCCGTCACAATTGCAGCAGCTCTGGTCAAGCCACGACGAATCAAGCGCCCGTATGATAGCCTAAACGAACACCGAGGGACCCTTAGGATGCAGTACGGAAGGCAAATCAAATGTATAGTACATTTCCAAGGGTGACTCCATCACTACAAAGGGGGCGTGTGGGGACTTCTAAAAACCGCGAAAATTCCACCGCGCTCGCTAAACCGTTACCATAGTAAGCGTGAGTAATGTTTTGTTTTGTATATTCATGTTGTGCCAATAAAATAGTTATCAGCCCTTTTAGCGCTTGATTAATTAACGAGAGAGGATATTTCCCCACAGCACATTTATATCCCCCAAAGTATGTAGTTGGTAATTCCGAATGCATCATCAATTGATAGAATTCAATTACATTCTAACTGTACTGAAGAAATATTTTATGGTAACTATAATTTCCCCCAAATTACGTGGATTGATTTATCAGTCAAATTAGACCTACTAGCAAAGTTATAATATATTGTTATTGTTTTTTAAATAGTACACAAATCATTGATATTCCTAACTCGCGCTCTACATTTTTCTTTAGCGGAGGATTGCCTTTTGCCACTCGTCATTTCACTTATTTTATCAACACACCTTTTAATGAATATAAATATATTGAAACTTATTAAAAAAATCCTATACCATTAAGCAAATTATGTTAGAATTAACAGTTAGCTTAATTATGTTGATTGTACTTTCATATTAAGTTTGTCAGATATTGAATTAATTATTATTTAATTATTTAATTATGCTTCAAGTGGGTATTTTCCTTAATTCCGAACGTAATTATTTCTTTAGAATTCACTAATACGTCTCAGGTACAATGTTTTTATTTATATTCAAAATCAATTTTATAATAAAGCTGTACTGAAGAGATCGAAAGATCGAAACACGTGCCTGCAGTTGATTATAAACTTGAATGCTATTTTATTGTTATTGTTATTTAATTGCTTTTGCTAGTTGAATTTAATGAAATCATTGTATGACGGCGTTAGTGGTGTATTTTGATAAAAAGTTTAAATAAATCACTTTATAACTTTGTTATACCACTATATTTTGGATAACTGTGACTAGTTTCGATCATAAGCTGATCATTATCAAACATAAACTTTATGAAATCAGTCTAAATTCACATTTTGATCGTAACTTTGCATGTTATATTCACCTTCAAATAGTCTAAAGTTCATTTTATCATTTTCTAGTTTATTCAAGTGGTATAATTTCATTCAAATTTATGTTGCGATCATTTCTTCTCTGGATGCCAAAAGAACTAATCTCTAATTCAGAAAAAGAAATTAGCTCATTTAAATATGAAAAGAGTATTCAAATGGAAGATTATTTAATATTTTCTTCAATTCGAGAAAATTGCAAGAGACTTACGAAATTGTGTTACAGTATAATGTAGTCCGAGTCGGGTCTTCACTTAAGTCTGTCCGTAAGTATTTTTGGAAATATGCCGAGAAGCTTGAAAAAGAACATGGCTATCCTGACATAATGCAATACAATCATGTTGGAGCTGATAATGGTTTAGATATTGTCGATTTGTTTTCCAAGTTCTTTTTATTAGTTAATACTACTCTAACTAGTTCGACATCGCCAATTAATTTTAATATTCAAGAAAATGTTATTCAAGATAATAAATTGGATGTATCTTTTCAAGGCGTATTTAACGAGATTTTAAGAATAAAAACATTCCACTCCACCAGACTCGACGAATTGTCAAGCTACTTTTTTAGAACTGCATATACTCATTGTGTCGACCAATTTCTAAAATATTTTAATAAATCTCTTGAATTAGAAATTGTGGCATCGAACTGGAACTTATCCTACATTTTTCCAATCTATAAATCTGGTTAATAACTATCATTGATTTGCCATACAGTCTGTTATTCGTAAAATATTGGATAAATTGGTAGATCAACAGTTATAGTGGGTTTCACGTAAATTAATATTCAACACTCAACACGGCGTTATACCTGGTTGTTCGACTGATTCGAATTTGTTGGATTATAGACAGTTTGTTTCGAGTAGTTTGGAGGAACATTATCATGTAGATACCATCTATACTTACTTTTCTAAAACATTTGACAAAAGTGATTGTAATGTGTTATTAAAGAAACTAAACTCCTACGGGCTTTATAATAGCAATTTAAAATGGCTAGCAACCTTATTGTCGAAAATATTTCAATTTATTCGTATCGGGAACTTTACCTCAAATCCTATATGTACCACATCTATAGATGTATTCAACATTTAAATTTCGTTTTATATGCAGAAGATTTAAAAATATTTAAAATGAGTATACAGGGTGACTGACGAAAAACCTTTGGTGCTGTATCTCGCTTATTTTTTTCTGAATCTAAATTTGTAAACGATTTTATCCATTCATCAAACCAAAGTCGAGAAATTGAGGATTAAAAAAAAAAATCAAATACCCATGGTAAACAAAATACAGAGCCTATTCCAAATGTCAAAAGTAACAGTGTCAGCCATTGATACAATACTGCAACGATTTTTAATAATTTCATAATAAAAATGTTGCAAGATTTCAAAAACTAAAAAACGATTTCTGAAGAAGAACAAAATTCTAGTACAGTGTTTGAAATATTGCAACATTTTAATTATGAAATAATTAAAAATCGTTGCAGTATTGTATCAACGGCTGTCACTGTCACTTTTGACATTTAAAATAGGGTCTGTATATTGTTTACAATGGATACTTGACTTTTTATTTATTTTTTTAATCCTCAATTTCTCGACTTAAGTTTGATGTATGGATAAATTTGTCTACAATTTTATATTCAGAAAAAAATCTCCTTGCGAATCAATAAAAATATATATACAGTGCAATTTAAAAAAAAAATGTTGATCGTATTTTGTCAAAAACTGGGTGCGAGAAAAAATAACAGTTCAGATCCTATTAAAGTCTTTTAAAAATGTTTTAATTTGATGTTTTATTTATTAAAATTGGATAAAAAATAAGCGAGATACAGCACCAAAGGTTTTTCGTCAGTCACCCTGTATACAATGCGATCTTGTAAGAACTTATAATTTGTGTACTGATAACAATTAACTATTATTATCTTTTATGGTGATATAACATGTGAAATCTCTCAAAAAGTTTGAAAGAAGACATTCCCTAATTTTCAATTTCGAAACTAGTCATAATAAATCTTAGATTAAAAACTGAACTTATTAGTAGAGGAATATGGGGTTTCTAAATGAGTCCGCAATGTTAAATACTTCAAACCAAACTCACGAGCAGCACTTTGTGATGATTGTGGCCGTTCTTTTTGCCTTTTTCTCTTGTCCTTTGTGGATTGCCGGAGTCTTACGTTTATAATCGCGCACCATTTTCACCTACAAATTAGCAATCACTATTAAACAAGTTATAGCACGACCAACATGTACAAAACAAGTAAGCGACTGACACAGAAAGACATTCAATATTGTGGCGTCTGCAAATGGCGGCACTGATAGTGTAACGTTTGCTTCACATGACCACTCTATCTAGTAAAGGACGTACTAATCGGGCACGTAGTTTTATTTGAAAGTGGGGCAATCAGAGGAAATTTACTAGTTTAAAAAATGGAAGTTAGAAAATAAAAGTTTAATGTTTACAAATGAAATTGCTGACGCTATAAATTATTTTGTAAATATTGGTAAAATACTGGCGGAAAAACAAATAAAAACCTCTACAGCACAACCAACTATCTACAACCATTAAAACACGATCAACTACACCAATAATGAATTTCAATGAAATTACTAATAAAGAAATAATGCTAATACTAACTAATTCAAAAGACCGAAAAGCCCCTCGATTTAATTACATAACAAATGATATCCTAAAAGAAAGTAAAGACCACCTAACACCAATAATAACAAAAAAAGCAAATATACTGTATAAAATAGGAGATAGAACTAAACCTGAAAAATTAATAAAACACTTTAACTTTGTTTGTATAACACTGTAATTTTTATTATGTTGACTAGTTTCGGCAACTCCACTTGCCATTATCGAAACAAAGTTAAAGTGTTTTATTAATTATTAAAACATGTGTAGCAAAGTCGAAGATGCTTACATTAACAATATAAACCTGAAAACTATAGACCAATATCCTTACTCTCCTCATTAAATAAAATTATGAAAAAAGTAATCAAAAATCAACAACAACAACAATGTAATTGAAAAAGTCAGTGGAGTAATAGATCAATCGAGATGCGCAGAATATATCATTCCTCAAGGAAGCAATTTACCAACAATTCTATACATTATATATATATATATATATATATATATATATATATATATATATAAACGACATGATGGGGAACAAGTACTAGGTACACCATGCATATACGAAGACAATATTTGCCTAGATTACACAGGAAATAACCAAACTGAAATAGGAACAATGATCGAACTAGACCTATTGAAACGTGAAATATGGTTCTTTGGTAATTTATTAACAATAAATGAAGAAAAAAACTACATACATACTATTCAATACAAAGACGCAGCAAATGAAACTTAACATCAAAATAAATAGGAAAACAATAAAACAAGTCAACGATATTGATATGGGTCAAATAAATAAGAATTTAAAGTTGGATGAACACAAAAAGAGAATTCGACTACGATAGGAGCACTATGGAAAATACAAAAATATATTCCAAAACATAAAAGAAGATCTGAATACCATGTATTGTCTACACCAAATATTAATTACTTATCAACTATATGGGGAAACACCATAGCAAAAAATATAAAAATACTACAGCGACAACAAAATACAATACTAAAAATTATATACAGTATTTTTTAGTATTTTATTTTGTTGTCGCTGTAGTATTTGGTCAAAAAACTATATGAAATAATAAAAGAACTAGACATAAAAAAACTAATGACATATAGCAATTTGTTAAGGCAATATAAAACAACAGAATTTAATATAAACACGAATCATAATCAAGCCAAATAAACAAATACACAACTATAAAACAAGACGAAAATCAGGAAGAGACACATTTAATACGAAAAAAAAAATACCCAACACTTGACAACGGACACAATAAACGCCTACTATAAACTACCATTAGACATAAAATCATTCAAATTGATTCAATTTAAACTCAAAGTAAAACATAAATAAATAAACAACGAAATTCTCGAATGGGTCCAACCCAGAAATCACGAGGCGATAAAGGAAGGATAATTACAAGGAACAAATAAATACATTATTGCATTAGAAAAATCTAGTCCTGTTGTGAGTTTTAGTTTTAAGTTCCGTAAGTGATATCTAACTTGATATGAATCTATAGATCTCCAAGATGAGGTTGAGATGGAGTAGTGTATTTTGTCAGTATGTTGCAAGTCAAGCCATTATGTGATTAAAAAAAACTACGGAAAATGTGAAAATAATATATTTATATAATATATTTTCAAACTTAACAACATATATAGACTATAAGTTCACTCTTCAAACTCTTGCAAATTCCCGAATAAGGAATGTATAGTCAAGAGAAACAGCTAATGTACATTCAATAGAAATGAATGTCAGATTTGAAAGCTTTGACTAGTTGTTTTATTAATTTTAATTTGGAAAAACTTCTTTCTTCATTTGCTACAGAGACAGGGAGTTTTAATAGAATTATTAGTGCTATAAAGGTATTAGGATACAATGTACTTAAATTATTATGAAACAAATAGTTAATGACATCGAGTGGTTTCAATGAATGTTGTAATGCGGGGTACATTCCTCTTGAAAATCATTCCCATTTACTCATCGTCGTCCTAAAGAATGGAGTGGATACTAGTGCAATGATTTTCAAGTATTTCATCAGTTATATCCCTGAGTATCAATATGAATTTGTGATTTATGTGAAGTTTACTATTTAATTAAATTAACACAGTTATGTTTCTTACTTAACTATTTTATTTAGTCACTAAAAGTACATTTCGAACTCTATGTATTCATTATCACTATTTGAAAACACCTGTTAATTATTGATAATGAAAACATTGTGTTCGAAATGAATATTTAGTGATTAAATAAAATAGTGAAATAATAAATATAACTGTGTTGATTTAAAGATACATCCCTCAGTTTGAAGATTACTGTGGGTTTCCAATAGGGCAAATCGCTCATTTAAGGAATTACGTGTTATATCCGAAATGTAATTGAAAAAGTTTCTCCTAAATTTATCTTCCTCCGCGAAGGTTTCGTCTACAGCTTTTTTGTCAAATTGAAGCTTTTTCTTTCTAGCTCTAACTTCACTTTTAGTAGGAAAATCAGTGCTACACTCAAAATTCTCAGCAATTTCAATAGCAGCAATTCTAATCTGTTTAAATCCTGCCTATAACTTTTCACTTTTTCTATTGTTTCCATTAGCATTCTAGTACAATTTGATATATTCATAGTTACAGACCCGAATAGATTCGATACTGAATTAATTTCAAATAAAAGATCATGCCAAAGAATTACACCGCATACAAACTTATATTTTTGTATACTTGTTGCCAATCCTACTACTTTAACTCTAGTTTCTGCATCTCGAGTGACGTCTTCCATTATTTAGAATAATGCATCATATATTTCACAAAGTTAATACCGCAAAGTGTGAGAGTTAAATGTGAAACATCACCATCTCCCAACACTTTCTAGAACCAGAACAGATATTATACAGTTCTTGTACAACATAAAAAAATGTTGTTGTTTCTGTAGAAGAAGACGCTGCATTATTCACAACTAAGTTTAAAGAGTGACATGCACTCGGAACATAGAACGCCCGCGAATACTTTTCAAGTATTCTGTTTTGTACACACTTTCTAACTCTTTAATTATTTTCAAAAAAGAAAAATAAGTTCTGTTAAACCCTCTATTGTTGAATTAGTTACTTCAAAAGTACCAATAAAGTATTCGTCAATTTCGTACTTATTTTCAATTGAGTTGCATATGGCAAGTCTTGTTGTTAATGAGAGCTGTTACTTACATATGGAGTTCAATCAATCCGTGTATATTAAAGCATAAATAAGTCACAGACCATTTATCAGATTCTCGTTGAACTCTTCTGACATATTCTTCCATAACTGGATTAAACTCGGCAAGCAATTTAACCAACTTTAGAAAATTTCCGTTATTAGGTTGAAACAAATGTTCACGTGTTCCTCCAAAGGCTAATCATTGTGAAGCCAATAGTCTAATTGTTCAAATAATTCTTTTTAGAACTCCTCTCCAGTGCTGATTTTCCAAATTGATGGAATTTATTTCTTGGCTTTCTTCAACAACTTCTTTAGGAGATGATTCAGACAACACTGATGAGTCCATCACATCCGAAGAGGTTGCTGTTGAAGTGCATGTGATAGATAGCTTTCTTCCTTCTTCATCTTTCTTTTAATATTGGCTTTCAGATAGTTTTTTTCCATTTCTGATTCATGCCGTTATAAGAATATCAATTACCTACTATGTACCTTAAAAAGCTATAATTCAATGCTCTATTCTCTTATCGTTTCAGGTTTTTTAAAACATACACTTTTAAAAATGCAACACAACACGTACTAACATTTGTTGAAGAGTCTGTTGTTGGAGACCAACTAACATGAAAATCTAACTCGTGCAATTGTATTTTGTGTTACACGCCACTTACCGCCAAGCTCTTATTAAAAGCGGTCAGATAAAAAATTAACGCCGCAGTTAACATGAGTAGTAGATATGGAAAATTTGCAAAATCGTCGTAATTCAACATATTTTGCACACCTATATTTTCGGAAGAGTTATGGGCACTTCTCCTTTCATTAAGATTGTCGGAAATCGATTTATTATAACATTTCTATGTGTGGATTAAGATTTACTATCTTGTAGAACATACAAATCAAAAAGCTCGTATAGATAATATTAAGTTTTTGTTTTAAATATGTTTCATTTATAGAAGATTTCAGGACTTCACTGAAGTTTTTTCTTGCATGCAGTTTTTAACAAAAGACAATCAACTTTTTCTTTCAAATTGCTCTGTATATATACTTTTTATTCATCCGCAAGGAGATTCTTTTCTGTATATAGAAGTATAAACAATTTTATCCATATATTAAACAAAAGTCGAGAATAAAGAGAATGGCTGCGACCGTTACTACATTGTAATACATACTTCAGTCCGTTTTCCATTCAGTGTAAATGTCGAGAAATTGAGGAATCTTGAAAAAAAAAATAAAAATGCAGATCGCATAATATTTTGTCAAAAATTGGATGCAAGAAAAAAGTAACCAATTCAGTTCAGGTTGAAGTCTTTTATAAAGAATTTCTTTTGATATTTTACTTATTCAAATCGGTTTAAAAATTAGCGGGATACATCACCAAAGGTTTTTCGCCAGTAAAAAGCCTTGTCCTTATTTAAATATAAGATGGCTGTACTTTAACGTGAATTTGAGGAAAATATAAAATAACACTTCACTTTCACATACTTCTAATATACTCTTTATATTTACAAGAGGCAATAATTGGTATTTTTTATATCAAAACAAAACGGTAATACTTGATTTTATAGAAATATTTCGTGTAATATAATCAAGTAATAGATCTAAAAATTGTATATTTTTATGGAAATCAAGATATTTTTTTATAAGTAAGTCTTAATAAGACTCATTTGTTGTAGATTAACAAAATGTTTTAGTGCTTTTTCTAATTATTTTTTATAATCTTAAAATCAGTTTAAAATCAGGTTGTTTCTTATAGTTATAAGGTGTATATTTATAAAATTCACGAGTCATACATGTAATGCACTTTAAGATTACCATTTAGATAATACACTAATTTTTTCCTTCTTCTTGTTTCAGGTGAGTGAAAATGGAATTCTTGTACTCCTAGAGACGTGTAAATTGGATACGGAATGGAGGTGAAGCGATGAAACGTAGAGAAACAAAAAAATATATATATTTGTCGGCTTGCACTCAAAGGCTCGGCGGTGAAAGTAAAGCGCGTCTCGCCAACGAAAACATAAAGTCGTAAATTTATTAACCCATTTCGTGGAGTTGTGAAATCGGCGTCGTCCCCCCCACTCCCATTTTCGTTCCCTCTTTCGTTCCTCTCCGCTTCAGGAAACAATGAAATAAAAAAAACGTACAACTTCTGAACTACGTGACCAGAAAGTGCTCGAAATAAATACTGATAAATTTTATGATAGTTTAAATACACTGGAATCTGTGAGTTACTTAAAAATAATTATTATGTTAACGTATTAGTATGGGGAGTTGTTGTTTTAATAGTAGCATAGAAAATGTATTATTAATGAGCGGGAATGAATGAAACTGGTTGTTGGGATTTCATAAATTTTTTACAGCAGCTTTTCAGATGACGTCGTTTTATCTATAGTCTCTAGAGGGGAGTGACGTGACAAAAACTGCAAGCTAAATATATATGCATGTGGATCTTCTACACAAAGTCCGGTGGTGTACGTGGAAAGAGAGATCTTTGCTCGTCTCTATTTGAATGCCGTCGGTTTTTCCTCTTCAGTGCCCTTCCGGACCGGCGTCGCAACACTCCGCAAGTCGAGTGTACGTCGAGTGCGCTTATTTAAATAAATGTGATGCTTTAAAATAATAAGAAATTTTATCACACTAGTATTTAATTATAATATCGACAACAACTATATTAAAAATATTTTGTGCTTAATAATCAAGGTGTCATATATTTTAAATTTTAGCAGTACATCAAAAATATATCTCTTTTAGATGCACAAGATAAATTTAAATAAGTTGTTTCTTGGGTAAGGTATATTTTTAAATTTTCTTATTGTGAAATGAAAACTTTGATTATGTTCATCATTTTTATTCCAGTTAGTTTGGATGAATTATTTTCTAGTTTATCAAAAAAATGTTTCTTTTGAATGTATGCGTCAATTTTGACCGTGGGTGATGTATTTACAAAACTTTCAAAACATGTGTGAAAATCTTTGTTTTGAGGGTTACCATTTTATTTATAAATGCCTTACATGCATTATTTTCAAGTACATCAAAATTATATCTATTCTGAATGTAGTTGAGAATGTTAGACCGATATTAAAAAATAAGTTTATTCTGAATATGTGCTGCAATGTTCGTTAAAATTCTTAGGTGATGGCATTTTTTAACTTTTCTGTAAACATTTTATTTACTCAAACTCATTTTTTGAGGGTTATCATTTTGTTTAAAGTTATCTTGGATGCATTATTTTCAAATAGATTAAAGACTATCTATTCTTATAGTAATTAGTAGTTTAGGCCACCATTTTTTATTATATTTTTAATGAATTTTGGGAAAAAAATATGTACAGGAATTAAAGTTGGCCACTGCATTTTCAATTATATCACGATTTCAGGAAATGACCACTAATAGATTATAATTTTCTAACGTATTATGAATACTTTAAAAAAATCTACACAATAAAATTGAATTATTATGCTATCAAGTCTGCAAAAATACATATACAATTTTGGTTTCTTATAAAATTCCCAAAATGAACCACGGAATGTCCTGGTGTGCCACCTGGTGCAATTCAGTTGCTTTCTAAATATAAACTCCTCCGCGTATAAACTCTCTTTCTCTAGCTATCTTTCTCTTTTTGACTAGAAGCCCAAGTATTTTTAGTGTTCCGTCCGTCTGCGAACGTCCAACCCGAAATAAATAAATAAATAAATAGACGGCGGAGTGGACACCGAACAAAGTGAGCAGAAGAAAAAAATAAAAGTCGAGACTCTGAAAACTATTCCAGTCGCGTGCTATTCCTCCAAGTGTCAAGAGTGAATGCAGTGTTAATACTAAGTGCACCGGTAATAGTTTAAACGCACAGTAATTACAATAATTGTGAGTAAATGTGTTAATAAAGAAAAGAATTTAAAATATTTGATTCAAACAAGGCTATGAGACCACTGCTCAGTTGACTGTTGAGAGAATTTGTTTTAATTAATGTATATTTATAGTTGTTGTTGATTTAAATAATCAATTATTTATAAAGTTATTGCGTAAATTAGAAATAATGTAAATTATACATCTTTTTATAAATAATTATAGGATATGTACTTACATTCTTCACCAAAAAAATTATAAAATACCTGCAACATAAATAAAATATTTTAATAATAAATGCAAGTAGCAAATTATATTATATCAATAGTTGATGTTATTAATTTTAATTTAAGGAATTGTTTATTTTCACAAGCCCACAGTTGTAGCTGCAAACCTAACAATTATCAGTAACTGAATAGCATAATAAATGCAGTAAGAGATATGCGAGGTTTTAATCCATATTTGTAACAAAATGAGTTACAATATCATTTACTAGAGGTAAACGAACGCGTTTTATAATATTTTATCTACGATCGTACAGAAAGTAGACGCTTTTTGCATCATTTTTCATTGTAAAAGTGGCTTTTTAAAGCACTAGTGCTTTTTTACGTTTTTATTGCACGGTAATGTCAAACTGTTTTTATTGCACAGAAATGTCAAATTTGACAGATGAATATATTTCGACGAAAAACTTAATTTTTTATTAACTCATACAAATAAATAATAAACTATAAATAAAATATATAATACAAACCAAATGACAGATTTAAGAACTCTGAAGATTTCATTTAATGCAAGTCGAAGCGATTACAATAAAGCGAACATTTTTTCCATAAATAATAATGGCGGCCGACATTTGTGCAACTTGTTTACTGGTTGCTAAGTAACGCTTTCATTAGTGCACTGCGGGTAAAATATGTTTTCATTAACTGAATTATTGAAATGATATTAAAATATTACTCATAAGAATATATTCTTTGAAATCCTTTACGATCGAAGATAAAATTTTGTAAGGCACACGTGTAAAAAGTTTCTTTATTGCACTCCTGGCTTTAAAAAACTCGCTCGTTCCTCGCTCGTGTTTTTAAACGCCAGTTCGTGCAATAAAGCATCACTTTTTACACTTGTACCTTAAATAACTATTATTGAAGCTTGGAATAAAGGCAAGCCTCCCATCCTATATATACATTGGTTTTTAGTTAGTGATCGTCGTTAACTTTGCAGCTGCAACGAGTTATAAAATCATTAGTCTGGTATTAAACATCATTAACAATTTTCTTGAATTAGAACTAAATAAATTTAAGCTGATTGGACATCCTCCACTCAATGCTCTAATAACAAAAATACAGGAAAACATTCCTAATAAAAATTAGTGTATAACAAGAATTATTCTAAAAACTTTATATTATTATGTTTTATTTAATGATCAATTTAATAGAACACTTATTAGAGAATAGGTTACTTTTGTTGGTATTATACAGTGTGTGGCATTAGTGTATGGATGGAAAATTGTGGGTTTGTTAATGTAAATTTTTAAAATCCTATATCGGGACACAATGGAGGACCCTTAAGACTACAACCTAAGAATATTTTCGATTGAATTGTTATTGTTATACCAAGTTGCAATTTTTTAAATGGAACCCCCAGTCTATTATTGCATATTTTTATTCCTGGGTCAATTCTGGTGTGATTTTCTGTAACATACATAGTAGTATCTAAAAAATGTTGTTAATACATTTTTTACAATTTAAAAGGTATTTATTATTTTTTCAAGGCGTACTCAATACTGAGTAAAAATACTTTATTATTAGAAATTCTTATATAAAAAAATCTCCAAAAGAAAAAAGTCAAAAACCTTATATCGTTAGAAATGTAATTAAATGCTGCATTTGATGCACCAAAAAAATGTTGGTAGTAAAATCAAGTTAACCATTATTGAAATTGTTCAAACTGACGTAGCGATTTCTCTTAACACAAAAAAGTTTGGCTTTGACCGTCAGCCGTTGTTAGTACATTTCATCATTAGTCACATTGCAGAGTCACGACCCTCTAAGTTTTATGATAGCTGCGATATTAAATTTTTAACCAATTTCTACTTTTTGTTAAAATGACGAATTGCGGCTAAACTAATTATTTTAGATACTATCTGTGTTATATAAATTCATATCAGAATTGACCCAGGAATCCCAATATGCAATAATAGAAAGGGGGTTTCATTTAAAAATGCAACTTTTATATGAATCACCCTGTATAACAATTGTAATTCAATAGAAAATATTTTTAGGTCCAGCGTGGATTTTAAAAATATACATGAATAAACCCACAATTTCCATCTACACACTAATGGCACATCCTGTAAAATAAATAGATTTTATATTTAAAATTCATTTGAAATTGTATTGTATTTATGATGCATGTTAATGAAACAAGTATTCTAAACTATCTTATATAATTTGATTTATCATGTTTAACCTTTTTAGAAGCTGAAAATATGGTCATATTTCAAGACCATATTTTCTTATGCCATAAATGTAGTGTATACAAAAATTTTGTAACCTTTGGATTCTATTGGATGTATCCTGCGTCAAACATAGACCATAAACTACATCTTAAAAAATAAGATATGAAAGTAACTGTCGCACAAGGTTTTCTCGATTACCTGGCTTTGAGAATGTCCATGCGGAAACAAAAGTTTTAAGTCTTTGCACGCTTTATTTATAACAAGATTTTATCAAAAGCTACCCCTGAATTCTTTGCTTTCTCAACAATGGTCATGAGTTATTCTACTATTAGTAATAGGTCATTTTTATTGCCAAACAACATCATTTGAGATTTACTACGACGAATTAAATTCTCACTTAACCCGCGGGGAAACATATTTATGTTAATTAGAAAGATTCATTAAAACACTTGGATTCGTTTCACTATTTTTATATTTCTCTGACTAGTTTCGACCGTTGGTCATTCTTCTTGAAAATACATTTTCAAGATCAGATCTAACATAAAATCAATTAAGGCCCACCTGTGGTGTTAATTGTGCATTATATTTCAATATAAAATACATTTATAGAATTGACTAGTGTATACATTATATAATGTAAGTCCCAAGATTAGCCCTAAAGGAACGTTTGTCTCTAATATTCTCTTTTAAATAATCTGATAAAATATAAACTGCGTTATAAGAACCCAATATGGGTAACTAAATCCAAATTATATATAATTATTTCTGTTTTGCAGTATAATAATTAATTGTATCTACATTACATTTACATTCATGTTAATTTATGAGTACAACTCTTCTTTATTGATTGAAATATCAACGATTGCTAATTAAAATAGGAATAAATATTTAAAGGACTGGGTGTCCCTAACCTAACCTCTAATCACTGTTTGAAGTGTTTCACTCGAGATTTTATTTCCTCGTAATATATTTTGAAACTTGTAATAAAATAAAAACAATGGAGCCATCCTATTTCTAGATATTAAAAAAAGCCTTCGATTCTATCTGGCACCAAAATCTGTTGTATAAATACCTCCTTAAAATTCCAACCAGTATTATTTTCATTATCAAGCAATTCCTTTCAAACAGATCCCTCAAAGTCAAAATCAATAACCTTTACTCTCCTCCTTTTACTCCTGTGCAAGATCTTCCCCAAGGATCCATACTATCTCCACTGCTCTATAAAATTTTCTGCCTCGACATCTACAATCCTAATCCGCTACCTAATTTCCCATTTCCCATGCAACCACCGTATCTAAAGCTCTTCAATCCCTTCAGTAGCTTATTGACTAGTTTGCAAAATGGCGAATTAAAAACAAATCCCAGTTTCTAATTCGCTATCACCGTAACAATAATCCTGCACACAATATTCATATCTCCCACAGAACTGTTTCCCCCTCTATGTCTATTAAACACCTAGTCAATTATCATAGATTCAAATGTAAACTTTAAAAATCAAAAATCCAACATACAAAAGAAACGGAATATCCATCAAAACAGCCGTTAAAATTTACAAAATTATTTGTCGCCCTCTTGACTATGTTTCTTTTTCTCCAACTCCTGCAATTCTACTAAATATATCAAAGTTAGCGAACAATCTTCCCTAAGAACTTTATCCAAAATCCGCAATCCCAGCAATCCTCTACATAATCTTTCTAAACAACTTCTATATGACTATGCCTCTGTTATTCCCATCAATAAACGTCTTTTATGCCTAGGTCAAAAATTGTCCAAAAATTCGTTCAACCAACACAACACATCATTTCCCTTTACTACTTGTGCAGAAATCCGAACCTAGTCTCAAAATACAAAACCCCTTCATTTACAACATTTGCATCATATCATCATCATCATCATCATCAACACTAGAGACAGACTGACGAGACATATCAAAACTGACAAATCCGAGCTGGAAGACCGCTGGTCGATACCTATTTAACAGACTAACTCACTAATACTCATGTTATTATACATACATAATCGACCATCCTGGTAATTTCTCCTAACCCTGTATATTATATTGTATTTTTGTCTGTTAATATAAATTTATTGTATATATATACAGGGTGGAAACTTTAACTGGAATAAAATTCATAACTTCGATATAGGCGATTTTTGCAAAAAAATCCCGAAACACGTCAAGTATTGTTTTTTCTTGCCCTCATTTCTATGTATATGCAGTATATGCAACTGATCATTATCAAACTATAAGTAAATTAACAAAATGAGAAACACTTATATTTTGTACTGAAAGAAACAGTGAGGAATATACTAAATCAGTCTATTCGTTAAGTAGGTTATGTAATATTAAGATATTTAGAAACAAATTGGCAATTAACTTAATTTTTGAACTTTATCAATAATTCAATACATCCTAAACTAAATTTACAGTAGAATCGGAACAAAAGATCAATATGAACTTTTTAGACCTTTCTGTCATTAATTTCTATTACTTCATTATTGAAGATATCTTGAGAAAGCCAACATTTACAAATTCGTTAATTCCTAGTAATTCCAGACATTCTCTTTAAACACAAATTAGGCACAATAAACTCAATGATTTACAGAACACAATAATTATCTGTATCAGTAGGGTCCTCCAAAATCCAAATTACATAACTGATTGGTTATTGAGGTACTTAGGCGTTGAAAATCCATATTCAGTATTAAGATAACGATATAAGTTTATACGCATTATATGGACTAGAAACAAAAACAATTCAAATCATTAACATTCTTTGGCAATATTAACGTAAAAAATTGTAACATCTTAAAGAAACAACATAATTATTGCATTTCATTAAAAATCTACAATCGATAAATATGTTGATACAAATTAACTTGTTAACAATATAAGAAATTAACATAGGTCAGTCTAGGCGCAATTTGAAATCTAAATTGAAAGAATACATTTAATCATTCCTATCATCATCAATCATGACTAAAATGAAATAATTCTCCATTCGTAACAAGTTTTGTACCCCCCGAAATCCTTATATTCCACCTATCAGTCACTCTACATTAATTCATTATTTCGAGTAATTCATTTTTTTACACATAACTTAGAATCAAGATAGGCCAAAAAGACCGATGACCGATAGCCTATACAGACAGTCTAACCCATATTGTTTATCATTTGTATACGTTTCTTCAAATTGTATATAGAATTATTCGAATAAAGATGTTATTCTCTGTCTGAAATAATTCTATATTTGCAAAATATTTCATTTAAAACAAACACACATTGTGACATACTGCAAGCAATCCATTTCGTAGAAAAAGGACTTACTAAAATCGATAGATCTACTTACCGGACAGACTGATTTAGAATTTTACCCACTGTTTCAATCTTCTGTAAATATGTTTCTCGTTTTGTACGTTTTGTATATTTACTTATATAGATAATGATCAGGTCTTAATCGCTAATAATACATCGTTGTGATATTAGCAAAAGAATGTATTTTATTGATAACATGCATAAAGGTATAACTCAGTTATTAATCAATTCTAACGAAATTGTTGTAAAGAAAGACATTTTTGTAGTATGATTTGTCTTCAAGCATCAAAATAGGCCTCTGTATTGGCGATTACGTCTTCATTGGTGGTACATTTCTGAACAACGAGTATTCCCCTAAGGTCTACAAAGAGGAGATAGTCGCTGGGGGCCAAATCTTAAAATTACGGTGGATGGGGAAGCAATTAGTAGACCAATTCATTGAGTTTGACCATTTTTTTGATCGACTTCTGACACAGCCATTGTCTGGGTGAAATAACTTTTTTTCTTCAAATGGGGCCGTTTTCTCGCGATTTCATCCTTCAAATGCTGCAGCAATGCTATATAATAGACACTGATGATTGTTTTTTTCGGGCTGGAGGAGACTCCGGATAAAACTTATCAAGCCAAGTTTCTGTTCTCATTAACACACGAAATTCCATTTTATCCATTTTTTATAATAATATTAAATTAATTCTGATGGTTTAGCGATCACCCACCCACCTTACATTTACTGACAAGTAATTCAAATTCATACATTAATTTTTATAAATATTATATAAATAAGATTGTTTGTCATTGAAAATTTTCAGTAATATTTTAAATACGTGTAATATTCGCATTACACGCATTTCTTTTTACCCAATTATTAAAACATACGTAATTTTACCGAATCAATTAAATTAAAACCAATATACACTATATTACATTAATGTATTTTTAAAGAAGTGTTTATTACGTTATGTTGTTGACAGGTGGGAATGCAACCATTCACCTACTCTACATATGGATTGATATTTTAATTACTGATCATATAGCTGTTTACAGAAACTAACAGTAATAAAATGGTTTGTGTGCCTAAAATCAATAGAAGCAGATATTTGCCGTTAATTATAAATGTTCAAATAATATAATATGCCCTTAAGTTAATTAAATTAATTAAACACTATTTGTTAATTGACATGTTATTAGATCAGTTTAAAATTTTTGCACCCTACATTTATTTACTTCTAATCTAAAGAAATTAATTATGATTTAACCTATATAGGTTTTTATTTTCTTTATAGCCACAAACCTAACAATCATAAGTGTAATAAATAACAATACACAAATAGGATTGTTAGGTGGCTTCTAACGCATTTTCCAATTAGTAAAACATATGCGAGGGTTTTACTGAATTAATAATTAATTCTGGCAAAATATAAATTTCATTAATAATATGTACACAATATTTTTAAAATGTTTTTATTATATTTCGTTATTTGCACCCACCTACAGTACATATACACCTTCCAATAAACAAAATATGCATTTAGGTTTTAATATATGAATTAATAATTATTGGTTTATTAAATTAGTATCTCACGTTTATTATTATTTACAAGTAAACACTCGGTTATTGCTGCAAATCTTTAAACGATCACTAACTGAATTAGCAATAAATATTTTGGGGGGTCACTAACCTAATCTTTAACCCAATAGTTTGCATAAAGAAAATTGCTAAACATATAAAATATCTTTGATTAAAACACTTAGAACCTTTCTTCAATATTTGAAAATATTGAAGAAAGGTTCTAAGTGTTTTAATCAAAGTTATTATTATCTTCAAGTAACTCAATCAACCAAGTTCATATAAAATATATTATAGTCTTTTAGGTTCAATATTTGAAAATATTGAAGAAAGGTTCTAAGTGTCTTAATCAAAGTTATTATTATCTTCAAGTAACTCAATCAACCAAGTTCATATAAAATATATTATAGTCTTTTAGGTGGTTATAGAAAATTAACTAATAGTATAAAAAATACGAAACACTTTGTGAATGTTTCAATGAGACTTTAAGGATCGAAACACAGGTCTGTAGATGTTTTATAATCTCATTTTCCTTACATTATTTAATTTTTACATCTCAATATAATTAAAACGCCATATTTCAATTCCTTTTCACATTTACTTCAAATGTAATCAAATTTTCATGTAAGTAACTTTTTTGTACTTTAATTAGCAGAAATAAATACATTCAAACTCGTGCTGCTTTATAGCTTTGCTATTTGAAACATACAAATTACTTTTAGGTTGAATATTTTTGTTTAACAGTCATATTAATCAATAATAATAATAAATAAAAATAACTGCTTATACTAACTATATAATAATCTATATTAGATATAAAAAAACATATTCTACCAAATTGGCAGTGTTAATGGCTTGTCTATTTAAGAACTTACCAAGACTCGTGTGAGCAGCTGTAGATCATTTCTTAATAAGAATTATGGTTATAGTGTGCTAATAGATGTTAATAGTGCTTCAAATGCCCTTAAAATTCTTAAAGAGTATCGATTCGTAGAATTACATCAAATTTCTTCTAACCATTTATTATAAATCATTAATATCTATATTTTTCCATTAGTAAATTTCTGTTAAATATTACTTGTTGGCGAAATTTTGAAAAATTATTTTTTATTTAACAAAAGCTTTTGTTAAACCTCTTATAAGGCTGCTTGTATAACAGTACTCATTTTTAGATCTTGACTAGTATAATTTTATGTATATATTTAACGTTGCACTGATTTCCTCAACCGCGTAGACCGATAATAACAATTGCAAACATTAAATTATGGTTTTCCTACATCAAGTATAGGAAACAATAATTGCAACAAGAGCTTGTAATAATAAAAATTAATATTTCAACTCTTTTAAAATAACAATAATATTTAATTTTAAATACATTATTTCTTAACAACTGTTAATATCAAGTGTTTAGTGTTAAAAATCACGTGATGTCTTCATCGTCGTTGATAATACGCGAGGATGGTGATGGCGACTCTCTCATCGGGATCCTGGACAATGTCGGTGACGACGGCGTCGGTGACAATGTTAACGTGAAGTTTGAAGAGGGTGACTTCGCGACCATCGTCAACGTCGGCCCGGCCGCTGTACTGAAGAGGGCCCTACAGTTCGGCGGCTTGAAACCTGTGAGTGCTCTTTCTTAAATCCTTTTGAAGCGCCAAGATTTTTTTTCTGAAATACTCTTGTAAACTGCTTATTTCTATTTTCGGTGTCTATACAGGCGTTAGTAGTAATTTTAAACTCTCCAAATATCTTAAAACATAAAAATAAGAATTTATAAAAGCGATAACGTTTTTTTTTTCTTTTCGAAGGTGTAATCCGATAATAAACGTTCCCTCAGGACTCGCGACTAAATGGAATATACAGAACGCTATGACACACACACATACAGAGAGAAAATAGCTGAAAACGAAGGAAAATAAAATAAAAAAAGATCTATACGTGCAGGAAACGATACGAGAAATGTTTATCTACAGCAGCGGGGAAATTCCCACAGGAAAATATTAAACATTATTACAGCTTTATGAAAACTAAATATTTTCTATTGTAGTAGCGAACGCATAAATATACAAGAGTTCGCCTAAGGTATTAAAACTTACGAATGGGATAAGCTAGTAGTGTATAGTTGCGAAAATATAACTACAAACATATGCTTATTATCCTTATACTATAAATATATCTTGAATATTGGTAAAATTATAATTTCAAAACTAGAAGAACAAAATAATTATTAAATATACACAGTAGGCGTGGCCAAAATAAAGCACAGTAGGCGTGTATCCGAGTGAGCGTGCATTTTTACAACCTAACCGAAAGCAGTCGCTAAGTAAATTATTCACTCACTCTTTTATGAATGCGGTCGACGGTGTTGAGACAATGATAATCTCGTGCAGACATTAATTATGCAAATTAGGGAAGCGGCGCGCGATATTCATGTCGTTGTATTACAATGATGTTATCATTAAATCTTCTACAGCTTGTAAGCACTGCTGGTGGCGTTTTCATACCCTCATTACCATACGTTTCAGCGGCAGTGGAGGTGTATGTGTGCGTGTGATGGCTCATTGCGGGTTAAATTTCACATATTCGCAATTAATAAATACTAGAAGGGGTGAAGAGCTGGCGAAGAATTCGCGTAAATATGCCATCGGTGCAAAGTATTTCCAAGAGAGGGATTAAAACAAAGCGTTTAAATGTATAAATATTTAGCGTGGAATGCCGGAGGGAAGTTGTAAATTAAAAGAATGACTTTTGTGCGGGGTGGAAAAGGGAAACGAAAACGGCGAACGGTTCCGCGTTATGACGTGGAAGGTAGGATATTTTTTTAATGAAAATTCCGGCGCAGGAAATTCCTTTTATTTTGTTATTTATTCTTCTTTTTTCGACTGCTCTCTGACGAATAAGTCTGTTTCGCGTACGGGACGGGAATGCCGAAGGATAAATATTTCGTCCCTGTAAATGTTACTAAATAAAATTTTAGAAGGATTATGAAAACGGATGTTCTTAGCTTATGAATAAATAAATAAAATTCGAGCTACTAAAATATTACAAAAAAAGTTAAAAAACTCAAGTAGTAATTAATTTTAAAAAAGGCATTATTATAGCTAAAAGTAACTTAAACTACATCCACAAAAAATTAATTAATTTAAATTCAACAATATCTAATGGCTAATTTTGCGAATAATAATTGGGAAACACACGGTTCTAATTAATTGGACGTTTAGTTTAAAAATTATTAAATATAGGAAAAACTTAACTTAACGCTAGAAAAATTTCAAAAGTAGCTTTCATTTTGTTAATTATTTTAATTTATAAAAAAAACTCTTAATTTTAAACATATTTTCTTGTTAATATACAGTTTTAATTCTGGAATTCACGTTTACACTCCACGCAAACATATTGTTGCGAAATCGTTTTTATCTTTACGATTATGCAGATTCCGCGAGTTCAGTCCAGTGTGATTTCCCAAGCAGGCAATATCGAGAAACTATGCCCCATCGGTCGCATATAAAGTGACCGTTAAAGCTGTCGGAATCGCCACTTTGTAAGGGTTAAGTCGAACGAGGGTCCCACGATATAAAACTGGATGGACTCTAAAGTTTCAGCACGTGTCAGCAAGCACCACGTTTGCATGTAATTAAATATTATGTTTTTTTATGCTTTCTGGCATCATCTCGTGCAGTAAAACACAATCGTAGTTCTGCACATAATGTGTATTCATTCAAAATATTGCAATTAAAATATTATCATTGGTTTAAAACAAAATATCTGTGAATGAGATTGGAATAAATTAACTATAATTACTTTGTATTTGTTTATATTTCATATTTTTTACGGCCAAAGTTATAAAGTGTATTTTTATCATTCAGTCTTAATTTATTTTCTAAATATTAAAGTTAAAACACTTATAATTATCAAAAAACTCACTTACAATAATTGTATCACCATTGTGGCTTCTCCGGGAGAAGAAATGGTATCAGTGTAAGTTTGTGAGTGATTTAAATAGTGTAAAGGTGATGGAAATGGGGTGTCGGGATTTTAATGTTTAAAATTTAACATATTTATTAAGTAAAAGACGCCGGTCTTTCCTTTTGTTAGTTTGAATGAAGTTTAATTTTCTACCTTTCCAAGATATAGGTCTAGTATTTTTAAATCTTCGTTTAAAGAATGCCCTTCATCCAATAGATGTCAACAAATAACAGCTTCTACAATAATAATATTTTTTTAATTAATATGATGGTTGCATGACATTTATATAAATAATATCTAGCTATAACAAAACACGTAAACGTGAATTATTCGTGTGTAAACGTATGCAATACAGGACAGTTTTCGGAAATGAAAAAAAAAAGAATACAAAATAAAACCCGACGGTCCCCCATAAATCCTTCGCCCGAGCGTCGACACGTACCAAATTGCATCCCCTTTGGTCCATTAACCGACAAATCTCCGCAACATTAGCGGTGGCGTTCTCTGTGGGTGTTTGCGTTTGGTCCCGAATACATTTTCGACTCTATCCCGTCATAAAATATTTATACTACCCCCTGGCGTGGACGAAAAAATACCTTCCCCCATTCGAATTAATCCCTCTATGAAACTTCAGAAACAGGACAAAATAAGTACATCCACCCAATAATTGCTATTGCAGAAAGCTTCCGCATTCTTCCACCCTCCTCGCTGAAGAATCACCTGGACAGATAACAATGACACTCCTTTTATAATTGCCCTCATTATTTCCGTGCTCTCGTTTCACAAGAAAAGAATAACAAGAAGCGTCTCCTCCTCCACGGTAGCGAGCTTCAACACGCTCTTTTGATGTGTGACATCTAATTTCTGGGGCCTTGTTCGAAGAAGGAGGAGGCGAGCGAGAAACCCTCGAGTCACTCTCGCCCCCATCCCCCACCACACACATACACACAATCCTACGTCATTATTCCCTCGGCGGCATTCCGAAATAATTCAATCCGCGGATGGCGGTTAATCAAATTTTCCGCCTACATTTTATGCAGACGCCAGCTAAACAATAGGCGTATTAATCAACGACACTCTGAAACATGTATCATCAAAGAATACATCATCACTGAATGGAGTTTTTAATTTCTGGGTTACATTTTTTTGTAGGAGTTGTAGATTAATTATTTCGTTTTAAATATACGTTATATTAATTATAATATATTGTATTGATCAAGATGATACTTGGTGAAACTCTATCATTGGTAATCTGAATGATGAAACCACTGTGTGGTGAAACACCTGTTGCACTGTTTTCAAAAATAAATCCGTGTAATTAAAAACAAACGTGTTTTTATTTTATAAAATTGTAACATATGTTGAATATTTTAGGTAAATTGCAGCAGTAATAAGTTTTTTTTTTGTAACTTTTGAATTATTTAATGCGAATTTTGATTCATTTTGAGTTAAAGTTTAGATTGTTATTGTATTGTAGGTGAAGTATGTCAATTATTTTAGATAATTAATATCCGATTACGGAATACACATTTGAAATTGACATGAAAAACAACGAATGCGTTCCTTGTTAAGAGGTAAAAAAATAGAAATAATGCTTAGTAACCCCGAAAAGAAGATTGGTTATACTATCCCCTTACAACGCGACTTCGCAATTTTTTGACATGATCACATTAATGTTAAGTTTGGCATGAAGCAACATCAATTCGAAAGGCTAAGAAAGAACAAATCAATGACCAAACTCTCAAACCCCACATCAGAGTTCCTGAATATCTAGCCATTCTTCATTATTCCATTTTCTGCAGAAGAACAACACTAATAGAGGCAGTTATATCTGCATTATGAATCAATTGGAGTCCTCACACTACATCTGGATTTTTTCTTGAACGACTGCTAATTTATTTATTTATTTATTTATTTATTTATTTATCCCAACAGAAATAAATCCATTTACAGGGAAATTACAAAAATTAAGTTATACTAATGACATTAAATTAAACTAAATACTAAATTATACTAAATTATTACAATTGAAATACATAAGCTTAAAACTAATACGAAATAATACTAAATAATACTAAATACTAAAATACATCTCAATAATTCACATAACATATATTGGACTTAACTAAACAATGATTTATTATTCAAAACAAGAAGTCGGAGTAAAGATATATAAAAAATAAATGCATATTATAAAATCAACTAAAATAAATTATAACAAATTTAGCACTTTAGTTTTAAATGCACCAAAAGAGTCACCGAATATATCCACCGCATAATGTATCTGATTGTAAGTTCTAAGAATCGTGTTCACTGGCGAATTATGATGAGATGCTGTGTTGCTTGTGTTGTATCGGAATAAAGCAGCGTGCCGCGATGATATTCTTGGTACATTTAAGTTAATTTGGGAGAGGAAAATAGAGTTGTCCATTTCGTTATGAATAGCGCGACGTAGGAAAATAACCATTGCAATATTGCGACGACTTTGTAAAGACTTGACATCAAAAGTGTTTAATAATTCATTATACGATGTTGTGTATTCAGTGTGTACATTAAAAGTTTTAAAATATAGCATTTTTAGAAATTTCTTTTGGACAGACTCAACGCGTTTTATATATAGCATATGGTATGGGGACCATACAATTGACGCGAATTCCAACTTGGATCTTACATACGCATAGTATAGTTTTTTTAAGACATTGATATTAGTGAAGTTCTTACATGTACGATTAATAAAGCCTAACATCTTTAAGGAATCAGTACATACTTTCTCTATGTGATAATTGAACGTTAATTTACTGTCAAAGAATACACCTAAATCTCTTATCAACTGGCACCTTTCAAAACTTATATTATTTAACCCATAATTGTATGTAATTGGTAGTCGTTTTCGTGTAAATGTAATGGCTTTGCATTTATCAGGATTCAATTCAAGTGAATTAATGTCACACCACTGCTGAATCAAATCTACTTCCCTTTGAAGTAAGTGGCAATCCGTATCCGAATCAATTACCCTAAATATTTTCAAATCATCTGCGTAGAGTAACACATGCGATGATATATTATCTGTAATATCATTAAGGAATATAATAAATAAAAGAGGACCGAGATTTGAACCCTGCGGTACCCCACTCATCGCAACGTAATTTTGAGAAAGAAATCCCATATAATTGACAAATTGAATCCTTCCTGAAAGATATGATCTAATCAGTCGTATGATTTTATCAGAAAATCCGGCTTCATGCATTTTTTTTAGTATAACATCATGGTGTATGCTATCAAATGCCTTTTTAAAATCGGTGTATATCACGTCTACCTGTTTATTATTATCAAGATTTTCGGAGATAAATTGAGTAAAATTAATTAAATTAGTGACAATTGATCTTTTTTTAACGAAACCGTGTTGATGTGGTGAAAGCTGACAAGAGAATTGGCTGTATAATTGAGTGAAAATAGAAGACTCAAATATCTTTGAAAAATTATTAATAATTGTAATTGGTCGGTAATTTTTTATATCAGACTTATCACCACCTTTATGTACAGGAGTAACTTTAGCAATCTTCCACATTTCTGGAAAAGTTGCAGTTTCAATAATTAAATTATAAATATATCCTATGGGAACTAGAAATATTTCCAAACAATCTTTTACGAGAAAAGCTGGAAGGCCATCAGGTCCAGCAGTATTATTTGGGCGCATATTTCTAGCAGAAGATTTTATGCAGTCGTGAGATAACGGGTGTAAAGTATGTATAATAGTTCCTGTTTGCTGTTTGTTATTAGTGTTCTCGTTAGTTATACTGTTTTTGTTATATACGTCTTCAAAATAGGTGGCAAATGCATCGACTATAATGTTAGGATCTGACAATTCATGATTACCGTTAATTAACTTGCGGGGTATTCTGGACTCATTTTTACGCGAATTCATATAAGACCAGATTTGTTTAGGATTATGAATAATATTCGCTTCAGCTTGTTTTATGTAATTATCATGATCGTTTTTTATTTTTATTTTTATATCAGCACGTAACCTTGATAGTTTCATTTTTAAGTAATTAAACCGGTGTTGTTTATATAACCTTCGAGTGCGGTTTTTACATTGTAACAAGTGTATAGTTTCTTTGCTGAACCATGGTGGGAACTTTTTTTTACTATTTTTGCTCTCAGTACATCCTTTACGTTTAGGTACACAGCGTTCCAAGACTTCATTTATAGTTGAATATAAAGCATTGCAAGCATCATTTACATTATTGTAGTTCAAAACATCATCCCAATTACAACGTGCTAGTTCTGAATATACTATCCTTAGGTCAGCTTTGCGAAAGTTGAATTGTGAAACCATATTATTAGGGGTAAAACTTGGAATAGTTGGTGTAAAAATACTGAAAGAAAAGTTTAAAACAGGGTGATGTGGATCAGGTTCAATCAAGATTTCCGGAATATCGTGCATTTTTAAAGATATATCGGAAGATGCAAGAATTAAATCCAATTTTCGATTATTGATATTGAGAACGTTGTTATGTTGAATTAAGTTGTTAAATCCAGTAAAGTTTGAAAATAAAGATATTATGTTATTCTGGCCTCTGTTCATAGTTTGATAAGAGTGAAGTAATGGAATATTGAAATCTCCACATATTAAAATATTTGCAGTAAAATCAAGTTTTGTTTCAAGTAAATTAAAGAGTTGTTCATAATCAAGAGAATTTAGTGATGGTGGAATATAAATGCATACACAATAAATGACTTTAAATTTAAGTATTAACTTAATAATGACAATATCAATACCCAAATATGGTGAGTTATAAATTAATTCAGCGATTATTTGATTTTGCACTGCAATCATGGTTCCACCACCACGTTTATTTTTACGATCGCACCTAAACACATTATAGTTATTGGGAATTATCTCACTATTGTAAATGCCATCATGCAGCCACGTTTCTGTGAAAAAATATATATCAAAATTATTAGCACATACATTGTTATATAGCGTATTGGTTTTAGTTGAAAGACCTCGCACATTTTGATAATAAATATTCAAATCTATCTGTTGGGAAGTGATTAGTTTTCCGAGACGATTTTTGGAATATCTTTAATATATTTGATTCTGAGATTTTCCTCTCCATTTTCCCGTCTCCTCTTCAGTTCCTCCCGAACACGTTTTTCATAATCCATTTGACGTGGTGTTTTGTCACTTCGTATACTGATGTGTTTAAAAGTTGCATTATTTCTTAGATGTTTAGACCGGTAGAGTATAGCTTTGGCATCTGAGATATGTTTAAATGTAATTTTTAACGGTCTAGGTTTATTGCTGATGGGTTTGCCAAGCCGTAATATTTTAATAGGAGCCTGTGCGTTGTCACATATGCTATTAATGATACCATTCACAGCGTTTGCATCAGCATCGGCCTCAGGTGATTCCTCAACATTGAATATCATAACCGAGCAAGCTCTGTTTTGTCTATCGGTTATTTCTTCAAAAATAGATTCACTGTTGTTAAAGTCAAGTTGGGTTACTTTGGACTCCAAAACTTCCATCTTCTTTAGTAGGTCACAGTTAATTGTTCTTAGTGTGTCATTGTCTTTCCTTAAAAGTAACATTTCGTTTATCAATGTTCTTATATCGACATTTTCTTTTCTTAAGTGTTCACATTCTGCAGTTAAATTATTTACTGAAATTTGAAGTTCACTAATCGATTTTAATAACGTATTAACATTTAAATCAGCTAATACGCATTGATGCCGTGGTAAACAGCCGGGATGACATATTTTACCGCATTTGTTACATTTATTTCCCCCCATAACAGGCTTACCGCATGGGCCTGAGCATAATCCTGAACTGTCTTGATTGCTGGGCATTATTTGAGTATCGTTATTGTTTGATATAAAGTAATAAACGTTTAGTACATAAAAAAAAACAGGGATACTACTTTTCACACGACCCGGTCTTTTGTCGTGACTAACTAAATGACATGACAAAGGAAGACCACGGTAATAGGTTATTAATATGATATTAATATTAGTAAAAATACATGCATAAATTATATTATACTTCTGCCTCTTATAATAATTTCACGATGAGGAGATTAGGGTACATTGAACTCGTCTCGTGAATTGTAAAATCAAGAATTTAATTCAGAAATTCCCGGCGATAAAGCGAAAAAAAAAAGTAACAAAAAAAAAACAGCCAACTTTCATGAATCGTATAAAATTAACAACAATGAAACACTGATTACTCACAATCTATTTACGCTATCAAGTTGAGATTTGAAACAAGTAGCACTTACACCTTCTAAAGGGCGGTTGGTAAATTTGAATAATTTTGGTTCACTAATATCCACTAAAATCACCGATTAAATACGGAGCACATGTGTTAAACTCTAGCGCGCTAATATTACAATATTAAATCTATTCTCAAATTGATTTTTTATTTTCATCTTCCACAACAGGAAAATGTGTTAAAAATATTATTATTATTATTATTTATTATGATTCTTTGGATAACCTGTTAACAAAATACATTAATAGATACATACATAAAAATACAATAAATTTTGACAAATCATTTGGTCAAAGGCTTCCTCACTGGCATCAGTAGTACGTATAAAAACTCCTGAGGTTGGCTGACTGTGTTTTGCTACCGAAAAATTCGTTGACATTCCCCAAAGAATCAAATTTTCAAATATTTTTTTATAATTATTTTTATTAAGATTGTTCACAGAAAATTTAATATTTACCTTTTTTAATCCATAATTCGAATTATGTGGCAAACGTCAATTCCAATTAGTATTTATAATAGTAATTACTCCATGATGTCTAATAATGCTACTGTTACTTCTGCTATTCGTCCCAATTAATCTAATATTGCAAATCACGCTCCATTAGATTCAGCCCATATTATATTTCCTGATTCCTTACCACTACAAATCCACTTAATACATCGACAGAACAGCAAATTGTAGAGCATTCTGAATAATAATTCGAACTTGTTTCGATCTCATTGCCCTCGCATATAGCTACATAAGTGAGAGATCTTATCATCTCCCTACCGTTAATAAACCCGTATGAAACTCTAGATACTTCAATTATATATCATACGACGCGTTCAGAAAAACTGCAAATGTAAGAACTTCTAAGCAATAAGTAACTTGTTTGAAGACCTCCTAATGATTTCTTAAGATATACATAATCTTTTCTAAGAAACAAATCTTTAGATATTGTTCTCTTAAAGCAACTTTCTTCGAATACCCATTGGAGTATATCAAGTACTACAGACAATCAGCCAATACATCAACGCATTAATCTCAGAAAAAAATAATGGAATTATCAAAAACAAAAGTTAATTCTATCAATTCGATCTCAAATAAACAAAAAAATCAAATTACTAAACTTCACAAAACAGGTAACACCTAAATTAGGTCCCGATCGACTTCACAGAATCGTTTTTATAAAAATACCATAATTTTAATGGTAATAATAAGATAGCACACTCATGTGTATTAATTGTTTCAAAAGAAGAACCCCTCACTAATAATCCGCTCTCTTAGAAGCCAAAGCTTTCCTTCACATATAGGTTTGGCACTTTAATATGAATTTCGATATAATTAGCAACCGCGGAAACCAGTTTTAATCTGCATTCTAGAAGAAATTTAATTCACTGCTAAAAATTCAGCATAAGGCTACTACCGCAGATTACCCGGATTTGTAGTATAGCGGTTAACACTTTTATATTTTTAACATTTTTAGGTTAATTGTGTTTCGATGGGCATTATCCGTAACTAGGATGTAAAAAAAATATTGACGTCGATTTATTGAAACGTTTATCTTTTTTCGGAAGTATTTTCTGAAGAAACTAGTCCTAGATATACATCATAATGTTTTTGATCCTTGAAATAATTCTCAAGAGAACGATTACGGAATGCCAATTTTGAATTAATAACGACCAAGATTCCTTATAGAAATACATTTATATGTTCGATTTTTGGGTTACGTGAAGAGTATATTCAAGCATTAAAGTATGAAGAAATGATACAACAGTGTTATTTACATAGGAATAAATTTCTTATTATGTATACTGTATAATCAATAAATGCAAGATTTATTGTTTTAATTAAAGTTTCGATTCGATGTGTCACTTCTCATTTATTTTACACTTTAGCTATTTATTTATTTTAAAGAATAGTAAATAAACTCTAATATTTTTCAGGGTTTGATTGATGTACTTCCTTATGGAAGAAAAGACAATTCTTTGTTTGACTTTTAATATAGAATCCCCGATCGCCGAAACACTTCTTCTAAGTTCTCTCAAAGGTTTTTCTCATAACCATACCAATAAATTTGACCATGACAGTATTTTTAATACATTATCCTTGAGTAATTACAAACCATATAGCATGATAGTGAATTACCATAATCCTGTTCCTGAGATGACGTCTTCTCTTAGTCGTCAGAAGCTAATTCACCTTGCCACAATCAGCTTTTAAGGTCAAGCATTGAGAAAGTTTTAGATATGGCCAACATGTCTAAAGAGTTGACGATTCGGGATAACGGATATCTTTTAAATCAAGTTATTAAGTTAGCGGTAATCAACATGAAATATTGAATAAAAAAAAAACTTTTTCAACCAACCTGATTGGCGAAGCTCTTTCAGCTACTGGGTGGCTCTATAATATCATCGCTTTATATTTCTTCCCTCTATATCTATAGCAGTCTTGTTATTTTCTGTCTAATTGATCGAGTATTCTTGCTATTCATTTTATATTAAACGGTGTGGTTCTAACCATCTTGTACACTGTCAAATTATCTGAATATTTCATTATTTTTTATTTTATTGCTGATTTTCCTCAGTGTCAATTAAGGTGATAAATAGCATAGCTGTATTCAGTTCCTCAAATGTACAAAATAATGTTAAGCATTCATTATTTTAACTAGTGCGTCTTAGCAGTATAAAGAAAGGTTTAGACGGGTTTCAAGATCATAGTGCACTTTCGATTCAAGGTTTCTTTAAATTACCACTTTTAATTTCTTTAATTTTCTTTAATTTTTAACATAGTGTTGATAGTGTATGCGGCAACATCACCTGTTAGTAACTGAATAGTTGAGGCTGTTAGTTGTTTAAAGTCCACATTCTATCACTTTGGTAAATTTTCGTAAATGAAATACGATAACACTTTCAAATATTTATTTTGCCGTTCGCAAAAAGAAGACACAGTGTGTCGAAACAATTGTCGCGAACGGCAAAATAAATATTTGAAAGTGTTATCGTATTTCATTTACGAAAATTTACCAAAGTGATATCACCTGTTAGCTTTTAATGTCTTTTAATCTATATAATAATGCCTACATACCCAACTTTTTTAATTCTTGTTCATATATATCAGAATGGAAAAGCCATGTTAACATTTTTGTCGTTCTTTTTTAAGCTAGGATTGATTTAAGATGCATTTAGCCTCATTTTTAGATACTTAATCATATCTATTTTCATTTTTACTTTCTTCAAACTTACACAGTACTAAACTCTATGCAGTTGTATAATCTATATTACATCCATTTGTCGTTGCAGCACTCTCAAATTACTTGAAAAAATTGGTTCAGAAGAAATTGCATTTTTCATTCTGTAAATACGTATTATTAGAACAAAAAAATATTATTTTATTTTTTATCTATATGTTGGTATATATGATATAAAGTGGCCTCGACATCCAACACAAAAACGGCGAATTTTGAACAGAAAATAAAAGTTCGTCTAATTATCAACAATCAGAAGCACCATTTTAAAAATATCCTTATATATTATAATATATACCCATGTTATATCATTTTATAAATTGAGTATATAATTAATTTATCATAAGTTATCAAAGGGGCTAGTAATTGTCAATGGATCGACTGACTATTGGCATTAATATTACTTGTTAAGAAGAAAACTATCACACAAATAGAATGCTACTTTAATGTTAATTAATAGTTAATTAACATATAAAAACATATGTCAGAAAAATTAATAAAATAATATGAAACATAACAAGTTTTAAAATTACCTAATGTTATAATTTTGTTTCGTCAATAGTGCAGTAAAAAAATTATTCACCGTACAAATCGATAAGTAAGATATAACTATTAAAGTTCCATCTATTGTCTAAGCGTTACTCTATGAGACCATTATTAACAGGGAACATCATTCAAACCAATAACTAAAGTAATAGAAATAAAAATGGTCATAATACATTTTCGAGGGAAGGGAACCAATAAGTTTGCCACTAGAAATTTGTAATAAAGCATATTTAACAGAACAAATACTAAAAGCAGTGAGAAACAAGAATTATTCTACCCCTTCAAAAAACTCAAACATCTATATGAGAATAATACAATTAAATACAGAGTTGAAAATTTTCGAATGATTATTGAATAGAGACTAAACAAAATACCGATTTTACACTAATTCAACTGTAGTTTTAGAGAATAGCAGGACTACTTAAGATCATATTTTCACTTTCAAAGAGATCATAAATAGAACATTAGATGGAGTAAAAAGAACTTGCATGCCATTTATTGATCTCACCGTACCAAGGACCGAAATGGTAAAAAAATGTTATTCTGTACCTGAAATATGAACAGAACAACAAGAAACAAAAAGTAATTAACAAAACCCAAATATCCGGCTTCAGTTTGTAACCAAAACTGAAGCGGGATATTCAAGCATATTAATATTTATTATTTGTGTGGACGATATTTTAAAAGTGCAAAATCAAGTATCAAACCACGTTTCTTTGGTTACAGACAATTAAAACCCGTCATAATCTTGGAAAATGTATTTACGATTTATGATGACTTAACATTGATAACAGAATTAAAGAACAACCTCATAACTAGTAATAAAAATTTAAAGAATAAAATAATAAAAAATAATGATAATCGATAGCTGTGTTACTTGTAGCACCAACCTCTTGAAACCACATGTCAGTAATATCCATATCATCAATAATAGACCACGTAGTCATTGTGGATAAGCTATTTTGTTGAGAAAGTCGAGGAATAAATAAATTGTTTTAATAAATTCAGATCTTCTTCAACACTGTGGCTCACGGTTGCTATATTTTCACTTGAACGACCCGATCGAATTCGCGTACTATTGGCACATTATGTACAGAGTCTGTTGACTAAAATTTATTAACCAAATTCTTAATAGCTTTCTCGGAAGAACGATTACATTAACCGTAAATATCACCAATTTTACGAAGTGTAACTTTTACAGATCCACCATTTTCATACTAGATTATTATTATTTTAATGCTATTTTCGAACAAAATTGAGTCCATTCTAATAATTGTCAAAGATACTATTAAGTCAAAACTGTCATGTTGTTCCGATTTACCTCTATTGTAAAACAAAGTTCTTGTTGATAAACACAACAACCATGTCAATATTGAAATTCTGAAAGTATAGTCATAGAATAGGCCAGCAATATTCAGTTTTTCTGAATAAGATTTGAAAGCAAGCATAAATAAGAAGGTGAAATTAATAACAAAATAGAAAATACAAGTTTAAGGAAGTAGTATAATAGACCGAATTAGAATTGAGGACATAACTTCAAGTTTAAAAATATAATATCATTAGAGTTATGTAGAACGTCGAATACTTCCTTGGTGGGGATACTTACAATTAACGGAAAATGTAATGCAGTTAAAGAGAATGTGGACAAGCAGAACAACATGGAAGAAGCAAAGAGGTAGACCGAAGAAATAATAATTCTGTTATATTAATAATTATAATTAATGATTTTTTTTTCTTCAAATTACTTGAATTTTCTTCGAGGGTTTTAGCATTTTTCTTTTAATTTTTTCCTATAGATTGCTGAAATTTTCTATTTGTGAAGTTTCAAAATTCTCCAGTAATTAAGATATTACCATAAAGATGCCAAATAAATTAATTTGTGCCTCCATAAAATTCAAACGAGAAATTACATATAAATAAAATTAAGGACTTCTGAAAGACGCTCTATTTAATTGTTTTAATTGACACATAGGGAATTATCATACTGCGGAGGCATGCGATGATGCCTCCGCAGTATCCGTAATAATTAACAAGAACTATCAAAACTAAAGTGAAATAATGTATCCCAAATTTCAAAGAGCTAGAAAGGCCTTTTTGAGATAAATAAAGATCAATAAAGAGACTAAAAGGTTTGCAACTGACAGTTTGACTTAAGTTAAGTGAATATGAGGCATCTCAACGTAGTGGAAGTTGTTCGTACTATAACATCATTAATTTAAAATGGCAAAAGCCTTCCACAAGTTTCAAGAAATTTGAACATAAACCTGTCCGTTATTCAGTGATTGTGGAGCATGTACTTGGAGACAGGTCAATATATCAGATGTGGTGGGCAAGGTCGCAAAAGAAAAACAACTCAAAATCAAGACCGACTTTTACTGATTTAGAAACTTTGCAATAGAGTTTCTACGGTGAAAACCCTCTTTGACACGACGCCACAGAATGGCAAGGATAAATTTTGCTCGTGAACATGTCGCATGGCAACTTCATCTGTGCTCTTCATTGATAAATCAAGGTTCCGTATTACTCGTTGTGATGGCCGAGTACGTGTTCACAGACGCCCAGGAGAAAGTTACGCAGCTGCTATTGCCCAAAAAGTTGAAAGATTTTGAGGTAATTCAGTTATGGTTTGGAGTGGCATTAGTATCGACAGTAGAACTAAGCTTGTTGTAATTCCAGGAAATCTTAATACTAATCTCTATGTTGACATAGTGTTAGGAGAACATATTGTTTCTGTGGCATATGAAATAGGTCATTTTTTTTCTTAATGCAGGATAACGCAAGACTACATACTGCGATAATCACATTAGACTTTTTACAAGAACTGGAAATTCAAAAAATGGTCTAGCCTGCATTAAGTCCGGATTTAAATTCCAAAGAGAATGTTTGCATCCTTCTCAGACCATCCAGGAGCTAACGGCGACTTTTATTGAAGAATGGCACGCTATACGACAAGAAGACTTTCGAAGACTTTTGTGAAGCATGTCAATTTGGTGTAATGCTGTTATTTCTGCTATGGGAGCACATACTCATTATTAAGTTACCACTTTATGTACAAAATTTTATATTAACAATTAATTTAAATTCGTTTTTCAGTTTGGTTTAGGTAGGCATGTAATTTCCGGTATCGGTATCACTTCTTTAATAACACTTATTACTATAGTTTCGACAACTTGAACTTGTCAATGTTTCGGTATGATATATGCATTTATTTATTTATTTATTTATTTTAAACGTATCAACTTTAACGAAACATCTTAGATAAGGAAAAAACATAATTCATATATGCTAAAAATTTCAAGAAAATAAATAACATAAATGGTTGCGTAATAATAAGAGATAAAATAACAAAATATTTTTAAAAGTATTTATAAATTATACATTTACATACTTAGGCAAAAAAATGGCTATGTGGTAAAATAACACTAATAGCTGATTCGATTCAACACAATTATCGATGGCTAGACAGTGCAGCATAGCAATTTTTGCGAAACGTAGACATGGATGAGTTAAAAATATCAATACTACTAGGTAAAATATTAAACAATCTCATGGCTCTACAAAGAGTGTTATTATATCCATAATTAGATGGATGGAACTTCAACCTAAAAAGATTGCCATGCCTTCGCAAATGTGGTGGAAGAACGTTAAAATTTAAGTGAGCAAGCAATTCACTGCACTTTAAGAAACCATTAACTGGATTAAATAAAATGCACAAGTCAGCAACCAATCTACGAGTCTCTAACGTAGGGATGTTTAAAATTGTACATTTTATCTGGGTTGCCAATACCAGCACGGTTCGAAATTTGTTTTGAATCTTCTCAACTGCAGAAACAATACAACTAACTGAAGGTGACCAAACATGAGAAGCATATTTAAGTATCGGGCGAACTAACATTAAGTATAAATGTCGAAAAGTATTGGGTGTAAAACCGAAAGAAACACGATTAATGAAACCAAGCGTTTTGTTAGCTCTCCCCGCAAGTGAAGATATATGCTCCTTAAACATTAATTTTTGATCAAACAGAACACCTAAGTCTTTAACCAAATTTACAGATTTGACTGCGATGTTATTAATTTTATAACAATATGTAATATTGCGCTTCTTCCGAGAATAGGTAATTTTATTACGTTTGTTCACATTAACATCTAACCTATTGCTAATACACCATTGTTTTACTATATACGGAAAGTAATAAACGCCCACAGTGCGAGCCTTGAGGGACACCCGATGTAACGTTAATGCCATTGGAAATGTGGTTGTTAATTTTAACGAACTGTGTTCTGTTGCTGAGGTAACTCATTATCCATTTGGTTGATGCTTCATCTAATCCTATATTAGATAATTTAGATACCAAATTCGGTGGACACGATCGAATGCCTGGGAGAAGTCCGTATTAAGTACAGATGACTTGAACACAATAAGGTTAGATAGAGTCGAACGTCCACTGCATAACCCATGTTGTTCTGGTATTATTATATTTTGAAAGAAAACTTTTAATTGTGATGCAATCAGACCATCAAATATTTTAGCAATGCATGACTGTATTGATATGCCACGGTAATTTCTTATATTATCACGGTTACCAGTTTTAAATAGCGGAGTAATAAAACTTGATTTCCATAGGAGAGGAAATATTCCAGAACAAAGCAATTTTTCAAATAAAGTGGTAATAGGTACTGCAATTGTATAAATGCATTTCTTCAAGAAATAGGATGGAATTCCATCAGGTCCACAGCTAAGACTCTCTTTTAAATTATGTATAGCATTGAATACGTCCAATATTGATACATACAAAGGGTTAGATTTAAGAGAGTGGCATTGTGTATGTATAGCAGTAGTGGTAGTAGCATTAACGTCTATGTATACGAAAGAAAAAAGAAACATATGTTTAGGAAAACCATTAGCCTTGCGTGAGTCATTCACAAACGTCCAAAATCGTTTAGGGTTATACTTTAACTGATTTTCAATTTTATTTAAATATGTTCTAGGTAACGTCTTACTCAGTACACTGCATTGCGATCTTAAACAAGCAAATATGTTGTAATCATCAGCACTTAAAGTATGCTTATATTGAATATGAGCTAGTTTCTTTTCTCGGATTAGATGAATTAGATCAGAAGTAAACCAAGGTGGATATTGGCTACTTTTCATCTTCACTTTGGGAATATACATATCAATAGCTTGGAATATAATATCGTAAAATATAGATACTCCTCATTAATGTCATCAAAACTAAGTATACTAGCCCAATCAATACTAGCAAGAAAGTTGTTTATAGACGTGAAATCACCCCGTTTGAAATTGTATGTATAATAATCATATGATAAATTTATTTTTAATGCAAAGGGGATAATAATGTCATATGAAATGGGAAGAATAGAACTATGGGAAATAGGATCATTGCTTATGTTTGTACATAAATCAGTACACCGCCTCCTTTAGATTTAATACTAGTATCAATGGTCCTATCCTGTCTATAAACAATAAAATCCTTAAATCCAAGTTCCGCATTCTTTACAGAAGAATCCAACCATGTCTCGATTAAAATTATAATATCATAAGATGAGCAATTTATAGCGTTTGAAATATCAACAAGTTTAGATTTCATGCCACCTACATTTTGCAAATATACACTTAGTTTTTTATTGAGGAACTACCACTAGCAACATTGTTGCCAGAGATAATTACAGGACGGTTACGAATAAATTTGATGTGTGCATTGGTTTCCCCATTGTTTTTACGAACTAATAATTCTTCATTAAGTTGTTTTAATTCGAAACGTTGACATATAGTAAGGTCGGATGACAAATTGACGTTCTTTAAAATCATTGAAACCTGTGATTTATTTGTCAGTGTTACTTTTAGAGGTCGTGGCTTACTGGATTTGCGACCTAAACGAATGCCTTTATTTACATTAACACTAACCTCGGGAACACAGCCAATAATACTATTAAATTCATTAAGATCGTGATTTCTTCTTACATCAATGTCGGAAGAGGTAGATTCAGTTACATTATAGATAATAACGTTATTCTGCCTCTCTTGTCTATCAATTATTTCGGTTATTCTTTAGATTTTCAACTTCGGCGCGTAATGTTTTGTTTTCATTTTCTAATTCAAGCATTATACTACCAGAACAGTAATAAACATTTGTTTTTTAATACAACATATTTATGTACATATATAAGGAACACTCTTAGTTATTATTTTTTAATCTATGCCCACAGGATTCACGTAACCAATTATCACAATTATTACAAGATCTATAAGATCATTAATAAATAATAATATGACCAGACCAATCTAAGTACCTTGAGATACTAACTAATATTTCAACTTGTTGAGTGTGAATAAGAAATAAAGATATCAGCGTTATTTTTGACATAATTTTAAATATACGAGGGTAGATCAAATATAAACCGGATTTTTTAATGCGCGGTACCGCTGAATGCGTTGGAGGTGATTGGCAATGGTCGGTGAGTACGCCGAATGCGTTCATTAATGCTTGTTGTCGCCAGTAGTACCAAGTCTGAACACACGGTGTATACGTGTTTTGAACAACACATCATCATTACATTTTAGCGCGAGAAGGCGTAAATGAATTTTTTCGTCGACTGACTGCACAGTCGCCAATAATAAGCTTTCGAAAAGTGGCCTGATACTGAGGAGAACATTCGTGCTATCCTTGAGCTGATTAAAACTGACCGACGACTAGAAGTATACGAAATTGCTGCAGAAGGAGAAATATCGTAAGGAAGTACTCAATCAGTTTTTCCAATGAGTTGGGTTATCGAAAATTGTCGCCTACTGATCAAAAAGCGAACCGTCTTGCTGTCTGTGAAAGGCTTTTGGCGCGATGCCAAACTGGGGGTGATGTTTTTTTTAAGTCACATTGTCACTGTGATGTGAATCTAAACCAGCAAGCATGGAGTGAAGACAACCTGGAGAAGCTCCACCTTGAAAAGCCAAAACCCGTATATCTGCGGGAAAAGTTCTTGCAACTGTTTTTTGTAATAGAAAAGTCAAACTGCTTGTTGATTTCCTTGATGAGCGATGCACATTCAATGCTAAATATTATTGCAAGCACCTTGACGAAGTCAAACTGGCAAACAGGCATGTCTATTCGTGTGATTCTTCTTCATGACAAGGCTCGCCCGCACACAGCCGCTTTGACCCGAGAAAAATTAGAGAAAATTCATTGGGAAACATTATTATATATTTGGCCCACTCAAAAACGAAACGGGAGGACGCCGTTTTCACAGTGACCAATATGTTGAATCGTTTGTGAGCAATTAGCTGAAGATATGAGCGACTACAATCTTCGACAATGGCATCAGAAAACTTCTGCTTCGCTAGGAAAAAATTACAATAATACATACATACTTTTTAAACTAAATTTCGGTTTATATTTGATTCACCCTCGTACGTTAGTTTATAAAAGATTTCGATTTTCTTAGGTGAGTACAATTTATATTTATTCGTATGTAAAAGTTTTAATTATTATTGTATTAGTTGCCGTTGTTATGGCTCAGTTGATTTATAAAATGTTATTCATATGTTAGTTTAGAATTGATTCTCAACTTACAAAGTGGATTACAGCAAGGATATTTTTTTTTTACTTTCCTAATTATTGAATGCATGTTTATACTTTATTATGTTTGATTATGTTTATACTGTTTCTAGGTGTAGTTCGTCAATTAGGTTTAATAATTTTAAACATTAACGGATTTTCAGGCGAATTCCTGATTATTTTTTTATAATTTTTCAAATTTGTAAATCCAATTTTTCAGTTTTTTATTAATAAAAGTTTCTATTGTTCTTATATTGTTGATAAATATGTGCAGAGAATTTGAATGTAAAGTTTTGATAGCAAATATATAGTTTTCTAAATGGTTACAGTTTTAATTTTATTAAATTGTTCTTCATGGTTCGCTTACAAGATCCGTATATTTAACCCTTTCCGACGTTTAGGTTCAACGGCTGGAAATTATTCGGCAGTGATAACCGGAATCAAAGCCGTAATGGGACGTGCCCCTTGCCACCCACCGCCCCCATGCCCATTTCCCTTTAACGAATACATGCACATGTTTATCCGACAGTATAATAAACACCAGCCGTATATTATTACGACGGAGGATCGGCGTTCCGCCTCCGGCCCAACGTCCGAACGTCGGAACCTGATAAAGGTCGGAGGCCAAAAGGGAGATGATAGATCCCCGAACGCAGCTACCCCCCAAGATTGCAAAAATTAAATTCTATTATTCACCCGGGATCATCGATTGTAAAATTGATATCTGTGCAAATTTGTCGATATAAATATAATTTATTTATCTTAATTCAGTCCAAGAATTAACAACCCGAGGATGAATTAATTTCAGTATTTTGAAAATTAAATTGAAATTATATTGAATTGTTATTTCCAGCTAAGTAAATATTATGCGGTCTGTTCGAAAAAAGCCCTTCAATACTCCTACATTAAATAAATAAACCCTTTTCCCAGTACGGCAAACAAGATTCGAAGGCCCTTCGCTTGATTACGACCACATCCATGTATTCCAAGCAAATACTTTGACCCTTTATTATTTATTATCATCCCAAAGATCATTCCCCAAAAAAAAGGGAACATTTATAAAATTATATTTACCGGATTTAATTATCGACTATCGTTAATTATTTGAATGCCCTGCGTGCATGAAATTAATGTTACGATCGGGTGCGGTAATAAAGCCACCCCACGTTTAGCTTTATTAGATCCTAGTGTGCGTGGGCAGGGCGGAAGGGCGGTAAAGGATGGGACGTTGAATTTTTCATAGAGTTCGGAACAACGAACGCGCTGATTTTATGAATAATGCAAATTTCCATCCGTTTCTTTTGCACCAAAAACGGCGACAAAACTAGAAATTAACAAATTAACATAAAATGTGGCCGAAAGTTTCGAATCTAATAATCATATTTTAGGTAGGTTTTACCGGTGCATACAGAAAATATTCGCCGAGAGAAAAGAAAATTTAATTTGTTACAAAACTATTCATCAAATATTTATAATTTACAATCGCAATTTGAACTATTATTCAAAATATTTAAAAAATATAATAAAATATTTGCAAAATTCAAAATGCAGTAGGCAATTTAACGAATAATTAAAATTTCAATTCTTTTCATTCCATAATTAATGTTGAACATGAAACTATAAAAATAAAACAGTTGAAATATCCATTTTCTAAAGAATTTAGGTTGTCAAGATTCAAGCCAGGAAAACTTGCAACAGTGCAAAAAATAGGCAACTGGGATGCCTTTAGACTGGTACTGTGGGAATATAATAAGGCGTTTAGGAAATCAAAAATTAAAACATCGAAAAAATTCTATGAGGGAGTTACTGACACAACCCCAACAGCCAGGTTCCACAAAGTCCTTAAAAAAAACAATTCAATACGAAAAACCGACGAGAGTTGTGCAGAGTATTATCCAACAATCTCAATCTGGCCAACGATGGAGCGGGCCGCGCAGAGAGTGAAAATGAGAATCTAAGCGAGAGGCATATACATTTTTCCGAGTACAATCGAAAACAAAATCGGGCGGTTTATTATCAGTCTAGATAAAGTCTAGTTCGGTCCGCAAGCTTACCGGGAAACACGTGGGTACTCTCAACAGGGACGGCACACAGTTTTAAACAGATTATGATGATTTTTAAATTTTGTCATTGAATGTCCCAAACACACGAACGCACTCCGTATTATACCGATGCCCTTTCTTCCATCCTACGCCCACCCATTTGCCACAGCGCAACTGGCCAGACTGAGATTGTTAGATAATAGCTCAGTATGCTAGATTAGATTAGATTAGATGTTGTATGGGTGGCACCAGCGCCTATTCCACCGCGACCTTTCCAGGTTTATTGTGGATCCCTGTTTATCTCAGATGACCAGCTCTAGCTTTGCCTCTTTGATTAGTCCTATTAGCCCTGCCAGAGGGGCTTGGGTATAAGTCTCCGCGCTTGGGTTTGTAGTGCCTAGCTTTTGATATCTAATCCTTGCTAGACCCTCGCAGTGGCAGAGGATGTGGAACGAATCCGCTTCTTCCTCTAGGCAGAATCTGCATGATGCTTCTTCCACGAGGCCTATTTTGCTCATATGTTTGTTGAGCTTGCAGTGTCCTGTTATCAGGCCTACTATTGTTTTGACCATTTTTCTGTCTTGGTTCAGGAGTTCGGTCGTGAATTTTGGCGATTGTTTCTTAAGTTCCTTTCGCCTGTCTCTGTCCTGGTGAGTTCGTCCACCAGGTATGGGCCTGTGTCTCCACCCATTTTTTTATGGATCGTTTGACTGCGGTTTTGGAGATTCCGCAAGAGGGTTCCGGGCCAATTACTTCTTTTGACAAGCCTTGTTTGGCCATTCGTCTGCTATGTCATTCCCCGGATGTCCTCCGTGTCCTGGGACCCATGTGACTGTTACTTTTTTGTGACAGCCAAGTTGGTTAAGAGCGCTTATACAGTCCCACACTAGCTTAGATTCGATCTGTATGGAGCTTAGTGCTCTTAGTAGCGCCTGGCTGCAATTGACCTACTTTTGGTGTCTTGTCTTGCTATTTCACTTGTGCAGTGGTGAAGAGCTATCGCCTCTGCTTGGAACAGTGTGGTGTCCTTGGTGAGACTGACAGAAATCTTTGTCTCGGGTTTTGTGCCATATATACCTGCTCCTACCCCTTTGTCGGTCTTTGAGCCGTCCGTAAACCAGCATGATTCTGCTTTGGTAGGTTGGCCTTCGACCCAGTCCTCTCTTTGTGGGATTAGAACCTTGTATTTCTTTTCGAAATTGTATTTTTTCACCATGACATCCCTAGGCATTGCTGTAATCGCGTTAGCCTTCAGCTCGTCTTCTAGCCCTTGGTGCGTTTTTCCGTGTGATCGGATTATGGGCGCCTGTCCTTGCATCAGTCTGTATGATACGGACCTGGCTTCTCCTTGAATGAAGATGTGTAGTGGTGGTATGTTCAAGATGGCTTCTAGTGCTGCTGTTGGGGTCGTGCTTAGGGCTCCTGTTGTACTGAGACATGCTAGTCTTTGTGTACTATTCAGGAGTCCTATCGCCCCCTTTTGCTTTATCCTAGTCCACCACACCATTGCTCCATAGGCTATCATGGGTCTTATCACCCTTGTGTAGAGCCATAGAGTCAATTTAGGGTTTAGTCCCCAATTTTTCCCGCACATTCTGCGACACCTGCCCAATGATATTGTGGCCTGGTACCCACATTAAATTGAGATTGTTGCCTTCAGTTGCAAGTAGTTTTGGAATTGTACGTCTTGAGTTTCTTAAGGGCAGCCTGGCTGTCTGAGATCAGAGAGATGTGTGGATCTTTGTACAAACCTGAGCACATCTTTCTAAGAGCTTTAGAAAGATGTGCTCAGGTTTGTACAAAGATCCACACATCTCTCTGATCTCAGACAGCCAGGCTGCCCTTAAGAAACTCAAGACGTACAATTCCAAAACTACTTGCAACTGAAGGCAACAATCTCAATTTAATGTGGGTACCAGGCCACACAAGTATAATAGACAATGAACACGCCTATGTACGTGCCAAGGAAGAAATTGCGACCAAAGCCTACATGTGGCGTATCAAAAGCACATAGGAAGGCAATGTTTATTGACCTCTCGCCAAGCAGAGCTAAAGAGTTCTTACACCTCTTTAAAAGCGAGATAAGGCGTCCCGGGTTTTCTCACACGACACTACTCAGTGAAGTAATAGTGATAGGTAAAGTGGACTATACCACTTGTAAACTATGTGTTAATTGACCTTACCAAGGAAATTGAACTGGTATTATATTAGTAGTAGGGTACTAATACAAAAACATAAGGAAACTCTCACTGCTTACCAGAAGTAAGGGCGACAGTAGAAGATCATCCCATCTACATGAACTCCGCCAAGCTTCATCCATCCAATTTTTTGTATATTTCATATACCATATCTAATCTATAGTAAAGAAAGCCAAAGGATAATATTTTTTACCACTACATTACTAAACAAAAAAATAAATATGGTTACAATCTAATCTGGTTCCATATCTAATATATTGTAAAGAAAGCTAAATAAATAAATATGGTTAATATTATAATTTAAATTAATATAACACACCCACCATGCGCTCAAATTTATTAGGACTTAATATTCAGGTTAAACGTCCCCAATATAAGTTTCCTTTTTTTTAATATTAATCTTCTTATTAATTAATTCAATCTCTTTTTCAATTGCTTTTCATTGAAATAAAAACTAAAAACAGATTTGATTTTCAAAATTGGGGAAGTTTGCAGATTCCCTCTTCCATTAGTAATCAATTTCAAAGGTTCCATCGCATCCTTTCACAGTTGAGAGCCTTTGGTTTAACTAATCTACCTTGTATTAACATCCTTTAGTGCCTCCTTCCACATGACCTATCAATAATATTATCCTGCACTTTTTCTCGCGTATATCCATTCTCATTCCTCTATTGATGATAAAATATTTGTAAAAGGGTCACTATATGATAATTATTACTCATTAATTATTGAAGAGTGTCAATAGTAAGAAATGCCGCCAAAGTTTTAATTGCTCCAATTCCAACTTTATCAAAATTCCAATATCCTGCCCAAATTTCTAGTAAGTGAAACCCAATTATCCACAATAATCACTCGCCCTTTTATCTAAACTATTTCACTTATTCGTGACCTATATTCCGACTACTTGACCTTCATACCTAATCACTACCTGCTCCTATCTCCCCCTAAATAGATTTTCCATTACCAGAGCGGTAATATCTAAAGAGTAGTTAATGGTGTAATGACAACTATTCATAACGTACAAGACATAAATCCTAAGACTATTTTAAATTGAAATCATATGTTATTCTATTCAATTACCACGCATTCGCCTAAAATGCCCAACAGATAAAAATCCTTAAACTTTTGAATTATGAAAGACAACTTTACAGAGAAATTAAATTCTACGATGACAGAATCCTTAGACAAGAGGTCTAGCTATCTATTTATCTCAATAAAGAAATTAAAGGATTCATCTTAGAATATAAAAAACATAGGTTTGTAATAAATTCAGCAAAATGCAAGGTACGACGTACTGTACAGAAATAAAAAATTACAAAATACAAAAACTGACTTTTCACCAGTATAAAAGCTCCATCTAACATTTTAATATTAACACGGACTATTAATGAATAGGCACAACTTTTGCAGAGCAGTTAGAAGTAATAGTTACGACGACGACTTTTAAAATTTATTTAATGACTGGTACGATTCATTTAACAAGTCTCCATTACCTCCTTCAAGTAACGATTCAATAGATGAGGCAGATTATTATTCAATATTACACTCTGGTAAAACTTCCTTTCCAGGTCATGATCAATCATTAAAAAACATCCCTATGAAATACACATGTTAGTTATAAAAGTTTTAATTTCTGCTACCCCAATAATATTTCCCTTCCGATTGCATAATTGAATGATTCCCCAAATCCGTAAATGATCTCACAATATTATACCCGTACCTGTAATAGAAAAATCTTTATATCCCTTACCAAACAAAACTCCTGGACACTTCAATTAAATCCATTTCTAAATACTAGTTTTTTCTCCAAAAATGTCAACTCTGATTACTCTAATCAAAAGTAATACAGTTCTTGGGTCGCTGTAGAAAATTAACTAAAAATTTCAAAATACGTAAACATTTCCTAATTCTAGAGCAATGAGTCTTATTAAAACTACAAAAACAAATCACTTATTGGAACAACAACTTCTTTGGCTAATATCTCGACAAATATATTGAATTATACAAAAGTAATTTTCGTGTTACAACATAGCAAAGATTCTTTCTCATATTCACCCGATTAGTTTTTGGAACTTTTAGAAGGATGTAATGTAATGTAAAGTATTTGAACGCAGCAGGAATAAGCGACGTTAATTGCAAACAACTTAATTCAAAATACCCAGAGGATTATGCATCTTATAAAATATTAGTACCGATGGAATATTTCACGAAAATTCTTGATTCAGGTATCTGACCTAAGAATGTAGGCATAAATCGTGTTTTTATTCTGAAGAAACAAACCGCCGGCAAACCCGCAGTAAAACATTTTAAAATAAAAACATTTTTTGGAAATATACAGCCTATAAAAAATAAAATCAATGAAATGAAAGCATTTTTCGAATCATTGGAAGAAAATATAGACATATTGTGTTTCACGGAACACTGGCTGAAGAAAGTAGAAGTAGTAAAGTTAGTCCTAGGTCCTTATGAAATTAACAGTTACTTCCCGTAGTCAACGAAGCAGCATAGGGGCATAGTAATTCTAAACAACCCAGATTGTGACGCAGACCCAATTCAAAGGATTAATTAAGAATCCATAGAAGGTGTTTGTAAATTTGGGAGTATTGCATATCAACCATTGAAACTAATTGTAATTGTATGTTATCGTGTGCCAGGTAACAAAACAAGTTGTAATATGTAGCGACTTCAATGTACATTTTTATGTTGAAGATGATAATAATTCACTAGCAATTAATGACTTATTTAGATCATTTGGAAAGTCTCTAGTTAATGGCATAACTTAAGGTATCATGAATATGTATATATTATAATTCTATTCTTTCAGAAATAGTTCAACCATTTCTCTCTGATCAGGCCGGCATTTTCTGTGAAATTGAATTAACAAAAGGTTAAAGTAAATCAGCTTTAACGTGTAATAAAATGTTAACAAGGGCAATATCGATATGCAACAGTCTTAGATTCATATGAATCATTAAACAATTAAGTTGGGATTACCTATATTTAATTAATTCAGACATAAAAAAATTCGATATCAAATATCAAATGGTTCAATTCTGAGTTAAATGAAATGCGATTACAACTGCAATTCATCTATGATGTATTGAAAATACATCCCACGCCATATATCCATGAAATCGAAAAAAAACTTCAATTAAACTACAACGAGGCATAAAAGCAAGCAAAAAATAAGGCAAATGATTCAGCAGTCAAAAATGCAATTAACCCTATAAATACTATGTGGCAAGTAATAAACTCAAAAATTAAACGATAAAAACAATATATGTTAGCCTCAACTAATGAGATTAATAACTTCTTTGTAAATATCCCACACAAAGTATTGGAGAAAATAAATACATCTATTGGAAATACATTAATTTATTTATCGGAAATACCACAACTGTCAGAACAGTTTAGTTTTCGTTCAGATGTTGCGAATGTCATAAATGATCTAAAAAAATTCAAAGGCGCCTGATTACTATGGTGTAGATGTTGAAATAATTAATTCATTCCATAGTGGGTGCGCTAACTCATTTAATTATTCACTGCTTTCAACAGAACTACTTTCCAGTTAGCCTAAAAATTGCTAAAATAATTCCCATTAGAAAGACCTATGACCAATTGCAATTCTACCAATAATATCTAAAATTATAGAAAAACTAATGTCAATTCAAATTTACAGATTCTACAGGCAAAACGGTCTATTTACAGAGGCTCAATTTGAGACACAATAACTTCAGATTCAATGCCATCAAAATGATGGAATCATACTTTATCAACAGATCATAAACAGTTGAATATATAGAAAAATAGTAATCAATTCTTAATACAAATATTTGTGTTTCTCAAGGGTCTCTACTGGGACCCTTATTATATATTATATACATGAATGATCTATGATCACAATCAATAATACTATTATTTATCCCACCTTTACTTATAAATCCCTTGGTATTTTATTTGATTCAAAACTCTTTTTAAAATCCCATCAACAATCTAAAAAAAAACAAAATCAACACCAAAGCTCAACATTTCAGATCACTAACATATAAATAAGGAATAGTATAAAACAACTTACTTTTTCCGCTGTTATAGATTTATCTTGAACTAAGAAGTCGTTTTTTGTTCGGTTGTAAAGCGTTCAATTTCATCATTTTATAGTTTTGCAAATTTGGCAGTTATATCTAATTTTAACTGATAGTTCCAACCAAACAAGTTTGATTACGCAAACGTTTTATTGCCACAGAAGCATTTGTAGAAATAGTCGGTGATTTTGCTGCAGCCAGTAAATAGTCAAACCAGCTCCAAAACAACAAACTTAACTAATAAAATTGATGATGCCCTCGTTTTATCTTTTCCTACGTACGGAAACCCATGCAAAACATATTAGCTTCGCACATCAGAATACCAAATTTATAGGCCTTATTTGCGATATATTGGTTTTTGTTGGGAAAAGCGGTTCGTCCACTGTAATATATGCGGCTGGCTTGTAAGAATTTAGATAATAAAGCAAATTTGTCGTTTTTATTATCAAAACGTAAACATTTTAACATTTTCATAAAGCAATTTCGAGTCATGAGATTTAAAAAAATACCAACTCCATTTTCTATTCCATAAGCCAGATGTAAATACATTTTTTGTTTATATTCACCACGTACTTATAAAATACCTATTAATGCCTCTAATTTGGAGCAGATAAACTCGAACATCTTTCCTAGAATTTTTTGTGCTTCAAACTCCGTAGATTTTGTAATATATTATTTTTAAATACAAAATAAAATGCGTTGATAATTAAAAACACTTTAACTTTGTTTTACCACAAAAATATTTATTGCTGTGATCCTTACAAATAAACAAAGTTAAAGTGTTTTTAATTATCTTATTAAAATGTACCACCAAGTTAACGCCGACAACATTCAAGAATTAAAATGCGTTGATTACTTTGCTCATCATAATATTTCCAATTGGATATATAGTAAAAAGGAACATGGCGAAAAACAAGCAAACATCACAATATCTTCCGTTGAAATTAATTTAAATAGATATCCCTAACTCGATTACAATTTAAAATGGCAAATCAACTACCACATAGTAACGGTCGCTACCATCATTTTTATTTTCCGACTACAATTGATAAAATGTTGATATTTATATGTGAAACGGTTTAAAAACCATTGTTATGAAACCCTTCAGATGTCAACAGACATATGGAAATATGGTATGCACATTTTTAGCATGATGAGCTTGAGAAAAATGATATCGCGGAGTTAATTTAACAACTATTGTATGAAAAAAAAAATAATTGAGTAGAAATTATTAAACTTAAATAATAATGTAATAAAATTTGAAAAAATCTTTTGGCACTTCTTGGTAGACACAGTATTAAACTATTCCTTAAAAACAGATCTATGCCATCTTCTTTCATTCCTGAAAAATGTTTACCTCAAAAATCCACCCTATCTCCACTACTAAATAACATTTTCTGCATCGGTATTTACAATTCTGAACTTTGCTTTAATCCTTCCAAATGTCTCCTACAATTTGCAGATGACATGTCTCTAAGTTTCTTTGTACCCACAGTACCTAAAGCTCTATAATACCTTTTATTGATTCCTTTCTAATAGTAGATAATAATTTCCCACATATTTTTTTTATTTTGCAAACAACCGTTTCTTCTGCTACTTCCAAAAAGTACCTCGACATTACCATATATCAAAAACTAACTTTCAAAAATCACATAGTTCACAACAAAATCAAAACTACAAGCAGCCTAATACTATTTCGAAGCTTAACGTATGAAACAGACAGCATATTTATAAAAACAATATGACTTGCCACCTTTTACATGACTATGGTAATATTGTTTTCTGCAACTCCTATAATCCTACTAACCTTAATATCTATGTTAGCGAGCAATCTTTTTAATAAACTTTATCTAATCTATCAAAAAATGGTATTAGTAATTTTAAAATACTTTATTTTAGTATATATTTTTGATAAGACTAAGGGTTGCGAATCTGAACGAAAACTAATAGACTCGAGCAGTGTGTAGACTTGGGACGTTCAGTCTCTTGTCCTCTTTTTGTATCTCTATGCGTCACGAAAAGTGTCTCGAATTTAAATGACCCCTTTTCGCCCTTCGTGAACGCTTTCCGCCCTTTTTACATTCGCGAAGCGATAAAGCGTCGACGGATCATCACACGCAAACTGATGCCCTCATCCCTCGCACACTTTCACACGAAGAATTACAATATTTTTATAACCAGACACCGTTTCAGATAAGTGATATAACTTATTCCGCGCTACCGTTGAATTTATATCGAGTTACAAAATTGTACACTCGAGAATATTTTAAATATTATCAGGGTATACAAACGCAAGAATATCAGAGAATATGAATTTCAATTCTTAAATTATTTTTTATATTTTGACATTAATAAATTTACTTTTTAGTACTCTCTATTTTTTAACAGCCTAATTCAAATGATTGATCTCTGTTACTCTCTTATCTCAGATACGGTCTTTCAGCGAGCGCTTAATGAACGCTCCTTACAAGTCGCATTAGCTAGTGTATGCTAAAGGCTTTACAATATATATATATATATATATATATATATATATATATATATATATATATATATATATATATATACAGGGGTGTCCCGTTAATGCGGGAAAATGGCTGGACCATAGATTCCTGGGGTCAAAATATGATG